>OY748286.1:14794753-15286218 GCA_963556515.1 Nudaria mundana | reverse complement strand
CGTCACGACTTACCACCAGGCGGGCGGCGTCAATTTGGCGAACGAAATATTAAAAAAAAAAATCGTGTCCAGCGGTAACTAAAAAGTAAAAAATAAATTAAAAGTAAAAAAACTTTTAAAGAACAAGCTTTTATTTAAATGCCCTAAAAAGACAAAAATAAACTTTAACTTTAAAACTTTTGGTATCAACTTATTGCGTCATTACACAATTTATGTGTTATAAAAGCTTGTCGCGAGATTTGAGTTAAATATAAATTTAAGCACCAAAAAGTAAACTTTAACCTTAAGAGAGACTTTCTTGTGTAGATAAACAAATTCATGTGATTGATTTTAAATATAACAATTTTTAAACCAAGTAAATCTCGCGACAAGCTTTTATAACACATAAATTGTGTAATGACGTAATAAGTTGATTCTAAAAGTTTTAAGTTAAAGTTTATTTTCGTCTTTTTATTTAGGGCATTTAAATAATAGCTTGTTCTTTAAAAGTTTTTTTACTTTTAATTTATTTTTTTGGTCTGTTATTCTTTAATACACCAGGATTCAAATTAACACGAATGGTATTTTATTATTAAGTGTACTTCCGCCCAATGTGGAACTCGTCCGAAATGGAATCCGTCCAACATGGAATCCGTCTAACATGGAATCCGTCCTAAGTGGCCAGAAGGGATTCTGAAACATGCGATATGATTAATATTTGTGAAACCGAGTGAATCAATCCCACACTTCGGATGTCATATACTGAATAAGAGAGGCTTTAGCCTATTCGTAAATAGATGTCTTGTAGGTGAATAAACTGAATTACGTACCTACTATTAAGAAACACTAAAGTCAAGACACGATTTTATTTATTCGTAATCCACCCATTCTGTTACCACAGATCCCGAGAAGAAGGGCAAGAAACTCGGTAGGGTCATATTATAATATCTTACAAGTATTTAAACATAGTCACAATACACTTATCTTAGTATAGAAGCAATCCTCACGGACTGACAACAGTCGATACGTAACATCAAGTAGCCAAACTGTCTTATATACACATTATCTGTTATATGTCTCTGTCTATCTTATATATAAATTATTATTTGATTAATGGGTCTTGCAGTCAAAAATAACTAGTAATTTGGTTTATAAAGCTGTTTTTCTAAATACCACGGAATTAGGTGCCAATTTCTGAACCCCACGGAATTAGATGCCCTTACCTTATATTGAAAGATGATGAATTAGATAAATATAAGGTGTGAGAACGTGTGTGTCTCGATAGATGTGTAGGCTAAGTGTCCGGCTTGCGATCCGTCGTGTGACGTAGGGACCGGTTTGGAAGCCGGCTGGCTGGTTAAGACCAGTATTTGTTGCCGCAATAATCTCCACCTCCTTGAAAGGTGAGAGATAATTGAGCTGCTACCATACTCAAGGATCCAGGAGGCGATCAATATCCTGTCTAGGGCTCGTCTGACGATACCCTTGCTGCTCGTTTTATTGTCAGCTAGACGGCAGGCACCGTCAGATCCCTGAGCACCTTCACTATTCTCCTCAGCGGCCACTTCATTGGAGGAGTAGTCTCATCTCTAATGAGCACCAGCTGGTCCACTTTAATGTCCGGTCTTCGGTTTTGCCATCTTGTTCTTTACTGCAACTCGCATATGTAATCGCGGCTCCATCTGCCTCAAAACTGCTGCCTTGCCTGCTCGATGAGTGCGTATCTGTGTAGACGGCCAGGATTCACGTCTTGCAGGTCAGGGGCTGGTAGTGATATCAGGGATCTACCTATAAGGAAGTGCCCGGGGGTCAAGGGGATATCAAGGTCAGAGAATGACGGAACCAGAGGTCTCGAGTTCCTAATGATCTCAATTTGACTAAATTGCTCCTCAAACGTGAAGTCCACGCCCTGTGGCCAGCTGAAGTTCTCCTGCATGACGAGGCTCAGGCGACTGTTGGGCACTCGCACCACGAACGACAGGAAACTGACGTTGCGGCTCGACTCCAACAGCTGTAGTCTCGGCGTTTAGTTGCCCTTCTTGCGCACGTAGGTACTCCACGATGTTCTCCGCCTTAGTGGTGTAGTGTAGGCGGGATATATACACTGGTGAAATAAATACAAATTACATCAGATAACTCCAATATCATCACAATAGTAGTGCAAAAATAATCATTTCAAAGAATTTTGTGTATATTAGTGTAAAAATAAGCTAAAAAGTGACGAATCAGCTGACCGTATTGTTCAATGTTATTTCACGTAAATACATAATGTTTCTCCTATATATGTTTTTCTATAAATTCTCTTAGATATGAGATAAATTTACAACTCAATTTAACTAGCCAATATAATAATAAATTCCATGTAATTGACTTTAATTCTGTTTTTAAGAGAACTGTATATAAATACAATTATTATTTTAATACAAAAATTATTTTATTATACGTGTTTATTCATATACTCAACATTGAAAACAGGCGATCTATTTTCGTAAGTACAGAAAAGTTTTGATTTTAATTTACCGGTAAAATTTGCAATTTGAATTAGAGTATGTAACTAAGAAATATGAATGGCCTCTAAAAGACTTTAATAAGTGTTCATCAAGTATAGATAAGGTACTCAAAACATCTAATTATAATACTGAGCGCCTTAATACCTTCATAAATAACCACTCATGCAATATCAATTGCACAAGTCCTTCTCAATCATTGGAGAACCAGGCTTCCCTTACAACTTGCTCACCTTCTACTTCATTAGTGTATGAATTGTGTGACAGTGTAAAAAGTAATAGTCATACTGAATATACTAAACTAGTTTTATTTAGTGATGATATTGGAACTGATTTTAGTTCTTTTCTGATACAACAATTTAAATAAAATAAATCTAACTACTTTGCAATATTCCGCCACATGCAAATTACCCAACTCTCGTATTTATTCATGCACAAGTCCGCCCTCCAATCCCACTTAGGCCGAAAGAATAGAGAAATAATTTTGAAAATAGAATAAATATGAGAGTTGTGTTATCGTGCAAAAAATAATAAAAAACCTCGACACGTGTTTCGCCCCCAACCAGGGGCATCATCAGGAGATGTCGATGGCTCGGCGCACGGCGACCGAATGAGCCACAACTCGTAAACCGCACCTATTTATATCCTAGGTTTTTTATTTCTACCCACAACCATAATACCAAACTATTTTATGTCTACCCACCACCGTTGTTTGAATGACGTATACCTACCCGCAGCAAAGGGGAAGACGCGAAATTAAGTTGATCATTTAAAATATTAGGGTTCAAGCGTCTATGTTTGTAGATTTCTAATTGTTCCAAAACCGAAAGCCTCAGTCCTTTGTTGCAGGTGTGCAGAACGTCATAAGTGTGAAGATTAGGTAGGGAGTGACCGGAGTCCAACAATAGTGAATAAATACGATACAAACAATACAAACAATAGTGAATAAATACGAGAGTTGGGTAATTTGCATGTGGCGGAATATTGCAAAGTAGTTAGATTTATTTTATTTAACTATGGACTTCCGAAAAGTAACGCCTGATAGTATTAACATTATTAATAACTGTTATCCAGGTGCATCTTTAAATGAAATTATGCAAAAGATATTAGAATATAATTTTGACTCAAACAGTAAAATAATTATTTTCTGCTCAAACAGGGGTAAAATTAACAAAAATGAACTATCCCTATACTTTGACAAAATGCAAAACTTAAATGTTGAACATGTAGTAATGTTTACATTACCATACATAAAAGGTGTGCCAGACGTGGAAAATTCTCTTAGATATGAGATAAATTTACAACTCAATTTAACTAGCCAATATAATAATAAATTCCATGTAATTGACTTTAATTCTGTTTTTAAGAGAACTGTATATAAATACAATTTGTCAACTTCTGACAGTAACTTTAACAATAACAAACATATTGTTTATGTAAACAAAGGTAGGTATTTTCTACCAAAGCATTATAAGAGACAAATAGCAAGTTTGCTATTCAATTATTTTTACACTTCAGCCAAGAACTTGGCTGACAAAACTGCTTTTATTGAGCAATGTAGATTTAGTGTTAAGACTTTGGAATCTGTTCCAAGTAATTTAAATTAAGTTCTACGACAACAGAGGCAATATTACCCTTTAGCAGACATAGTCAATTAATTGAATTAAATTTAGTTACATATATTAATTATGTTAAAAAATGCCCTCCAAATCAAACCAAATCAAAAAATGTAAATTATATCAACATAGGGCATCAAAATATTGGTTGTTTAACACATGGCAAAGAGTTAGAGTTGGAACTGTTAATGAATTCAGACAATATTGATATTTTTTGTATTACAGAACATATGCGTAAGTCGTATGAGCTCATGTTCAATTTCAGTAATCACCGGGTTGGTAGTGCATTCTGCAGGGTGACCACAGTACGGGGGGGATCTTTGATTTTATTAAATAAACAACTTAAATTTAAAGAACGGAAAGATATTGTGTCTCTTTCTCTAGAGTGTAAAGTCGAACTGTCGTGCGTGGAACTGGAGCAATTCATAGTAGTATGCGTGTATAAACCTGGAACCTCACCCTTTTGCGAATTTGAGGAACTTATTGACAAAGCCACTTGCCTGGATAATATATACAGCGATATGTTGCCAGAAAGTAAAAGTATTATAAAAAAGCTAGATTCAGACCATTGTGGGCAAATAGCATCTTTTAAAATCACTAAAGAAAAAGTTATAAAACGTAAAATATTATGTAGACCAATAACTGGTGACCGCTTGGAACGTATGAGGGTTGGACTTTGCAATAAAATTCCATTCTTAGACACTGGCTTAGATCCAAATGTAATGTATAAATTATTTTTTGATTCTTTTTACAACGAGTTCAACTCCATATTCAAGTCTAAGGAGGTCATGATTAGTGATAGTCCTACTTTCAGTGAATGGGCCACTGAGGGTATACACAAAAGTAGACAAAAACTTTATGAACTATACTCAGAAAGACAGCTTAATAGATCAGTTGAGTTTCTAGATTATGTTAAAACTTATTCAAAAAAGTTTAAAGCAGATTGTTTAGCAGCTAAATCAAAATATATAAGTGATAAAATTTTCAATAGTGCAGACAAAGTTAAATCTACTTGGAAAATCATAAACGCGGAAAGAGGTCAACAAAAATTAAATGATAATCATTTTAAACTTAATATAAATGGTAAAATAACTACATCAGACTTCGAGGTCGCTAACGAATTTGAAATTTTTTTCTCCCGAATTCCTGTAGATTTGACAAAAACCCTAGGCTCTTCAACCCCCATTGCAGAATCTTTGTTAAAAGCAAACGTTCCTTGTTGTAACGTTATATTTAAATTCAGTAAAGTTAACATAAACACTATCTTAAAAACTTTTAAATCTTTAAATATCAAGAAAACAGCTGACCTCTGGGGCATCTCTGTGTATTTAGTAAATTCTTTTATTGAAATGGTTGCTCCTGAACTTGTAATAATATTTAATAATTGTGTTGATAGTGGTGTGTTCCCTGATTTAATGAAATCTAGTAAATTAATTCCCCTGTTTAAATCGGGTTGTACTTCAGATCCGTTCAATTTCCGTCCCATTTCTGTACTACCTACATTTAGTAAAATTTTTGAAAAAATTATGCTTAATCAAATGCAAAATCACTTTAACGTTAATAAACTATTACATACAAAACAATTCGGTTTCACTCGTGGTCGGTCCACCACTGATGCCGGAATTAAATTATTAGAGTGTATATACAGGGCCTGGGATGAGTCATATGATGCTTATGGTGTATTCTGTGACTTATCTAAGGCCTTCGATTGCGTTCAGCACCAGACTTTAATTAAGAAACTTGATCATTACGGAATCCGGGGGACGGCCTTGAATTTCGTCAATTCTTACTTAAGTGATAGGGTCCAGAAAGTAGTGATCAATGGTAAACAGTCACCTGGTTCTCCTGTAGCAATGGGGGTACCGCAGGGTTCAATTTTGGGACCTTTTCTTTTTCTAGTATATATTAATGATCTCCCTCACCTCATAAGAGACGACCACGAGGTAGTTTTGTTTGCTGATGACACTTCTTTAATATTTAAAGTTAAACGTGGACAGCGCGAACTTGACGATGTAAACATTGCCCTCTCTAGGATAGTCCACTGGTTTTGTGCTAATAATTTATTATTAAATGAAAATAAAACTAAATGTGTAAGATTCACCTTACCTAATGTAAGACTTGTTAAAACCAGTGTTAAGGTTAGGGATGATATAATAGAATTGGTCGATGACACTGTCTTTCTGGGCATAACGTTAGACTCCAAATTGCAATGGGGGCCTCATATCGGGAAAATTTCGGCCAGGCTTAGTTCAGCAGCCTATGCTGTCAAAAAGATCCGACAACTTACAGACATTAAAACGGCGCGTCTTGTCTACTTCAGCTACTTCCACAGTATCATGACATATGGCATACTACTGTGGGGTAACGCTGCCGATATTGAATGCATCTTTGTGTTGCAGAAGAGGGCTATCCGGACTATCTATGGAATGGGGTCTCGGGAGTCATTAAGAGATAAGTTTAAGCATATTAACATCCTTACAGTGTATTCACAGTATATTTATGAAATTTTATTGTATACCCACAAGAACAAAAGTAAATTTGTGAAAAATAGTGATAATCATAATCTAAACTTAAGAAATAAGGATAAACTGGCTGTTCCTAAATTTAGGCTTCATAAAGTGAGTAATTCTTTTGCGGGGAACTTTATTCGAATGTACAATACATTGCCAACCGAAATAGCAAATTTATCTGTCAATAAATTTAAAAAACTATTAAAAAGTAAATTGTGCCATAAAGCTTATTATAGTATTAATGATTTCTTAGATGACAAGGCGGCCTGGTTGTAACAACGTAACGAATTGCTCCTTTCTAAATAACTCTGTATTAGATTTAAGATGAAATATTTTGAAAAAAGCCGAGCTGAGTTTCTTGAGGGCTCTTCTCAGTCTCGTTGCATTTTGGAACCCTCGGTAGAGTCACACCAACTTCTGACGAATCTAAATAATTTTCGGAAAATTTCAAAGATAATAAACGTTATTTTATTTTATTTTTATTCTGGTGTACTCGGTACTGCGGCACGCAGCGGTGTGCTGGACTGCGTTGCATCTGTGCCGCAACGGTTCCCTTTGGTTCGTGATCGGCGCTTCCTACTTTGCACCGTCACCAACTCATCATTAGCCACATCCGATACCTTCTCAGGTAGTGGCTTCGGTGGAGCGGTCTTGTCTACGCTAACAAAGTCGGCGTTTTTACAGCTGTCTCATGAACTTCTCCAAAATGTGCTGTATAGACTGGCGAGAACTTAAATTTTATGCCTTCGTCACTTAGATTTGACACGGCATCATGACAATTCTGGAGAAGGGCAGCGATTTTTCAGTTTGCCTCAACGAAATTGGTGCCATTACCACAGAATATTTCGCGAGGCTTTCCTCGGCTTGATATAAAGCGTCGCAAAGCTATTTTTTTATTTTATTTATTTATTTATTTATTTCAGGCAACAAATAGAAAAGTTACAGGTGGTATAAACTTATTCTACAGTCCATAGAAAACTAAGAATACATTATAGAAATTATAAAGTTGTGTTAGTGATAGAACCTTAAGACTAGTGTTAGTAAACACTTCACTATCGCACTTAGGTCCTTTTGCGTTCCGGTGGTAACGATCCGCGGAAGCGACGGAATACCACGCCCTGTGGCCAGAAATTCTCCTGCATGACGAGGCTCAGGCGACTGTTGGGCACTCGCACCACGAACGACAGGAAACTGACGTTGCGGCTCGACTCCAACAGCTGTAGTCTCGGCGTTTAGTTGCCCTTCTTGCGCACGTAGGTACTCCACGATGTTCTCCGCCTTAGTGGTGTAGTGTAAGCGGGATATATACACTGGTGTACTCGGTACTGCGGCACGCAGCGGTGTGCTGGACTGCGTTGCATCTGTGCCGCAACGGTTCCCTTTGGTTCGTGATCGGCGCTTCCTACTTTGCACCGTCACAAACTCATCATTAGCCACATCCGATACCTTCTCAGGTAGTGGCTTCGGTGGAGCGGTCTTGTCTACGCTAACAAAACCTCGTAGTTTCGCGGGAGCTGCAGGCACGGGCAGCGGAGCGGGGCGCAGGGTGCGAGTGGCTTGACAGGTAGAGGCCGCGGGGGCGGGTGCAAGAGTGCGTGCACTCGATGACGGCTATGCGGACGGCGACAAAACTGCTGACGCAAAACTCACATTGAGGTCAGCTTCGCAGCGCGTGTTAATGTTGGCGTTAGGTGGTGACCTAGATACCGCTGTAGGCTCACGTAAAGTAACAAGTTCTTTACGTGAGCATATTCACAACGATATTCTCGGTTTCCGCCTACTTTGTCTGGACGTCCGCCAGGCTTGCCTTTAAGGACACTATATCCTTTAAAAGGCAGGTAACGTCGACGTGATCGAATGTGACCGGAGGAAGCTTCGATAAGTCCTGGGCCACAAACGTAGGCACTTCGTCGGAATCGGTTGCCTTAAGTAGCGTGATGATATCCTGTATGCTCTTCCTTGTCCCGTCACGCTGGCGGGACACCATCTGGTCGCTCTTATTGAGTACGCTGTACAGTAGCCGCTTGGAGGCAGCTATATCTTCATGGCTGAAACTTGACGAACAGATCTGGATAAAGGCTTTTGTGCTAATATAAAGGCTTTTGTGCTTAGGTCGCTTACGAGCTTACAAGATGAACTGCTTTAACTTTAAAACAAATAAAAACACACAAATAACACTTAATGAGCCTTGCGCAACGACCCTTTCTATCTCTATATATAAAAATGAATCCTTATTTCCCTTGGTCACGCCATCACGCGTGAACGGCTGGACCGATTTCGGTTATTCTTTTTTGTTGTGTTCGTAATTATCAGGAGAAGGATCTTATGGAAGAAAAAAAAAGTTATGCGGAACATTAGAAAAATGAATGCGGTACGAAGTTCGCCGGGACAGCTTGTCAAAAATAAAAAATTGTCCTGCATAGTCTGTCCCTGTTTTTTCAAAAATAGATCCAGGTGACACTCGTACGGTGGGCAAGTTACCCATAATTTGCTGCGCAACTTACAGCAGCTCCTTTCGTTCGTCAAACCCCCGTAGAGGCCACACAGGTGGTCAAAGTCCGCCGGGTGCCACTGGAAATAACTTCTGCGTGTACACCAGAGACGCCCGGCAAAGGACGTAAGAGAGGCGGAATAAAAAAAAAACTTGTATTACTTATAACAAATCAATCACATATACAAAATCACGTATCTGGAATCTAGACAACTGATAGACGTATGTGTAGGTAGGCTTTGATTGACATATAATCACAGTAGGTATATTTATTTTTAAATAAGTACCTACAAACATAACATACTCGTACATAAAAAATATATTTAAGTAAAAGTATATTTATAAGTTGGAAGTCATTGAATATTTAAAAAATATGTCCGTTTAGATTGAGGAGCCACATTTCGTATCTTAATGAAATTTATATAGGTATTTAGTAGTAGGTTTAAAAATTTTGTAGCCTCAATCCTCGAATTTGTAGTTATAATACTTCAAAAGTTATAAGAACATAAAGGTGGCTCCTCAATCTAAATGTTTAGATTGAGGAGCCTCGTCATAACTAGGAAAATCATGGATGAATATTTACCAAAATTAGGTATGATTTAGTTTTCAATTAATGCGCAATTTCTTGGTCATTTAGTAGTAAGTATTTTAGTTTTGTAGGATAAGATTCAGTAATTAATTATGAGTGGATTAGGAGATATGGCACATTTTAACTGGCTCCTCAATTGAGACGCTTAAAAAAATATATTTGCCTCTAATCTACTTATACTTGTAACGAAATTTGTAACAAATACATCAATATTTAGTATAAATTTATACTAAATGCCCGTTATAATTCTGCCATAAAAAAGTACATATTTACGAACTTATTAGCTATTCTATAATTTCCCTACAAATTATTTCGTAGGGTGTCCATAATATATTAGTCCAGAAATATTATTAATATTTATATATAAAAATAAGGCCAAGTGTAAGTCTATTAAAATTTAAACTTTCTAACTATCACGGTTCATGAGCCCAAGACAGACGGACGGACAGTGAAGTCACAGGGCGTTTGTGCATTAGACGGAATTTTTCGGTAGTATCGGTACGATACTAATAATCAGCTCAAACGAGTGACTTCTCACTCGTTTGAGCTGATTATTAGTATCGTACCGGATCGTTAACGGAAATAGGCAACTTTTTTATTATTATATTTCTGTATTTGAAAGCAATAAGTTCTTCTACTACTGTTAAGTATTTAGGCAAGTATATTTAAATCACAAAAACTTAAATGTCATCGCCAGGACTCGAACCCGTGGCTTAACAAGGGGATGCTCTGACCACTTAGCTAAAATTAGCAATACCAACTTCATCAAATCTTTAGATTTCTAGATCGAGCTATTTATTACCAGTACAACAATTTTAACATTAAAAAGGGTTCCGTAATATTATTCAGAGTAACTCCGATACTGGGTTCAAAACGACCATAAAATCACCGTGTTTAAGGAAATGTATTGCGACGATTTCAGTTCCTGTGATTAGATTCGATGGGCTTAGATGATATTTTATGATCATCCATACATAAATACAAACATACAAATTTAAAACTGACAGACTACTACGGTGGTGTGGTCGGTAGTGCATCCGCCCTCGACGCCGGAGTCTCGGGTTCGATTCCCGGTCGGGACAAACTTTGTATGATGACACACGTTTGTACCGAAGTCTGGGTGTTTCCTATGTATAATAATCGCTTATTTACCACCGTTCACCTCCTATGTATATATTTACAAAAAAAATGTAAACAAGTATTTATATCAGTTTATCTAGTACTCACATCACAAGCTCTGCTTAGTTCGAGGCTAGATGGCGTTGTGTGAATTGTCCTAATATAATTATATTTATAAAAACAACTATAAAAAAGTATCTAATGAAAGCGTATTATTCTAATAAAGATTATATTGATGACAGAGATGCCTGGAAATATATAGGTAATATTCTTCACATCCTGCCTACGCCGGGCGCTACTGGAAATATCTTCTGCGTGTGCACCAAAGACGCTCGGCAACGGACGTAAGAGCGGCCGCGGCTTTGGGCCACGGAATTAAAAATACATGCTGCTTATAAATATATATGTGTGTAATAATTAATAATATAAGTACTACTGTGGCTCGTAGTCTAGTGGTAACCGACAATGTTAACACATTGCAAAGGTTAAGCAACATCGACTCAGGCCGGTCTTAGGATGGGTGACCATTTCGTCATTGAGACCCCTCCGTGCCTCGGAGAGCACGTTAAGCCGTCGGTCCCGGTTGTCATACTAACATCTATGGCAGTCGTTAGGGGTAGTTGGAGCCCTAAATCAAAAATCCGACCGGTCTAATTACAGAACTTCGATATCGCCCATGGGTTGTGAAGGTCAGATGGCAGTCGCTTTACGGGAAATATTGAAGTTCAGCCGAATCGCAGTTAGACTGGAAAGCCGACCCCAACTGAGTTGGGAAAAGGCTCGGTGAATGATGATAAGTACTACTGTAATGAATTGTTGATTATTTAATATTGTTTAACAAAGTCAGGTAAACTTAGTTGATATTTTTACTTTTTAGTTTTTTATATTACTGTCTCATAACCATAGGCTTTATATCATAAATTTTTGAAATCATAATTCGTACTTTTCGACCTAAGATTAGATAAAATAAATTTCTAAAATCATTCATCCTGTTTTCATTCATATAACATGGTCACCCTTAATAGCAAATTCTTAAGGAATATCTAAAAGTAATTTGGCTTTTAAATACCAAGTGATACAATGTTGTTGTGTACATGTGTATTTAGTAGAAATTTATACTAAATGTTAGTGTATCTAGTTTTTGATTCTGTGGTGATCTCAGGTAGCTACAGTCAATTATTCATTATCTAGAACGTCTGGATTGAGGAGTCAGTTAAAATGTGCCATATCTCCTAATCCACTTATAATTAATTACTGAATCTTATCCTACAAAACTAAAATACTTACTACTAAATGACCAAGAAATTGCACATTAATTGTACGACTCCTTCTATGAAAAATGACGACTCGTAAGTAATGGTCTGAGGAGCCACATATAATGTATGATAACTTTTTTAATTTTAATACTACAAAACTCAAATTTTGTCTACTAACTAATCTCGAATGCTACTAAATCATACCTAATTTTGGTAAATATTCATCCATGATTTTCCTAGTTATGACGAGGCTCCTCAATCTAAACATTTAGATTGAGGAGCCACCTTTATGTTCTTATAACTTTTGAAGTATTATACTACAAATTCGAGGATTGAGGCTACAAAATTTTTAAACTTACTACTAAATACCTATATAAATTTCATTAAGATACGAAATGTGGCTCCTCAATCTAAACGGACATTAAAAAATTTACTCTTTAAATCAACTATATTTAAAACTAGCTGTTGCCCGCAGCTCCGCGTGCGTGTTACTTTAGATCTACATAACTTTTTTATTTATGAACCGATTGAAAACCAAACCTTAAATGTTAAGTTGAATAAACCACAACGCATTACTGAAAACCACAAATTCAAATCAGAAATTTAAATCGGTTAAGCCGTTTCTGAGATTAGCGTGTTCAAACATTCAGACAAACAGACAAAAGTTCTAAAAACCATTGATTTGGGTTTTATTGCGTTCATAAAGCCCCCCTACAACAGTTTTTTTATTATATCTTCTATTATATTCTCTACTAGCTGTTGCCCGCAGCTCCGCCTGCGTATTATATCCTGATCTATCCGATCCTGATTTCCAAGAAACACAGTCGGTACCTAAAAACTCTCTGCAATGAATGGGCGAGTATGTTGTCTCCTGAGATATTTGTTTTGTAAAACAAATAGTACTGTTATGATGTCAAGGATTATTTTGTAAAAAAATAAAAACATTTATTGACGTATTTATTTATGATAGCTGTTGCCCGCAGTTCCGCCTGCGTGTTATAGTTTTCTTGATCGCCAGTTACAAATTTAGTATGATGACGATGCGTTTGACGATTGATTGAGGTATTCAAACGCGTTATAAAAACAGCAAATAGTGGAATTCAGTTTTGCACACTGGGTTTTTTTACTTAAGAGCTTTTTTTTTATGTAATAATCGTGTAAAAGACGTTCAATCACATCATTTACAGGCCGGTTACAATAATTGAGGTTTACACACACATTATAAAAACAGCAAATAGTGAAATTCAATTCTGCACCTGGTTTTTTTAGGTACTGATCATGTAAAAGACATTCAATCACATCGTGTACAGACCAGTTACAACTGAGGTTTACACACTCGTTATAAAAACAGCAAATAGTGAAATTTAATTCTGCACACTTGGGTTTTTAGTACTTCGATTTTTTTTAGGTACTAATCGTGTAAAAGTCATTCAATCACATCATGTTACAGACCAGTTACTACACGCGTTATTAAAAACAGCTAATAGTGGAGTGGAAGTCACACCAGATTTTGATTCTTAATTCAATTTTTTTGTCCCCAACGCTTTAATGAAAACCGACATACAGACAGCGAACCGATTGAAATAAAAAAATAATAATAAGCACATACCAGCAGAAATGTTTATTTAATGGTATGTAAGATTTGTCCCGGCTGTAGGAAATTTGGTTTGAATTACATTATAGATTTCTATAAATCGATTCAGCCATTTCTGAGGTTATAGTGCAGAAACGTACGGACAAAACTTTTCTATTTGTGAACCGATTGAAATGACACAAACAGTAAATGTAAAGTGTGGCATTGAGGTTTAAGTGAAAACCACCCTATAGATAGCGACCAGTTACAGATATATTATGAATGATGATGATGATGATTGATCGAGGAATACACACGCGTTATAAAATGCAGCAAATAGTGGAGTGCAATTCACACTGGTCTTTTTTTTTTAGGTAATCTATCTCGTCAAAGACCCTCTTGTCTCTAGTGTCAAAAGAATTATCTATTACTGAGCCACAGGTATATAACACCTGTACTGGCTGTTGTAATTTTGATTTGAATTAGAGTGGTTATGGATTTTCTATAGTTCCCTAACAGCGAAAAAATAGGCAGGCCCAATAATACGTAGGACCAACTAAAGTACAGGCACAGTGTGGGTATGAACCGCACCTCTGCCTACCTGCTCGGGGATATAAGCGTGATGCTTTTGTCTGTCTGTCATGACTGTCACTTGATATATTTTTTGTGCCAAATGTGGTCACCCATCGTAGTTAGAACCGCGACCAGGGGTTGCTTAACTAGAGATTTTAGATCGACATAACTTTTTTATTTATGAGCCGATTGAAATAAAACAACCTTAAATGTTAATTTGAATAAACCACAGCGTATTACTGAAAACCGCATTCAAATCGGTTAAGCCGTTTCTGAGCGATTAGCGTGTTCAAACATTCAGACAAACAGACACACAGACAAACAGACAATAATTCTAAAAACCATTGTTTTGGGTACTATTGCGTTCATAAAGCCCCTTGACTTGCGTCATTGTTCCAATGGCGCAAGTCAGCGGCGAGGGCGCCGCAGACTCATCTACCCCCAAGACCATCGACCTCCATGATCGGGGCCTGGGGACGGCGGGATCGCCACCCGTCGTCCTTACAGAAGCAGGCTAGAAGGGTTGCGTCCTGCGGGGCCTTTGCCCCATAGCACGCAACCAGATTCACTCACTCACGCGGGATAAAACCTAACCCCAACGACGCGGGATTCTCATCCCGACCAAACCCCCGCAGTGACCACAGAGGTGGTCAAAGTCCGCCGGGCGCCACTGGAAATATGTTCTGCCTGTAACCAAAGACGCCCCGCAACGGACGTTAGAGAGGCCGCGGCCTGGGGCCGCGGAACTAAAAAAAAAAAAATTACTTGTGGTGAGTACACACTAGTTTACGCTTATCATTGAATCGGTTACATTGAAGCTTCCAGGCAACTTCGTAATTGCGATCACGGAGGCAGCGGACCCGGTTAGTGCACCTTGTTAATGTTTGCAATAGAATTATTGCCATGAATCAATGAGGTAAATGTGTCGTGAAATTCGAGCCATTTAGTGGCATCACCATCAAAGTTTGGTATTTTAATTTGAGGTAACTTAATATTTGATTTTTGAACAATATTGTTTGAAGAAGACGAAATCAATGCATCTACCTCAGTATCATTACGTTAATATATCTATATACTAAAAATATTTACATGACAAAATATCGTTTAAAAAATCCTCCGCGTCATTGCCGACTGGGAAGGTTCCAAGAATGCTGGCTGTGTTGCCACGTTGGATGGCGATACTTATTCTTTGGGCCAGAAAATAGCCAGCCTTCTGTTCCTGAGAAGCATCGATTAGACGTTTAGCAATGTCTCTATAAAGGCGGCGAGCACTCGGACCCCATGACCCCAGTGTCTCAACCCCAAACGGCTCAAATATGTAATCACCTGCTAGGTTAGCATATTTACGCCGTTTAAAGCCTTCAGCCGATGCAGCAGCAGCGCCGGCACATCCGGATGTGCTTGGAAGGTGTGAAGGTGCTAAGGTGTCAACGCATGTAGCGTCCCACACCAAAGGCCTTCCCATCTTCCACGGTAGCAACGACATACCGTCCGGTCTCTTTCCATCGCTTCGTGCTAAACCATTTGGTTCGCGTACGGCCGGAAGACCTGCGGTGGAAAGAGCCCTACGAATTATGTCGTTTAGAATAGCGTGCCGAAGTATACGACCTGCGCTTCTGCTATAAGAAAGGCCATGGTGTCCCAGATTATCGACGGCTACTCCACAGGTGCAATGATGCGGGGATACACAAGGTGTACCCAGCCGAAGGCAAGTGGCAATGCGGAATGTAGTGTCGTCCAACATTGTACCGATGTTGGGCGATGGGAGCACCTGGATCCATAACCCTGACTCCCATTCTCCAACAGCTAGTAGGCGTGCACGCTCTGAAATATTGACAGAAGTGTCAATTAGTGTATTAATTCTCAATTTACAGAGCGGTGAATCCCACAGTCGAGTCGTTGTGAGCCTAGGCGTGAGGGCAGGTCAGTGTCGGGGCAAGACATTCTCCAAGCATTTATGGCATCGGTCTTGCATCGCACCTCGGAATCAATCAGTGTATTTGACAAAATTTTCCTGACTAATTCTTCAGTGCTATGGACCGACGACAGAAATGCTGGCAGACTGACATCTGTGACTCTGCGAATACCTAGCCCGCCCAAGCGAACTGGAAGAGACGCTTGGACCCAGGCCCGGTTATTAATATTTACATTTAAAATTTTACACAAAGAATTTTGTATTAAGTTGTCTAGTCTGCCCAACATTTCTACATTTTTCCAAAATTGTCCTGAACGGAGGGCATGTGTAAATTTGGGTACGAAAAGACAAAAACGAAGAATAGTGAAAGCTGAATGAATACTGATATTACATAGACTATCAATAACCTGATCAAAATTTTGAATTTTTTCCTCGATAAAAGTGGAAAAGCCATCTTCTAAAATCGGGGACCCTAGGAGGCGTAAAGAAGTTTTGTCCAAAACTTTTATGTTGGGGGCCAGACAGTTGAATTTGGAGATTGTTGTTAATTTATCTGTGTTTTCAGATATAAAAATCTCAGGGTTCAGTTCTAAGCCAATTGACTGAAACTCGTTCTTTATTATGGCTAAATCTTGTAAAACTGTCTCTAATTAATTAATATATTAATATATTAATTCCTGGGCCAAAGCAAATGCCTCGTAGCATCTACTTTCGGTGGATCCCCGTTTAAATTTCATTTTCCGGATTTTCTACTTTGACTTCTATATTGGTTTGAATTAAATCATACTCACTAAACAGAACCTTTAATTTATCCAATCGTATCTTTGTTTCGTAACTCTTTAACTCACTAATATTGCTTGTGATGAATATTGCTTTAAGTCTAAAATATATTTTTCAAATGTAGTTAACCTTCCCTCTATGGAAGCGCTTTAAGTTCCTTTCAAACCATCTTCACCGATCATTGTTACTTACGAAGGCAAGAAATTCAAGTGTATAAATACCTTAACTTGCAGCACAACACTTGCAAGGCAGTCAATAAAATCACCCAATACGAATAAGTAGGTACGTACGCTTGGCTCAACACACAGATAATTGCACTGCGTTAAGTTTTCGTTAATCGTTATTAACTGGTTCCTTGAATAACCTGTATTGATCCAGGTAAAATGGGAAGATGCTCTGTCTGAACCGTATGGGTTTCAGTGTGGAGTCTGGCAGGGGGGCCTTTCCTCGCCTAGGCTTTTTAATGTATACATAAACTAGGTATGCAATGCATTCTGCTGTTGCAATAATTGAGCTGAGTTTGTCGATCCGGGTCGAACTCCTAAACGACTAGACATATATTTATGAATTCAGATATATGCACTCACGGTGATGGTCACTATGACCGTGCCAAATTTCAAAAAGATCGGTCCAGTCGTTTAGGAGGAGTTCAAACACGAAAGAAATACACGAGTCGTCTAAGAAAGAGCTTCGTAAACTCCGCTCAATGACTTGATTGATGAGCTCAGTAAACTAATGTTGAACGCAGAATTGACGACGTTTGTCTAAATAACATTAGCTACGTGGACGACATGGTGTTGCTGAGCCCGTCAACCAATGGATTACGGAAACTGGTGGATACGTGTGAGAGGTATGCACATGAACATGGGCTGTCTTATAACTCAGTTAAGAGTGAATTACTGGTTTTCCGAGGTAAAAACAAAGCGCCACACTTTGTGCCACCTGTTATGCTGGGGGGTGCTTATGTGAGACTGGTAACAAAGTTTAAATACTTGGGACACATTGTGACAGAAGATCTAAAGGATGATTGTGATATTGTGAGAGACCGTAGGGCGTTGTGTGTAAGGGGAAATATGTTGGCTCGCAGGTTTACTAAAAGCTCAGTAAATGTTGAGATCATGTTATTTAAGGCTTTCTGTCCAACATTTTATACAAGTAGCCTGTGGACTACTTATACCCTAAAGTCATACAACGCACTACGTGTGCAATATAATAGCATCTTTAGGGTACTGATGGGGCTTCCCCGCTATTGTAGTGCATCCGAAATGTTTGCTGATACAAGAACAGATGATTTCTATGCACTTATGCGCAAAAAAGCGTCACTGGTGCACAGGTTGTGGGGGAGCCCCAACAGCATGCTGAAGGTGTTTGCTGGTAGGTTGGATGGAGCGGACTTTGGTCGGTTCACTATGTTGCACGGGACTTAGTGAATGGATCATCGCCTTATTCATTTTTCGTATGTTTTATGTATTATTATTTTTTTTATTATTCTAATGGACTTTCATAATTGTCTGATTTAATAAACGAATTGAATTGAAATTATGATTTTTGATTAATTTAACAGTTTTAACTATGGACAAGACTTTGTTTAAATGTACAATTTGTTATAGAAAGTAGGTATTTAGTGTTAATGCCGACATGTATAATTCGGATGTATACTAGATCCCCTATTGACGGTGTGTAACAGTAAAAAAAGGTTTTTAGTGTTTAGATGTACTTATATTATGTTTTGATTAATATAATAAGTAGGTGGATTTATAGTTAAGGTAGTAAAGTATAACATCTGGGGAAAAATATGATTAAGCACGGAAAAATTACGTGATTAATTAGCACTGCGCTGTTATTATGCAAGAATTGATGAGTTAAACAGCTCAGCGATTACTGGCACTGTTTCGATATTTAATTTCTGAATAGTTTTAATCTGAGATCGTAAATCAAAAACAGGGTTGTCCCCCACATGAAAGCTAAACAGCTGGCACGAAAAATCTGAAAATATTTATGATGGTAGTCCATGTAATGAACTTTGAAGGAAAACTATAACGAATTAACCGACACGCACAGCACTTGGCCGCTGTTTTTTCTGATAACTCTTATATCACCTGGTTTCGGCTTGACGCCAACTTATGGGACATTCTGTATATACATATATTTAAAGATATTTATTGACTGAGGGAGCGAAGCGACCGAAGGCTCCGTTTCAACTTGCAGACTGGGGAGAATTTCTTTCGTCTGTACCCATCTATGGGTTCTGTCAGATCATGTTTGAGGCCATATTTATCAACCGATTTGCATGAAACTTTACACACACACTCTTTGCTTACAATGAATAACATTTGAATAATATTTTTTGGATTAGATGACAATTGAAAGAGTAATAAAGAAAATTGAAGAAGAAAAAGAATAAACAAAGCCGCACGCGAAGTCTACGGTTCACAGAACCACTAGTTTCATGTTATGATCTCAAATGTCCCCATTTTTTGGGTTCCATACCCAATGGGTAAAACTAAGACTACTACTACTAGTGGTTCTGTGAACCGTAGACTTCGGGAGCGGCTTTGTTTAGAAAATTTCTTGTACAATTTTCTTTATTACTCTTTCATTTGTCATCCAATACAAAAAATATCATTCAAATGTTATTCATTGTAAGCAAGGAGTGTGTATGTAAAGTTTCATGCAAATCGGTTGATAAATACGGCCTCAAACATGATCTGACAGAACCCATAGATGGGTACAGACGAAAGAAATTCTCCCCAGTCTGCAAGTTGAAACGGAGCCTTCGGTCGCTTCGCTCCCTCAGTCAACTAAGACTCCGCTGACCGTCCGAAGTTTTCTGAGATGATGTATTTCTGTTGCCAGAACTAAAACACAGAATAAAATAAGTATACTCGTATTATAAGCTCCCATACAGCAAACGTGATTTTTTGCCGTTATTATAAATAATGGTACGACACCCTTTGTGCGCGAGTCCGAATCGCACTTGGCCACAATATTACAAATGTTTATGACCTCATTATTAACATATTATTCTGTTCATTCAGATCATTTTCGCTTAGATGGATCGTCGCCCGAGCTTGCTCCGCCCCCAGTGCCTCCACTGCCCGGACAGTCGCGACCGCCCCGACCTGACACGCCACAAGTGCCAAGTAAGTAACCGAAACTAAGCGAATAGAGTAGATGATTACAACAAAAATACTTAATTTACTTTAGTAAATTTTATTAAAATACCGAAAGAGATACGAATGTAATTTAAATTCGGACTTATTATCTTTCTTGTTTTTTTTTAATCATGAAATTAATCACTTATACTTACTAAAGTACAAATAAGTGACGTCATAGTTTAGTACTTCTACGAACCTTACTTAGTAAATTCGTTTGATATGATATGACAGTTGAAGAAATGTAATAGAGTAGATGACTCTATTACATTTAGGTATATTTTACGGTTAGTGTGATAAATGTGAAAATTGCTACTTCGCACGTCACTATCAATCGACGTCATCGACGAATCATTAAATGAAATGTTCGACAGTATTTATAAAGATAGTAAAATTTTAATAACCACAAATAACAATAAAAGGACTAGGCAACCGTGGATAGATAAGAATATGTATAATATGTTAATATGACGAGATAATTTATTTAAATTGTGGAAACTTGAGCCTAAGAACATGAATAAACGGTTAGAGTACACAAAATATAGAAATAAAGTAAATAAATTAGTGAACCGAGCTAAAAATGAGTACAGACAGTAAGAAGTAGCTAAATGTAATGGGGATTATAGAAAAATATGGGAAAAAATTAATAACTGGTTGGGGAAGAAAAAATATAATGTAGACGATGTAATTTTAAAGTATTTGAGTAAGACAGACAAAATTGGTCAAATCTGCTCAAAATTAACATAAACTTTTACGGAAGAAATAAAAGATATAAAACATAATTGTTGTACTCAGTTTTTGAATAGGAATACCTATGTGACACCTAGCGACGTGAGTTTTAGGTTCAAAGCAGTTTGTTCGTCTGATGTTGAACAAATTATTAAAAATATGTCATGCGAAAACGCACCAGGCCTTGATGGTTCTCTAGCGGGAGTAGGTGGAACGCGGCCGTGTCCTTCTGCGAGCAAGTCATGCTCGCGAAGGAGGCGGCCGAGAGGGAGAGGGAGCGTACCCTCCCCGCCGAGTTCCGTAGTCAGCGGCGAGGGCGCCGCAGACTCATCTACGCCCAAGACCATCGACCTCCATGATCGGGGCCTGAGGACGGCGGGATCGCCACCCGTCGTCCTTACAGAAGCAGGCTAGAAGGGTTGCGTGCTGCGGGGCCTTTGCCCCATAGCACGCAACCAGATTCACTCACTGACGCGGGATAAAACCCTACCCCAAAGACGCGGGATTCTCGGAATGGAACCTAACCTAACCTAACCGCCGCCGTGTGGTGGCCGGCAGAATAGAATAGCCCCAACCCATATCCTCCCGTGGATGTCGTACGAGGCGACTAAGGGAGTGTGTGGAAAGTACTGACCCCCTGTAACTTTTCCACACACAGAAGCGGATGTCCCACCTAACCTAACCTAATCAACCAAACCTAAACAACGACCTCTGTCCTTGCATCAACACAATCTCGCAAACCTCTAACCTAACCAAGAAACTCCTTCCTACTCATCATGACCCCACGAACTCCCCACCAACATAATCTCGCAAACCCTCAACCACCTTATTTATAACTGCCCCAGATACACTTAACTCACTCCTCCACCACATCACCTATATCGTAAATCAACTAAAACACTCTACCGGCACATAACATCTAAACACTTCACTAACTAAACAATCAACTTGCAAACGGTTCCAGGAGAAGGCGTATACCATAAGCGCCACTCCTGAAACTAAAACCCAATTGACTCACCACAAAAAAAAAAAAAAAAAAAAAAACCTAACCTAACCTAACCTAACCCAACCCCCGCAGAGACCACAGAGGTGGTCAAAGTCCGCCGGGCGCCACTGGAATTACGTTCTGCTTGTAACCAGAGACGCCCGGCGACGGACGTTAGAGCGGCCGCGGCCTTGGCCGCGGAATTAAAAAAAAAAAAAGGCTTGATGGTATCAGGGTCAAAGATATTAAGTACGTTCGGAAGCAAATTAGTCCTGTTTTAGCAAAATTCATGAATATGTGTCTACTTAAAGGTGTGTATCCTGACCAGCTCAAAATTTTAATTATACGCCCCATTTATAAGTCTGGGAGCCATTATGACTATGTTATAATGGCTCCCAGAGTACCTATAGCTATACTGTCAGTTATTGATAAAATTATTGAGAAATTATTAATTAAACAAGTCAATCAATTCTTGGAGCGTAACAAGGTTTTGTCAGACGTGCAACACGGGTTCCGTACCGGGCGTAGTACCGTTTCAGCCTTAACTAGTTTTGCCGACTATATTAATGAAGCCCTAGACGGTGGTAAGCAAGTAATTATAAACTTAAGACTAACGGGTCTTTTACGCGATTATTGAGATATATACATACCTCTTTATTACCCGACGTTTCGGCCCTGTTACAAGAGCCGTGGTCACGGGTGGACTGTCAGTCCGTCTAATAATCGCGTAAAAGACCCGTTAGTCTTAAGTTTATAATGTGTACAAAACGCGAAAGTTTAAAGAAGCAAGTAATTACACTGTACATAGACTATAAAAAGGCATTCGACATCCTGGATCACGTGACCCTGCTGCAGGCGATGGATGAATGCGGTATACGAGGTCCTACGAACGAATGGTTTAGGAGCTACCTAACCAATAGGAAAATACTCACTAAGTTTGCAGGAGTGTCTGGAGAACTAATGAACGTAGATCTCGGGGTGCCGACTGGCTCTGTGTTGGGTCGGGCGGGATACGTGATGCACGTCAATAGTGTGGCCAATGTTGTAAAAAATTGTCTCGTGTACATGTATGCCGATGACATGTGTCTAGTGTATGCTTCAAAGGACATACAAGAAGCACAAATGTACATACAAAGTGACTTTGAAAGCATAACAAAAAGGGCCCACGACAATGGAATCATATTAAATATGTCTAAAACCAAATGCATGCATGTACACTCACCATATAACTTAAGAGCTAAGAATGTTCATAAAAAACAGCTGGAGATAATAGGGCACTCTTATGATTGTCTTCACTTAAATAAAACTAACTGTAGTTGTGTTGGCTTGGAGTACGTAAGCACATTTAAATATCTAGGTTTAACTATTGATAGGAATTTTAATTGGAATCAACACGTAAAAAATATTTGTAATAGGTTAAGATCTGTATTAGGGAAGTTTTATCAACTAAATAATGTAATAAACAAACATACGCTTCGTATCGTGTACTATGCACTAGCAGACTCATTAATTAGCTATAGTTTGATAGTTTATGGAAGAACATTCAAAACGTATTTAAAGGATATTCAAAATTTGCAAACTAGATTGATTAAGTACTCAGTTTCTAAAAATGTAAACAGCAGCTGTAGTTATGACTATGACAAGCTATTTCCTTTATGTAAGATTATTCCTGTTGAGAAAAGAAATGAATACTTGTTAGGTTTAGAGCATTATTATAGTGAACAGTATAAAACATATGTAAACAATAAATATAATACTAGATCTGTAAGGGAGAAAAGACTAGTCCAACCAAAAGTGACTAATTACTATGGGGAAAGAATGTCGAAATTTTTAGTACCTAAAATATTTAATAAATATAAGGTGCTAAGAAGTAGTCCTAAGTGTAGCAGAGGCGTCATTAAGTCGAAATTAAAGAGCATAATTCTCTCACGATAAATTTATTGGGTCATCGTACTTTTAAAAGTAAAAATAAAAGTAGGTAGTCATAATTATTTATTTCATATGTACCAACGTAGTATGTACGTTTAGTTTTTTTAAAGTAAATGAGCGTGTCTCGCCATCAAACGTCAAAGTTTGGCGTTTTTTAAAACTTTCAAACGCGTTTTAAAGTTTTAAAAAATCGTCTTTCTTTGTCCTAGCCTTTTCCCACTTAAAGCACAGAATAGGGAATAGTACTTACATACAGAACTTGCACTCCGACGTTAATTAACGCACATTCTTTTGTTTACAGAGAACATCATTCGAACCTTAGGATTGTCCAGTAAAGTAAAATATATACCAGCATAATTTGACCAATAATTGGTCAAATTATTATTCCCTATTCTGTGCTTTAAGTGGGAAAAGGCTAGGACAAAGAAAGACGATCATAGCTGGGCACCGTTTATCAAATAGTTAACTTCGTTAATCGCTAATTCGTTACTGAAAAAGTTAACTTCGTTAAAAGTTAACAAGCTACTTTTTTAAAAAATTAACGCAAGTTAACGTTAACCGTTAATCCGTTAATACGTAATGAAAATTGCATCTTCTTGCAAAAACTGTTGGTTCAGGAAGTTAACAGGTTAGAAACAAAAAACCGTATCAAAAAAAAGGTAAAAAAAATTATATTAGATTAATAATATTAGATTTGTTGTATGAGAGTCTCCTGAAATATTGATTTTATTCTGTTTTAGGGTTCCGTAGTAAAAATCTCGGAACCCTTATAGTTTCGTCATGTCCGTCCGTCAATCGTCGAATCTCAAAAAATCTCGAAAAATCGTCGAGCGGTTAGTGTTAAAGATGAAATTTGTATTTACTATTCCGAAAAATGTGTATTTACTATTCCGACAAAGTGCTACAATAAAATTTTGAAAAATATTTTTTCTGGTGTACCTCCCCTACAAGTAAAGTGGGTATGATTTCTTTTTCTCGCGCAAACCCCATCGTGTGGGGTATCATTAGATAGGTATTTTTAAAACATTGGGAGGTTGCTAAGACAATTTTTTCATTTAGGGATCCGCGCGAGTATTCAACTTTAAAGCGCATTTTTTTGTTAAAACAGAGTGTGTGTGTCCCTCTAAAATCTAAACGGCTAGCTCGAATAATCTGAAAAAATCATGATAGTAGTCCTAAATTGATTGTATTAACTTTGAAGGAAAACTATAACGGACCAGATGAATTTGTTAGTTTAGGAGTTATAGAGCCTATAATGGGTACTACGGAATCCTATATTATGCGTGGCCCGACACGCACTTGGCCGTATTTTTTTAGCATTTGTTGTAATAGCGGCAACAGAAATACATCAACTGTGAAATTACAAAGTTCTAGTTATCACGGCTTTTGAAATACAGACCTGGTGACAGACGGGCGGACAGACAGCGGAGTCTTAGTAATAGGGTTCCCGTTTTACCCTTTGGGTTGGTAGGGAACCCTAAAAACAGGTATAATTATTATAGTGTGTATAATATAGGCATGTTGACAAACAATGCTTTTTGATTAATTTGGATGATACTCGTAGGCTAACTAGACGAACTAATTATTTTTAGGCTTTTGCGGTTTGTACTCATAGTTACCTAGTATTTGGGACACGCGAATATTGCGACGTATAGTAGCAGTGTGACTGGACACAACGCGACCACGGGTGCTGGATTAACGATTAAGTGACTTGGGGAAATGTAACGGAAGTTAACGAGTCCGTTAACATATTTTAAGTTAACTTAAAAGTTAATCCGTTACTCGAAATTTTAATTTCGTTAATTAATGATTACCGGATTAACGAGTTAGCTCAGCTTTCGCCCTGTATATGTATCTAGATGTCCTATAAATAGGTAGTCGTATAAACGTAATTTGCGCCTGATCTAGGTAGTCCGGTGCTTCAGGCGCCAATTGCAGTTAAGTAAAAATTTAATAATAATCAACATTACATTACATGGGTAACCTACCCATGTAAAGTAATGTTGATTATGAATAATAATTATTATTGACTGAAGGAGCGAAGCGACCGAAGTCTCCGTTTCAACTTGCAGACTGGGGAGAATTTCTTTTGTCTATACCTCTACATCTCTACGTCTACGGATTCTGTCAGATCATGTTTGCGGCCGTATTTATCAACCGATTTTCATGAAACTTTACACACACACTCCTTGCTTACAATGAATACCAAGTGAATGATATTTTTTTGGATTGGATGAAAAATGAAAGAGTAATAAAGAAAATTGAAAAATAAATTTTCTAAACAAAGCTCCCGAAGTCTACGGTTCACAGAACCACTAGTACTAGTTTATACCAACCACTAGTACTAGTTCATAATTTCTACATCGCGCTATTAAGGTTAGCGTTGGATCCACCTACCGCAGTTCTACCGAACTTTTTGTGATCTATTTATAATTTCTTTCTTAATATTTTAAGAATAGTTTAAGCAAACTCATTGCTTTGAAATACAAAAATATATGGATTTGGTAAGGATTCATCTAAAAATTCAGTGTTTAAATATCGTTGTAACACGATACACTGGTACCGTCAGTTCGGTAGAACTGCGGTAGGTGGATCCAACGCTAACCTTAATAGCGCGATGTAGAAATTATGAATATGATATGAAGCAAAAATTCGATGTTGTCGGTAGTGGTCATCGTAGCTCAGTTGGCAGAGCAGTCCCCCTGTTAGGGAAAGACCGTGGGTTCGAATCCCGCCGATGACATAAATTTTTGTGATCTATTTATAATTTCTTTCTTAATATTTTAAGAATAGTTTAAGCAAACTCATTGCTTTGAAAACAAAAATACACTAGTACTAGGCTTTGTTTATTCTTTGTTTGGGTTGCTATGGTTACGGATTGCATTCTTTTTTTTATTTAGAAATTTTATTTTTCAATTTTGCTTATTACTCTTTCATTTTTCATCCAATCCAAAAAATATCATTCACATATTATTCATTGTAAGCAAGGAAAAGTAAAGTTGTTTGTGTTAAAGTTTTATGAAAATCGGTTGATAAATACGACCGCAAACATGATCTGACAGAACCCGTAGATGTAGAGATGTAGAGATGTGTACAGACGAAAGAAATTCTCCCCAGTCTGCAAGTTGAAATGGAGTATTATATAATACAATAATACGAGTAAGAACCGGTACAATGCCAAAGTGGCTCAATATTGATAACTATATTAGGTATGTCTTAATTATTCAACTTATCACTATTTATTTTAAAACAGATATGTGGCATCGTAGGACATCCCTTGGAAGGCATTCTTTACTACTTGCTTATAAAGAGCATAATTAAGAGGATAAATATTTTCTGTAGCGTTTATCCTATTGTACAGAAGCGGTCTCTAGAACAAATAAAATTTGCCTGTGTATTCGCGTTTTATCGCAATTCTTTCAGTGCAAACAATATCTTTCCGTCTTTTGTAAGAAATTTCAGTGCTGTAGGGAAGTGATACGTGTTGTTTTAGCACTGTGTTGAGTATGAAGGCCCAAAACAATAAAATAAAAAAATCTTATGATGAGATAGCACAAGCCATGACCTTTTTAAGTCAGCAATATGAAGATGTTAAAAGTAACCTAGACTGTCTACTAAAGGAACGGTTGGAGCTTCGATGGAATATTGAACACCTGGAGACAAAAATAAAAGACCGGCAACTAAGTACTCGTTCCGTAAATGTGGAAATCAGGAACATTCCGCAGTCTGAAACTGAAACCGCAAAGGACTTAAAAACCACTGTCTGCGAAATTGGTGAAACCATTGGGACTACGATCTCGCCTGCCGATCTACGTACCATCTTTCGCCTTCCCGGAAAACCAGGTACAATGCGTCCCATAATAGCTGAATTTAAGACAGTGGATATGAAGCTCCCAACGAAGCGGCATTCTCATCCCGACCCAACCCCCGCAGAGACCACAGGGGTGGTCAAAGTCCGCCGGGCGCCACTGGAAATAGTTCTGCTTGTAACCAGAGACGCCCGGCAACGGACATTCGAGCGGCCTCGGACTAAAACAAAAAAAAAAAAGTGGATATGAAGCTAGATATGATTTCTTCGGTTCGAGAATACAATAAAGGGAAGAAATATGACGAAAAATTGAACACCGAGATGTTGCGAATCCCCGGCAAAAAACTTGCTCTTTTTGTATCAAACTACCTTCCCGCAAGCTCCAAAAGATTATTCAACAAAACGCGCGAATTTGCAAAAAATCATACCTTCAAATACTGTTGGACCTCTAACGGTAATATTTTCCTACGTAAGGCAGATGGTGAAAGGCAATTACCAATTTCCTCAGAAAAGTCCCTATCAGGTAGTCACATATCTTTGCCTATGTCCATAGGCAAAGATATGTGACTACCACTGCCAATCACAACTATAACATGCCATTTTGTATGTCTTCTTATTATTAGTTTTAGCTCCAAATGTTTACCAACTTTTTATTATTGTTACAATGACATGTTGTTTACTTGTACAATATTTAGTTATATACAAAATTATTATATTAATCAAATTAGCCTAAGTCTTTATATACAAACATGTCAAATTGATACAGTCACAAGTCAATTCCTCAACTTTCCTACATACATTCCACACATTTTAATTACCATATACACACTATTATACACACAATTCCACAATCACTTACATTCAAACATACATAAAAACAGATATACACACCCTCATATCCACTCACATAATATTGGTCCCCTAATACCACTTACAACTATTTACCCACAATCATATCTTCTCGCTGGTTACTACTTACTTACGTAATTTTTGGTCTCTAGATGTGCTGCGTGCTAACATTGGTTTTACAAGATTTTCTATGATGAAATCCCCTAGTCAATCCTTCCCCCTCTGTTTTGTTCGAAAAACGTATGGTGTTATCTTACTTTATAAATGGCTAACATAAACGAAATAAACGAAGAATTAGATACAAACTCCATTGTACAATCGTACAAGTGTCATCCTGAGGACTGTCATCTCTACAGTGGCCGACATGTACTCAAGATAATACATGCTAATATTTGTAGTATAAACTAAAATTTTGACCAATTTACTCTAATGCTACTCGTATCTACGACGGGCGTCATTTTTGATATTATCGTTTTGGGTGAGAGCTGGCTTAATTCAACTGACTCCATTCCTTGTTTAAAAGGTTATTTAGATCATTCTTCTAAATCTTTACTAAACCAAAATGACGGTCTTTTAATATATACAAAAAAAGAACTCAAATGTAGGGTTAGCGAACCATACTTCAAAGGTGCTAGTTGTCTATTATGTCAAATACATGATCGCATTGCTGTCGTGGCAGTCTATCGTTCCCCATCCCTAAAAACTGTAGAAGATCATATAAATTTTATAGATAGCCTGAACAATGTCTATGATAGTTTAATGACGCAACACTCTATTTTGGTGAGTGATACTAACATTAATATATGTCCCGATAGTGGTGATCAAATTTATGACGAATATTTAACCCTCAACGCATCCCATGGTTTGTTGACCACTCACACATTCCCTACTAGAATTAGTCAAAGATGAATAGACCACTTTTTCATTAAAACGACGCCCCTATCAGTTACCTTAGTTTTAGTAAAGTAAAACTAAGCTCACACTTGATCACAAACCTATAGCTCTGTTTCTAGACAAGTCTAAACTTATTTCTGTCAACGATCGTTTTAAAAGCAGCGAAAGTTGCGGAAATAAAAAAAGACATTGAAAATACCGATTTCTCTTGATATAACAAGACGATTCAAACGCCGCGATGAACTCCTTGATTTCTACCTTGTCATCAATCATTTCTAAACATACTAGTACCCACAAAGTCTCTAGGAAGTAGCTCATTCGGTGTATCAGAAACCGGGATAGATTGCACATCAAATATAGGAAATATCCTGACAACATGACTCTGAAAATAACCTACTGACACGGACTGTGTCGACAACTATAGGCCCATTTCTATACTCTCTGCCATGTCGAAAATCCTGGAGAGAGTCCTGAACAATGCACTTAAAAATTACCTCCAACCTTTTGATGTTTTGGCTACAAGCCAATATGGTTTTCGCTCGGGTATTTCTACGGAAGATGCCGTAATCGACCTGACTGGCGAAGTTGTAAAGAACTTAGACTCAAATAACAGATGCCTGTGCATATTTTTGGACCTCCCCAAAGCGTTGGACACAGTCTCTGCGCCAATCTTGCTGGACAAAATGGAAGGGATGGGGATTTCCGGTCTTCCTCTCGATATATTTAAGATCTACCTAAAAGGAAGAAAACAGAGAGTGAAAATAGGTCATGTTTTAAGCGATGAGGTTACTGTTACAAATGGCGTCCCACAAGGGAGTATCTTAGGCCCTACACTGTTTCAGCTTTACGTTAATGACCTATGTACCATGCCTCTACCACATACGCGCACTTTCACCTACGCAGATGACACCGCACTAGTGGTATGGGGTCCAAATTGGCAGGTAATGAAGGAAAGAGCGGAAAACTCCCTAAGACTAGTGTTGATCTGGCTTTCCAAGAATTTACTTACAATCAACCTGAACAAAACTCTCTTTGTCTCTTTCTCTTTATCCAAACTTAATGAACCTCTTCACAATTATACCTTAAAAGCACATTCATGCTCCCTAGATGTAGATTGCAGTTACCAAGATATAACTCGATCCCATAATGCTAAGTACCTAGGCGTGCAAATAGATAGTAGGCTCTCGTGGGACTTTCAGGTTGCTGCGGTGAAAGCAAGAACTAGGAAGTTAATTTACTTTTTTAAAGTGCTGCGTGACTCAACCCCTCAACAAAAATTAAGAATGGTGTATATCGCCCTCTGCCAATCAGTCATTCAGTATTGTATCCCGGTGTGGGATGTCGCAGGTAAAACGCAACTTCTGGAGCTCGAAAGAGCCCAGAGAGCTGTGCTCAAAGCAAGAAGCCAATTAGGTACCCAGTGCTCAACTCATCATCATCTACCTGCCCTTATCCCAGTTATTTGGGGTCGGCGCAACAAGTCTTTCTCCTCCACACACCTCTGTCAGAAGTCATCTCTTCATTCACTCCTCTCCTTGTCATATCCTCTTTCACACATTCCATCCATCTTTTCTTTGGCCTACCTCTACTTCTTAAAGCCTCTACAGTCATACTTTGCACCTTTCTAACGACATTGCTTTCCTCTCTTCTCATAACATGTCCATACCATGACAGCCGCTCGCTTCTCAATTTTTCATTCACTGGTGCAACTTTCAAACTTCCTCTAATATACTCGTTCCTTACCCTATCCATTCTTGTCACACCACACATCCATCTTAACATTCGCATTTCCGCTGCATGCAATTGTCTTTCATCCGGCGCTTTTACGGCCAAACATGAAAGTCCATACAGGACGGCAGGTCTGACGACAGTCTTGTAAATTTTCCCCTTAAGTTTCGGAGGAAATTGGGGGTCGCATATAGTGGCTTTGACCTGCCGCCATTTCATCCAACCTGCGTCAATTCTGTGCTTCACTGTACGATCGATTTCCCCATCATCCTGGATAAGAGAGCCGAGGTACCGGAAACTGGAGCAAACTGGTATTGGTGTGCCGTCTAACACCATGGGTGTAGGACTGGAGAGACCGCCGAAATCAGAGAACATGTACTCAGTTTTGGTTCTACTGATTTTCAAGCCTACACTCTCCAGTTTACATTGCCATTTTTCCAAGTGCTCAACAATACACTGAAATGTAAGTTCTCACTGTGAGACAACTCCTTGTGCTCAGATTAATATGTAGGACTCACCAGAGTGTAACTCCTCCTAAACCTGGCATAAGGCGAAGCAAGCGGTCAGTGTGTCCCGTTCCTCGTACTCGTAGTAGAACTGCTTTTGCTAGGTGCCAGTTTAAAAGTTTGGGTTGTAAGGTATACAATCTACTCCACAAAAATCAAAACATAGTCGGTTTAAATCTTCACGAGCTTAAAAATACTGCAACAAGATGGTTACTTCAACATGACTATGAAGGTACTGAGGCCATAATAAAACTTCTGGAGTGAACTCTTGTACTGTTTCTAATTTCACTTCACCGAATATACATACAAACGCACACATTTCACATAATACAAAGTCATCTTTGTACATATATACAAACCACACACACACACACACACACACATATACACAACACATATATACTCACATATACACAACATCCACACAAATTTATACAAAACATACTAATATAAACACTATGTATATATATATATATATATATACATATATATATATATATATATATATATATATATATATATATATATACATATATATATATATATATATATATATATATATATATATATATATATATATATATATATATATATATATATATATATATATATATATATATATACACTCTTAATGGTAAACATTCTATTCATACTTACTTACTATATATTATAAACAAATTACCTATTAAAAACGTTTATCTTTTTCATTCTAATTGTATATGATAGTAGGACTAATTGTATATGGTAGTCCTTGAAGTACGAGTATTAGCTAGTGTTAATTATAAGTTAAGGTCTAATAGCTTACATTTTTGAACAAAATTTAAATAAATTGTAAAGTGCTGTGCCCTAAGGCCGATACCTCACCGAGACGCCATGGCGACGTCGCCAGTCGGTCGCCAACTAGTTCTCATTGAGATATATGACGGCTAACTCACTTGGCGACCGACTGGCAACGTCGCCAGTCGGTCGCCAAGTGTCATATATCTCAATGAGAACTAGTTGGCGACGTCGCTGGCCACGTCGCCATGGCGTCTCGGTGAGGTATCGGCCTAATGCACGGATATCAGCATTTTATACTAAACATTTACATTTTAAACTACCTAAGCTATTAATTTGTGTTAAGTACTTACGTAATTAACATTAATAATTCTTAGCCGTCATATATCTCAATGAGAACTAGTTGGCGACCGACTGGCGACGTCGCCATGGCGTCTCGGTGAGGTATCGGCCTAGAGTACAAATCTAAAAAAGAGCACTGTTTTCCAAGATACAGTCATTTATTTTGTAAATTATGCTTTTTTGAGACAAATAAAGATATTATATATTATGAATAGCTGGCGGACTACTAATAATTCACAGGATTTGTATAGGAGGTTAGTGGGAAATAGGAAAGGGCGGAACGTTGATACCTTAAGGATTGCCCTCTGAGCTCGCTCGACGGGTAAAAGCAAGGTCTTACCTACTCCTTCCCATGACATTATGCAATATGTTAATATTGATTGACAAAGTGCATAGTAAACTTGTTTAATCACCTTTGAGTCACATATTTATCTTATTTTTTTGGAAATAAATATCAGCTTGCGCATTCGCTTAATTTGTGCTTCGCTATTTTATTTAAACGAATGCTTCTCATCTATTATAATACCCAGGTATTTAATAGTATCTGTTATGGCTATAACAGGGCAATTGCACGTGTTATCTTTATTATCATGTTCCCTTCAATAGTGAGCGTAGAGTCCAGCTCTAGTATTATGAGTATGAGGAGCGCAACACACTATACTGAACAATCAGTTGTTGCCGATTTATCAATGTAATTAAACAACAATTAACAAGTGCTGACTATGAAATAGAAAATCTAAATCAAGAAAATAACCTATTAAAACAGGAAATGCAGGATCAACAACGACAAATAGATCTACAAAAAGAAATAACTGCACTACTCCACAGAGAAAAATCAATTCTTCACCGATTTGAAGTTAAATATTAGTAAATTATTCTTAATAAATACTCCTCGACATTCTCCTCTACTTCTAGCAAAATATAGTCCCACAAAGACGCTAGAACCAGAACATTGTAACACAGTTTTAGTTAAATAATTATTATTCATTGCCTAAAAAATAAACGGTGGATGGTGATGTAAAGTTAGCAGGTAGTAAACTGTGACGGGTGACATACGACTGAATCTTATGTATAGAATCTTCAATACTATTAATATACTGTACAATGAAAAATAGGCTCTAACTCTAACGAATAGATTTTATAGCTTGACATAAGTTGTTCATAAGTTGAGCGGAGCAAATGTTTTATATTACATATCAGAATCAGAATAGAACACTTAAATTAACTAGCTTGCCACCCTGCTTCGCGGCAGCATATTAGAGCGCAGCAAGCATCACATATATTTGTGTATTTTTTTTTTATTTTCTAAAAAATTTTTGACGGCCAAAATTGAAAATTCGGCCTCCGTTAGAATGATGTCATTTAAATCTAGTTTAATTTGATACATAAATTGTTGAAATCGGTAAAGTATTGACAGAGATCTCGCATAAGAAAGGATTGAACTTTCTTTCACCATGAGAGCTTCGCTCGCTACGCTCTAATTAATCAAATGAAAAAAAAACTATTTTCATTGTTGATGCACGTGTTTCCATGGCAACCATTTAATCATCTGGTTTTTCGGTGATGTCCAGGACATTTTCGGTGATTAGTGGTCGGCTCTATTTTCATGATTTCAGATATATGCACTCCTGGGTATGATGTCGACCAGCATGCCAAATTTGGTCAAAATCAGTTGAGCCGTTTCGGAGGAGTAGGCACACAAACGATTTACACTTGTCGCCTAAGATTGAGCTCCGCTTCGCTCCGCTCAATTATGCTTATGCACTGTGAGGCGACACGGTGTTAGATATAAAATGTTACTAGTACACTTTGATCCTGAGTGACTGAGAGATGATGTATTTCTGATGCCACTATGACATCAAATACTAGAACTCAGAATAAAATTAATATTTAACTTCCCATACAGCAAACGTTGTTTTTTTGCCATTATTATAGATAATGGTACGGAACCCTTTCCCTTTGTGCGCCAGTCCTAACCGCACTCAGCCGCAATATTACAAATGTTTATGAAGTTAATAAATAATGATATTTACGTTTTGTTCTGTTCATTCAGATTATACTGATGGGACATTAGCGTCCCCTGTATACACTCCGCCCCCACTGGCTCCACAGCCCCGATCGCCCCGACCGCCCCGACCGCCCCGACCAGACACGCCACAAGTGCAAGGTAAGTAAGCTTCTTGTTTATTAGAACCCTCACTGGGAGTGTGGGTTCTAATAAACTACTACTACTACTATTAAGTACATTTTACAAAAATAATAATTGTAATGATAATTGAAAATAATAATTTAATAAAGGAAATTGTAATGAAATATAATAAAAACATCCCACTGCACTTAACCAGATATTCGATCGACTGCTTCCGTGGTGCAGTGGTATGAGTATGCGACTGCCGTCCCTGAGGTCCCAGGTTCAATTCCGTTAAAAATATTTATTATTATTCTCTTTATTAAAACTTTTTAAATTGAAAAATTAACTTTAAAAATATAAAAAACAGTAACCCGCCGGCACCGAGTACAGGGACCAAGCTAGTGGACAGGAACTTCCGCACAATACGGGCCGTATTCATCAGAACCGCCTTCTGTATGAAGCCCTTTACCCAGCTGCCTAACGCTAGCCTCTGTAGGTGGAGGTCGAGGCTCTTGGCTCATATATATATATATACCTTGCGCAGATACTATCGGAACAATAATCGCCGAATCCACATCCCACATGTCGATACTCTCGTGAGCTAGGTCCAAATATTTAATTTGTTTAACTTTTTCTGCTTTCACGAGATTCTCGTCACGTTACACAGTGATATCGACAATTACTGCAAGACGCTTTAATCGATCCATTATCACTATATCAGGTCTGTTAGCTGCATTATTATTACCCATTTATTCAACTTTATGCTTAAGAACGTTTATACAAATTCTAATTGCTCGCAAATAGGTTTTTAATTCATCATAATGCTGTGTAGTATAATAGTGACCAACTGTATAGCTCGCACCAATCTATTCTATACTTATAATAAATCTGTCGAAGTGAAAATTCTGTACATTGAAAATATAAAAAAAATAAATGGCAGGGGGTGTTACTCAAGCTACTGGTGGTTACAACTTCCGAGACAGGTATCCTCACGATGCGTTTGCGACGGTAATAAGTGCTGCCTTTTGCATCAATCACTTGACCCAACTATTTAGCGTGAGACTCTTCTGATGTTGGTCGAAGTACTTGACAATCAGACCATGCACATAATAAACGCCCATCAATAAAACCACCCCTCTTTACATCCCGTATGTTGACAACGTCGTCGGCCAAATCCATGGACGTATTATAAGAGAGGACATGCCATAAGCAACAGTGCACAGTGCAATCTTTAAGTGAGCACTGACGTCATAAAATTTGCGCGTGATTTCAAAAAGTGGGCGTGGCTTATCAGTGTACTATCAGCTTTCGTACATGTATATTCTGTGACAGTTCAGTAATTTTTGTGGAAATAAAAGGATAAAAGAAGATAAAAATGAAGTGTTGTGTTCTATCATGTAAAAAATATTCAGATAGACGTTCTGATGCTAAGAATCGCATCACATTTCATGCGTAAGTAATTTTAATTGTATTTTTTTTTCAATTGTTCTAGAAAAATCTCTCACTTTTGACCTTTTTGACATCTTCAAATATATTACTACTCGAAGATAGATGGCGGCGTTTTGTTTCACGAACACGTAATTTAAATAGCTACTTATATTTTACTATTAACATTGTATACTAATTAAACATACAGGAATTCGTTCAACGTTAACTCGTAAGTGATTTTTAATTGCAAAAATATTTCTCTGTAGTTTTTATAGAGCCGCCGCGTCTAAGTCGCCATCTATTGACAACTGGCAACAATAAACATAAAACTTCAAAAATACAGAGCCGCAATTAGAAACGGATAATTTTACAAGACAAGTTTCCTACGACTGTTTCATAATGGGCTGTACAATTGAATATTATTATTATTCAAAGTATAGCTAAATAATAAATTTAATTCAAGAACTGGGTCAGGCACATACTTGCAATAAGGTACCTCCACGTCAGCAAAGTTATAGACTATATAACATCACGCTAAAAATTATAGGAGCGGAGCAGCAACGAAATACGTACAAAAACGAGAAACTAGTATATCTTGAGACCATTCATTTTTAATTCCGCGACCAAAAGCCGCAGCCTCTTATGCGTCCATTGCCGAGCGCTTAAGTGAAAAGTGTTATGACGGTGGGTGGCTATCCCGCCGTCCTCAGGCCCCAATCATGGAGATATCGTTGGTCCTGGGCGTAAATAAGTCTGCGGTGCCCTGGCCGTTGACTACGGAACTCAGTGGGGAGGGTACGTTTTCTCACTCTCTCAGCCCCCTCTTCGCGAGCATAGGTCATGCTCGCAGAAGGACACGGCCGCGTTCCACCTACTCCTGCTGTAGACCATGGCTTGAGGCATGGACTCTAGCGAGAGGGTATAAACGCCCAGACCCACTATGAGGTCCCGGTGCTATCTCGCCCACGGTCAGAACCTCACCAACGTGTGGAGTGCAGTGTCTTCGTCGGAGGCCTCGCAGTGTTGACACTAGGGTGTTACCTCACGATGGATGCGAAACAGATACTTAATGAAGCGAAGGTTATCAACGGTCTATTTAAAATAGACACGTTGTTGGCCGTCAATCTACCCGCCCATACGGGAGCCTCGTATAGGGCCCCGTTATACTTTAGACGTGGATATAACCCCTACGGCAAATTTCGACAGTTCAGTTTGAGATAGGTATATTTGCAATTCAAAAAATATAAAACTCCTTTGTACCAATAATCTGAGTACGTCCCTGTTACGAGTGTGAGATAGCGAAACAACTTACTAAACTGACATTATAATGAAGTAAGTAGTTTTGCTATTGACCGCGAGATGGAAAATAAAGAAGTGGGCGGGACTTATACCCCTCCTCACCACTCCTTCACACCCGCGAAGAGTCACACTTTGTCTAATAGGAAAATTGTATCACACCATCTGGGGTTTATCATCAGAAATTGCTCGGATTTCCAGTCTCTAAAACCCATTAAGGTCCTTTACTGTGCCTACGTGCGCAGTCATCTGGAGTTTAACTCACAAGTCTGGAATCCGCAGTACGACCTATATAAAAATCGTATTCAATCGATACAGAAAAAATTCCTGCGTTACCTAGACTACAAGGCGAAACAGTCATCATCCGACTATGATCACCGCTGTAAGCGGTACCACTTCCTGCCGTTGGAAGTGAGACGCAACATTAGTGACATCTGTTTTTTAGTTAAAATAGCTAACGGATCCGTGGATTGTCCGGGACTACTAGGTAACCTGTGTCAACAGACCAACAGGAATGGCCTCCGAAGGCGACCACTGCTGCATGCACCGTTTGCATCTACAAATTATAGACGTAACGCCTTCAGCATACGTAGTGTGAGGGCATTTAACGAACACTCTTCGCAAATAGATATTGACCTATTTTGTACAAGTGCACACAGTGTTAGGAAATTAGTTAATAGGGATTACTTTGGGGCGACGGCGACGGCAGAGTGCAGGTGACCTTAGGCTTAACAGGCATCTGGTCCTGACCGTTACATATGTGTTCGATTTATTTGTTGTTGTTTTGGGTTATGGTGTATTGATTTTTTTTATGTTATTTCTTTGTTGTGTCTGTTCTTATGCAACTGTAAAGTAATAATTCAGTGCTACATGTGGAAACTTTTTTGTGGCAAGCATCATTGATTAAATATTTTTACTAATTGTCAACGTTTAGCTGTAAGCTTTCCTTAAAAAAATAAAAAAATCTCTACTTTATAATATCTCTATGGCCCAATCCTTAGTAACAGATCGGTCCCAGTACAATGTGATATGATCACTTTCGTAAAATGAGTTTGGCACAACTTACACAACTATATACTGAACTTGAATCACACGTTTGTGTTTCAGAGCTTCAGATTATCACACACATATCACGCCTATATCCCGATAGGGTAGGCAGCGGTACATTGCACACCCACAATTTGCCAGTATTTTCCCAGGTAATAGGGGGCAAGCCTATTGCCGCCACTGGGCACGGATATAATGGGTTATGTCCAAAATGGCCGAATGAATTTAATAAAAAGTAGCGCCGCGCATTGTCGGACATAGCTATGACTGTTTACATGGCTCGGTGCTCGGCGGTAGGTATCGAGGTAGTCAGCGAGTATAGGTACCTAGGGCTTACTGTAGACTCGGCCTTCTCGTGGAACGCGCCTAATATACAACGCTAAAAGATAAGTTAAGAGCAGTGCTGGTGAAATTTTAGCACCTTAGATTTGTTCTGGATAGAGGGACTATGTATGCCGTCTACTACGCACTTGTTGATGCAATGCTTACCTCTGCGCTGACTGTTTATGGTCGAACGTTCAAGTCATACTTGGATCAAATTAAATCACTACAAATCAGGTTTATGAAATTGTTAGTAGATGATAATACAAAACGCCGATGCAAAAGTACTGGTTACGAACAGTTATTCATTGAATGTAAAATGCTTCCTTTTCACGATTACATAAGGCTTCTTTTTGCAACGGAACAATATTGTAGTGACGAGTTTAAGACGTATAAGGCACGTCCGGTGAGAACAAACACTAACCTGTTAGAAAAACCTATTTGTCATCATTACTTCGGGGAAAGAAGGAGATGCTTTTTGGTTCCGCACATCTTTAACAGTTTGCCATCAGAAAATTTAATGAAAAATGTCACAAAAAAGTGTTTAAAAACTAGGTCGCCGCAGTCGCGAAACGTACCGTTACGCTGCAGCATATATTTGAGCGAAGCGAGTTTAAATTCAAAATTCTGGCTTCGTAAGAACCTGGGTAATTCTGTAAGCTTTTGATGAGTGCAAGAAAATCCGAAATCGGCCGAGTATTCGCCGAGAAACAATTTAACATAAATCGTAACAAAAATAATTTGAGTCACCCGTTGAGAGCTCCGCTCGCCTTCGACTCGCTTCGCTCAATAAAACTAGAAACTTTCTTTTGACTTGTATAAGCAAATAATAGAAAATAAATGTGAGGTACAAAAGTAGATAGTATAGTGCAACACTAAGCGAGCTCGGTTTGTGATTGTCTTTTATTTTGAAAGTTAATAAATTTATTTACAATAAGAATTACAACAAATATTTACATTACAAAATATCGTTTAAAAAATCATCTGCATCATTGCCGACTGGGAAGGTTCCCAGAATGCTGGCTGTGTTGCCACGTTAGATGGCGGTGTTTATTCTTTGGGCTAGAAAATAGCCAGCCTTCTGGTCCTGAGAAGCATCGATTAAGCGTTTAGCAATGTCTCTATAAAGGCGGCGAGCACTCGGACCCCATGACCCCAGTGTCTCAACCCCAAACGGCTCAAATATGTAATCACCTGCTAGGTTAGCATATTTACGCCGTTTGAGGCCTGCAGCCGATGCAGCAGCAGCGCCGGCACATCCGGATTGTGTCTTAGCTGTGCTTAGATATATATATATGTAACATTATGTTAAACTAAAAATACACTTAGTACATAAGTAGGTAGGTGCAGTGGTTCTGTTTCTCTTGGTGTCCCCGGGAATCGTCGTTTTTCCGAATGTAACCTAATATGAATATGGAAAATGTATTCTAATACATTTACTAGACACATATTATAAACTGCATCGTCTCACATTTTATAAGAGGTTTCCGACAACAGCCGAAGGTTACCGGGGGGTTGGGGGGATGGAGGCGCTGTGACTATATTATTGTTAAGAAAGTAACTATGTGAGTTGGATAGGTATATTAGGTATAATACTCGTATTATATAACGGGAGTTGCATTTGCCAACAAACTGCTATGCAGTTTGGCGGAGGTAAAGATAAACTGTATACTTAATGTATATTTTCATGAATAAACGATTTCTATTCTATTCTATTCTAGATTTAGTCTAGTGAGTGGTCAAGACGCCATATTGTTTTGTTCCTAACTAATGGGCCAGTGGCCCTAAAATGGATAACCGCATCATTGGATAAATAAATATAAGAGAATACAGATGGTTTTAGTCAATTCAGACCCCTGTAGAAACGTCCATACAGCTCCTTACATATTATATATCCATCCTTAAATTCTCAGTATCATAGATTTGTGACAGTTCTTTTTGGCCATAGCGTGTGGGGCGCTCTTAGCATTAAGAAAACCTTACCACCTAGTTTCCAGGATATTTACAACTATAGTCAATTACAAAGTAGTATAACAAAAGCCCCTATGACTTTTCTTTGTTCTGGATATTTAGGAGGATGCCAAGGAGGAAGGAAAACATTAAAATTTATATTACCCAACTACTATAGGCGCGTACCTTGTTGTCACCCATAATAGTCTCCTAAGTACATTTTCAGGCGGTGTTCAATGATTGCTATATAGCAGCCATTGAAATGCATAACGCTTGTAACATACCCAGATATTTATAAGTTGTGTCTGCAGTTAAAAAGATCAAAGTTGAGTGTAATCCAAAAGATTCTTCCGGTTTCCACTATCTCTCACCTTTTATTGTATGCTTGATCATTGTATGCTAAATATCATCGTGATAGAACTACTCGTACTATAGGTTTCCGTTGGAGATGGTTTGGGGCTGGTAACAGCAAATCACTACCTTAGGTATAAGAATGGGAAGTTCAAATTTCTTAAAATTTCTTACAACTACTGTGTTACTGTCCTGGCTGTTAGAATTTGGGTTCAGATTACAGAATGGTTTTTAATTTACTATTGTACACGTTTATAATATGTGTCTAGTAACTGCAATAGGCTTTCCAAGGGGATGCAAGTAGTTTCGTTGGTCCCACGTTGAAACTACTTGCATAATGTAGATATATGCGATTTAACATACCCATTCGGGGATATATGCGTGACTAATTATTTTAATTTATGCTTATTTTACTATGTTAAGTATTTCCGTGCGTTAACTGTGACGTGATTGGTGTTCAATTGTGTACCGACAAATTTTTTGTTAGGTTATATTTTGAGTGTTTTTATTATATAATTATTTATTTTCAATATATAAATAATTTTTCATTTGGTTATTTGAAGAGGAATTAGTATATCAAACATGTTTTTTTTTTAATATTTCAAGGAAGATATTCAGAAAGGACCCTCAAAAGTATGGGTTTTTTTTAATTCCGCGGCCGCTCTGACGTCCGTTGACGGGCGTCTCTGGTACGCACGCAGAACAAAAAAGTATGAGTGGCCTAAGTCCGCCGGGCGCCACTGAAACGCTCGGCAATGGACGTCGGAGGGGTCGCAGCATTGTAATGTAAAAAAAGGCCCCGCTAATTCTAACCAAAACTGATGAAAAATACATTTCTATTTACAATCTTTAGGTTATACATGATGAACAAATACACTTGTACATATTCAACTGTTTTATTCTTGTACATTTATTTTAACTTGACCAGTGTAGTAAAACACCTTTGATAATGATGTAAAGCGAAACCGGTCAGGGTAAAATAAGTGTAATGGTAAGTTAGATGTTAAAAACTTTTCAAATATATATTTAATAGCATTATTTTTCGCAGAGTTAAAAGACAACAAAACGTCGACAATTGTTTCGCCTCTAAACGAGGCATTATCAAGACTGTCTCAAAGAGAACAGCTGTTTCCATCCAATATTTAAAATAAGTGTTTCTTCGTCATTATAGGTTCTTAATGTTTAACAGAGTAGGTACCTCATACATTGAAACTCAATCATTTTCTCGGATTCCGAACGGATGGACAGATAACAATGTATTTTTCTGTTTAAGTATATAAGTAGGTATATGGATATGGCATATAACTTTTTGTGAAAAGATATACATTTTCGGGACCGGGGGTTTTGTTCGGGACCGAATTTTGATTTAGGACCCTCAAAAAAAGTTATTGACCAAAAATATGTCAACAACCGATTTTCATGATTTTTTCACTCAAAAATCAAGCATTCTCAAGAACAGGTTTTGTTCGAGACCGAATTTTGATTTAGGACCCTCAAAAAAAGTTATTGACCAAAAATATGAAAATAGTCGCTTCGCTCAATTGCATGCTGCACCGCAGTACCACGGCAGCGACCGCAGCTCCTAGTGTAATAATATAAATTACTCTAAATATTGGATAGAAACAGGCGTTACTTGGCGAAAATCCATGACAAAACAATGGTAAGTAAAATGTTTTAAGAAAAAACTTTTTAAATTATATAATAGCATTAATTTTTCGCAGAATCAAAAAGACAACAAAACGTCGACAATTGATAATGCCTCGTTTAGAGGCGAAACAATTGTCGACGTTTTGTATAATTTAAAAAGTTTTTTCTTAAAACATTTTACTTACCATTGTTTTATAAATTACTCTGTTTTGGACTAACACCAAGATTATGGACCAATGAGTCACCGGGCGAGTGTGATGCTGGCTTTGCACTTGCCCAGTGTGTCAACACCTTAATGACAATGACTTTAGGATATTGTGAATGTATAGATAACATTAAACGACCTATTCGATAATATTAATCGATATCTACAAATTGAAGATATGGTATTGTACATAATAGTGGAGTGCAGTAAGGCATAAAAATGGTAAAATCTCGGAATCCAGGGTCAGTCAATGAATCTTTATATAAACTTTGGAAATGTGTTTTTAATAGTATATAGAAAACTGTTAAAAAAAATATTTTGCGCACTCTCAATTTTTTAATTATTAATAAGTATTTTTTTTTTTATATATTTAGGTCGACAAATTGACGCCACCCGCCTGATGTAAGCTGAGGCGACGTCTGGCAATTGAGGGCGACTCTCACAGTACATAGGAATACTATAGAGAGTGGCCCTCAACTTGCCGACCCAGTAATGTGCCTCTTCACGCTTCGCTTAAAGAACCCAGGGTTATATATTGGAGGAAACACGTGCGCAGGCAGGGCGTTCCAAGCCACCATCGTTCGGCAGAGAAACGAACGTTTAAAACGCTCGGTTCTCGCGAAGACGGTTTCCACGGTATGAGAGTGACATCTCTGCCCGGCACGCGTTGTTCGGGATCGGAAGGGAGAGGGCGGGATCAGGTTGAAGAGCTCTTCAGAACACTCACACTAAATACGGTAGAACGCGGCCAAGGAAGCAATTGTTCGGCACTGGGCTAGCGGCTCAAGGCTTCCCGTTACCTCCGGACAGTCTATAATGCGAACAGCGCGTCGCTGCATAGCGTCGAGTGCGTCCAGCAAATACTTCGCGGAGCCGTCCCAGAGGTGAGAGCAGTATTCAACGCAGGGTCTAATCTGCGTTTTGTACAGTAGACACCTCTGGTGCGGTGTAAAGTAAAGTATGTATAATGTAAAGTATGTGTTATTGAGCTCTCGACGAAGGTCTATGCCAAGGATGTCTAGATTGTCCTTCATTGGTAATATTGCATTCTGAAGAGTGGGTAGGGGAAGGAAAGGGGATTTTTTCGTTGTAAATGCACACGCCTGTGTTTTGTGGGCATTGAACTCGACCAAGTTCTCGGCACCCCATTGGGAGATACTGTCAAGGTTTCGGTCGAGATCGCCCACGAGATGTCGTCTCTCCTCCTCTATCACAGATCGCCCCGCCGTCGGACGAACCGTGTAACTCCCGTGCAATGTACTGTCATCTGCATAGCAAAGAATGTTCCCGAGGGAAAGCATATCATTGATATGCAGAAGAAAGAGAGTTGGTGACAGTACGGACCCCTGCGGTACCCCGGCATTCACTTGCAAGAAGCGAGAAGCCTGGCCATCGCAGAGGACCCGCATTCGGCGCTCGTTTAAAAAACTGGCAATCCAGCTGCACAGTTGAGGAGGTAGACCATATGCCGGAAGCTTGGAAAGGAGCGAAGCATGCCAGACCCTATCGAAAGCTTTGGCGATGTCCAGGCTAATAGCCAAGGACTCGCCGAACTTTTCCATAGCCTCACCCCATACATGCGTGACGAATGCCAGGAGGTCACCCGTTGATCGTTTTGGCCTGAAGCCATATTGCCGATCATTGATTAGCGAGTGATCCTCCAGGTATCGCATGAGCTGCTTATTGATAAGAAGCTCGAGCACCTTGCAAATGACTGAGGTGACAGCTATGGGTCGATAGTTGCCTGGATCGGATCGATCCCCTTTCTTGGGGATCGGTTGTACGGTCGCCTCCTTCCAGACCTCCGGCACGAGGCCTGTAGAGTATGACAGGCGGTACAGACGCGTTAATACTGGAAACAACTCAGCAGCACATTTTCGTAGCACCACCGCCGGAATGCTGTCAGGGCCACTGGCTTTCCGCGTGTCGAGTGACCGCAGCACTGCCCGTACATCACATTGCCTGATAACAATATCAGGCATAGTGTGGCCACAGTTGGCGATGGCAGGGGACTGCAGGCCACGGTCATCGAACCGGGAATTAGCCGCAAAGAGGTCTGCGAGCATGTCCGCCTTCTCTTGGGCTTTGTGAGCCAGTGATCCATCAGGAAAACGCTGTGGTGGCAGCGAGGGTTGGCAAAAATGACTGTACGGCTTTGGCCAGTTGCCAGTATGCACGGCTGCCCGTGGGATGGAATGTGAGCTCCTGACCAAGCCGCGCGACGCGCTGGGAATCCGCTCTCTTGAAGGCCCTCTTGCTGAACCTAGTGGCCCTATTGTTTTGAGGCGGTTCACGTTCGGGTCACATACCGCCCGAGCCCTGACCCAGGCGCGATTTGCCGACTGTTTTTTCTGGACAGCCTCGGCACATTCACGCCCAAACCAGGGGCGAGCTTTGCGGATGCTGGCGACATCAGTGAAAGGGATATAATATTCTATCCCTAGACTGATCTCAGCCGCAACGGCAGCAGCGCTATCCGAAGGCGCCTTCCCTACAAAGCAGCGCTGGCTCCACGGGACGGACGCAAAGTAATCGCGGAGACCGTCCCAGTCTGCCGACGAGTAGTGCCATAGTCGTCGAGTCATTTGTTCAGCACGAGCAGGCGGTGGCACTTGGAAGCTGGCGTGCACCACACAGTGGTCGGATGTGCCCAGTGGGGCGCGTACCGACACACTGTACTCGGCTGGGCGACTCGTCAGCAGTAGATCCAGTAAGGCGGGCGTGTGGTCTGACCTGTCAGGTATCCGGGTGATCCCCCGTACCATCTGGGTCAGCCCGTGGTAGAGAGCGAATGCATGGGCGGTTCGTCCCGCATGATCGGTCCTAAGGGACCCCAGCCACTCAACGTGATGACCGTTAAAGTCCCCCAGGAAAACCAGGTCAGCGTTCGGGAACTGCACCTGCGCATCGTCAGCCATCTCGCTGAGGTATTCGAAAAGCCTTGTTGTCCCAGTGTCCCCTGTGTGGGAGCGGTAGACGCACACGTAGATCTGGCTCATGGAGCCATGATCCACGTGCAGCCAAAGGACGGAGTAGGAGGGGTTCTCCAGACAGCACAACCGGCGGCAGCAAACATCCGCCCTAACGAACGCGCACACCCCGGCTTTATCGCGGAATTGTTCCTCAATGATATAGCCCGGGTAACAGAGGTACGACGTGTCGTCAGGGCGGCGTATCTGTGTCTCCGTTAGGAACATCACAGAAGGCCGTGCCGTCTCCAGGTGATGGTGGACGGTATCGAGGTTTGCATGGAGTCTGCGGATATTCGCGAACTCCACCTCAAACGAAGTCAACTTTGTGGGGTTTCTAGGGGCCGCTGTGTACGGTCTATTATCTTGTTGCACTGTCATTGTGAAATATGGGGAAGCGTGAAGACAGGGCGATATTTGGTGCGGCAGTAAGTGACAAAATGCAGAGGCTAGCTTCGTCTAGAACCGTGTCACCTCAGTCATTTGCAAGGTGCTCGAGCTTCTTATTAATAAGCAGCTCATGCGATACCTGGAGGATCACTCGCTAATCAATGATCGGCAATATGGCTTCAGGCCAAAACGATCAACGGGTGACCTCCTGGCATTCGTCACGCATGTATGGGGTGAGGCTATGGAAAAGTTCGGCGAGTCCTTGGCTATTAGCCTGGACATCGCCAAAGCTTTCGATAGGGTCTGGCATGCTTCGCTCCTTTCCAAGCTTCCGGCATATGGTCTACCTCCTCAACTGTGCAGCTGGATTGCCAGTTTTTTAAACGAGCGCCGAGTGCGGGTCCTCTGCGATGGCCAGGCTTCTCGCTTTTTGCAAGTGAATGCCGGGGTACCGCAGGGGTCCGTACTGTCACCAACTCTCTTTCTTCTGCATATCAATGATATGCTTTCCCTCGGGAACATTCATTGCTATGCAGATGACAGTACATTGCACGGGAGTTACTCGGTTCGTCCGACGGCGGGGCGATCTGTGATAGAGGAGGAGAGACGACATCTCGTGGGTGATCTCGACCGAAACCTCGACAGTATCTCCCAATGGGGTGCCGAGAACTTGGTCGAGTTCAATGCCCACAAAACACAGGCGTGTGCATTTACAGCGAAAAAATCCCCTTTCCTTCCCCTACCCACTCTTCAGAATGCAATATTACCAATGAAGGACAATCTAGACATCCTTGGCATAGACGTTCGTCGAGAGCTCAATAACACAAACTACATTGAGAGATGTATTGGGCTAGCTTCGCGGAAACTAGGAATACTGAACAAGGTAAAGCGATTCTTTACACCGCACCAGAGGTGTCTGCTGTACAAAACGCAGATTAGACCCTGCGTTGAATACTGCTCTCACCTCTGGGACGGCTCCGCGAAGTATTTGCTGGACGCACTCGACGCTATGCAGCGACGCGCTGTTCGCATTATAGACTGTCCGGAGGTAACGGGAAGCCTTGAGCCGCTAGCCCAGCGCCGAACAATTGCTTCCTTGGCCGCGTTCTACCGTATTTACCACGGTGAGTGTTCTGAAGAGCTCTTCAACCTGATCCCACCCTCTCCCTTCCGATCCCGAACAACGCGTGCCGGGCAGAGATGTCACCCTCATACCGTGGAAACCGTCTTCGCGAGAACCGAGCGTTTTAAACGATCGTTTCTCTGCCGAACGATGGTGGCTTGGAACGCCCTGCCTGCGCACGTGTTTCCTCCAACATATAACCCTGGGCTCTTTAAGCGAAGCGTGAAGAGGCACATTACAGGGTCGTCAAGTTGAGGGCCACTCTCTATAGTATTCCTGTGTACTGTGAGAGTCGCCCTCAATTGCCAGACGTCGCCTCAGCTTACCATCAGGCGAGTGGCGTCAATTTGTCAACCTAAATATAAAAAAAAAAATAAAAAAAACCCGCCAGACGGAAGGGCTCCCAAACCCCCTTGATGCAAGGCCGCCGCTACCCCACACTGATTACCACCCGTAGCGGCGACCGTGGACCGTGAACAGGATTATGCACAACATATGGGGCAGCCTACTGGGGTGGTTGGTCCCAGGCGGGCTCCATGACTATGTTGCGGGCGGCCGCGGCAACGCCGTTGCTAAGGGTCTCCCTGGCCGGCGAATCGACCCACACCACCCACACTAGACTCCGCTTCGCCCCCACTGGACCCCTGCCTGCCGCACCATACACCGCCCCGGGCCCGGCAGTGCAGCTGCTGAACCCCTAACGCAATGGGTTGCGTTAGGGGTTCAGCAGCTGCACTGCCGGGCCTGGGCTGGGTTACTTGGGGGGCTTTAGCACAGCTGCACGGTGGTACCCCCCCGGACCAACACTGTTGTACCGCCTGGTATCCACGTAGGGGCCGAAGCCACCACATGGGTACCGTAATATACGAACCTCGTCCGCTAATCAGCAGGTGCGCCACTAGCAGGTGAGGTCGCTGGGGCCCGATAGATGTAAGAAGGGCCCCTTTGCACACAAGAAAGGTCCCTTTGGACCCAAGAAAGGCCCCTTTGCACCCCCTTTTTTAAATTATATACAGGGTTACCTGGTAAGTCGTGCGAACCCCGTTCAGGGGCGGTAGTTCCCACCATTTCTGACAAATTTCACCTTAGACCCCTGCCCCCCACCTAACCCTTTTCAAGTTAGACTTTTAGCAAAGATTATTCCAAGACCTTCAATACTAGCCTAGCTTGTTATACCTTGTTGAATAGCTAATGAAACGTAGATATTTTAAAGTATGTCTGCAGCCTAGGTGTCATTGTTTTTTTTTTTACTATTGCTGGTTGAAGTTTGATTTGTACTGATTTTTTATTAATGCTATAACTATCAATCTTCTATCTACGACCCATTTAGTCAAGGTAACTCTAATTTTATTTTTCATAATGATGAAGAAACTAATCTGCTACACAAAAATCGTATAAAAATAAAAATTAGAACAAAAATAAACGAAATAGATAGGCCAATAGACAAGAAATCGGCATTTTAAAAAAAAAATCTTCAAAGCCTTATAACTTGAAAAGGGTTAGGTTGGGGGGCAGGGGTCCAAGGTGAAATTTGTCAGAAATGGTGGGAACTACCACCCCTGAACGGGTTCGCACGACTTACCAGGTAACCCTGCATATAATTAAAAAAAATCTTAATAATAATTAAAAAATTGAGAGCGCGCAAAATATTTATTTTAACATTTTTCTATATACCATTAAAAACACATTTCCAAAGTTTATACGTAGGTCACACTATAAGTTTTGCGTAACTTAAAAAAACGACATGTTAAAAGCAAAATATTATGTTTATTGCTTTTCAAAATACTCTCCTTTACATTTTAAACATTTAATCATGGGATCGAACAATTTTTTAAAACAGGAGGACCACAGATCTTAAGGCATGTTTTTTACGTGCTGATTGAACGCCATCACTGCCTCTTCGGAGTTGGTAAAAGTGAAACCTCTCATCAAATCTTTGATTTTGGGGAAAATACAGAAATCACAGGGTGCTAGGTCGGGGCTATGCGCAGGATGGGTGACGAGTTGTACTTTCTCGGAAGCTAAAAATGACTTTGTTTTGTTGGCCGTGTGTGAAGAAGCGTGGTCATGATGAAGGAGAACGCGGCTTTTGGGTCGCCTTTCGCGAACTTTTTCTAACACCCTGGGTAAACAAATGGTAGAATACCACTCGGCATTAACACTCTTTTGATCTTCAAATGGAATTGTACAGATGGGACCCGTAGCTGAGAAAAAAAACGCGATCATTTTTTTACCAACGTTTCTCGCCTGCCTCACTTTTGTTGGCTTGTTCTCATTTTCAAACACCCATTCACAAGATTGCTGTTTTTTTTCGTGTTCAAAACAATAAATCCACGTTTCGTCTCCTGTGACAATGTCATAAACAGCATTAGAATGTCCGTGGTTGTACTTCAGTAGCATCTGTGAGCACCATTCCACGCGAGCCCGCTCCTGCTCCGCTGTCAGTTCATGAGGGATCCAACGACAACAAAGTTTCCGAACTTTCAATTCTTCGTGTAAAAATTTTCTGGATTTGACTCATACCAATCCCCAATAGTCCTCGAATTGTCTCATAGGTAATCCGCGGGTTTTCTTCAATTAACCGCTTAACAGTAGCCACATTATTTTCGTTGACGGCAGTTGAAGGCCGCCCTTCACGAAATTCGTCATGTAAAGAATATCGACCTCTCTCATAGAACTTTGATGTGTGATAAAAAACAATTGACAAATGATTTCCCGCCAATTGTTTTTTTTATTACTAAGAAGGTTGCAACGTTTAAAAAAATATAACATTTGAAATTCAAATAGTTCTGATTAGCTAGAAGTGCAAAACTTTTAGTGTGCCCCATGTATAAAGATTCATTGACTAGCCGTGGGTTCCGAGGTATAAAGCTTACGGCGCTCCACTATAATATGTGAGCAACTGTTTTTAAGCAAGCAAATGTCGAAATGTTTTATTTTGCATCAACAGATAACGACGAAACAGAGCCACCCGCACCCGCGTCTTCTTCACGTCGTCGCCAGCTACCACGTGTGACTAGTTTAGAAAATTGTAAGTTTCATTAAATTTCTTTATCAACTTTCCCCTGACTAAATAATAGCACCTACTTTTCCAACAAATCAGAAGAATTTATCAAACTTTATTATTGAGCGAAGCAAGCGGAGCTCCTTATCAGGTGACTCAAATTAAACTCGATGTGAAATTGTTTCTCGGCAACTACCCAACCGATTTTCATGATTTTTTCACTCAAAAATCAAGCATTCTCAGGAGCAGGTTTAGTTCAAGACCGAATTTTGATTTAGGACCCTCAAAAAAAGCTATTGACCAAAAAAAGTTAAATCAAAGAATTTCATTTATTCAGTTTAGGCACATAAAGAGCACATAATGAATGTCAAAATTTTACAATTTTGTCAAGCAATATTATAAAAATACTACATTAAGTAAGTACATAAATAACCGTTAGAAAATGATTCTTTCGCTGGTTCGGTTCTCCTGATTCTTCTGGTTCTCCTGAGAAGATACTAGCAAGAAACTCAGGTAGATTATCCATTTTCTTATTTAATATTGTTTTGATTACATTGTTACAATTAATTTAAATTGTATTGTACAACAGAAGATTAGGGTGACCATGCATTTTTATCATTAAGATATTCGTCTACATTATAGTAGCCTTTCATTATCAAACATTTTTTAACTACTATTTTAAACTTATTAAGAGGCATATCAACCAAATCCTGAGGAATTTTATTATACATTTTTATACATTTGCCTACAAACGAATTACCAACTTTATGAAGTCAAATTTTTGTCATTGACAGTTTATTTTTATTTCTTGTATTAAAATTATGGTTATCGGAATTTTTTTGAAGAGATTTATGTTCTTCCGTACATATAAGATGTTGTCGTAAACATATTGAGAAGCAACTGTTAAAATATTAATTTCTTTAAATAGTTCTTTCAGCGTGTCACGGGGTCTGAGTCTATAGATTGCTCGTATCTGTGACATAACGCTATGAAAGTAGCTAAAATAAACTAATCGTGCCGTTTTTTCGTCAGTCAGTGACCTTCTCTTTCTAACCGCATAGGCAGCTGAGCTAAGTCTTCCTGCCAAAGTTGTCATATGAGGACCCCATTGTAGTTTACTATCTATTAGTTATCCCAAGAAAAACTGTGGTATTGACTATTTGAACTAATTCATTATTCATAGTTATATGAGTATCCACCTGTCTAACATTGGGCATAGTTAATTTTACACATTTTGTTTTCTTCGCATTGAGCAGCAAGTTGTTACTTGTGAACCAATGCAATATTTCCGAAAGGGTATTATTTACATCGTCAAGTGCTACTTTTTGTCTATCACTTTTAAAAATTAATGATGTGTCATCAGCAAATAATACTACTTCACAAAGATTTTTAGTGAAATAAGGAAGATCGTTTACGTATATTAAGAATAAAAGGGGTCCTAATATCGAGCCCTGGGGTACTCCCATGACTAATGAGGCGCCAGAAGAGTCGGTGCCATTAATGTTTACTTTTTGTACTCTACCAGTGAGGTAAGACTCAAGTAAGCCAAGTGAGCTGTTCGAAATACCATAATAAGCTAATTTCAATAACAATGTCTCATGATCAACACAATCAAAAGCTTTTGATAGATCACAAAATATACCAATGGCATCCTGCTTTTCCTCCCAAGCATCAAATATATGTTTCACAAGTGCAACTCCTGCATCCGTTGTGTTCCTGCCTTTAGTGAAACCAAACTGTTTGTTATGAAGTAACTTATTGTCTGTAAAATGTGAAAGCAATTGATTCAATATTATTTTTTCAAAATTTTTACTGAGCGTTGGGAGTATGGATGTATGACGATAACCCAGTTAATTATGTTATTTGAAAATTGCAAATGAGGTCAGTAATATTGACTCACCCGGGCTCCTTGAAATCCTGTTGAAAACCGGCGCCGGTGGTCAGATGCTGTTATTACACAAACACACTTCCTTTGAACAGTTTTTGGATTGTTAAATTATTTAATATTGATTATTTTGTGGAGAAAAATCTTCGATCTTCGAAATTAAACTAAATCTAAGTAAGAAATTATACTTTAGTTAAAAGTTGTGATCGAGAGGCAACGGGCTTACTTTTGAAACTGGACGAGTTAGTTCGTTGCCGTTCGATGTTTTTAAACGAATTACACGGACCACGCCATCTGGGCCACTATGCAGTTTCGTAATTCTACCTAGTGCCCATTTGAGTGGCGGGGCATCTGAATTTATAAGAACAAGATCACCGAGTTGTAAATTGTTTGAAGAACTATGCCATTTTTGGCGTGTTTGTAAAGTATGTAAGTAATGTTGTTTCCAGGGTTTCCAAAATTGTTGAGACATCTGCTGGACAAGTTGCCATCGATTCAGTCTAGAGCCAGAAAGATCTGTAAGACTGTTCTCCGGTACAGACAGAAGCTCCCTACCTATGAGGAAATGTGCCGGTGTTAACACTTGAAATTCGGTCGGGTCGCTGGACAGCGCGCACAGAGGTCTCGAGTTCAGTACGGCTTCGACCCGTATGAATAGTGTGCCCAGCTCCTCGAATGATAACGCTCTGGTACCAATGGTGCGTCGTAAGAGAGCGCGGGCCCTTCTAATGACGGTCTCATGGAGTCCACCGAAATCAGCGCCCGTTGGGGGATCAAATCGCCAATCAATACCACGAGAGACAAAACCGTTATTAATATTAATCGATTCGTCGTTTAAAAATGTAGCTATTTCCCTTAATTGTTTATTTGCTGACACGAAATTCGCACCATTATCTGAAACGATAGAATGGCACAAACCTCTCCTAGCTGTAAATCGATCGAAACATGCCAAAATACATTCCGTACTTAGTGATGACAACACTTCTAAATGAACTGCCCGTGTCGCACAACACACGAACACACAAAGATATGATTTGGAGATGCGAGCGTTCCTACGCGTGGACTCTTTTGTAGGAAACGGTCCGCCCATGTCTACACAAACAGTGTGAAATACATAACCATCCTGAGAGCGATATTGAGGTAGTTCGCCCATTAAGGGTTGTCGACTCGTAGGAGTTGCTCTGAAACAAGAAATGCATTTTCTAGTTCGTGACCTAATAGCATTATAAACGTTGGCAATCCAATACTTTTGTGTTAGTAGACTTTGAAGTGTGCGAGGACCCACATGTAAGTAAATTTTATGGAAATGATCAATTAAAATCTTTGTGAAGTGGGCATCTTTAGGAAGTAAAAGAGGGTGCTTTTGTTGATAAGATAACTCTGACTGGGAAAGTCGACCCCCCACCCTGAGGAAACAATCAGGGTCAATGAAAGGGTTGAGTGTCTTTAAAGAAGAATTACTATGACCACCCTTTACTAATGCTTGCATTTCACCACCAAAATAATGCTCTTGTACGGTTTTCACTAATATACTGTGGGCGCGCCTAGTGTCTGTCACGGTTAGACAGTCTGTACGTGCGCCTGATGGCAGTCTACAGTTACGTATAAACTGATAGCATCGTGCTACCACATTGATCAATTTACTAAAACTAGAATACTTTTCGGTGACAGTGTAAAGCGAGCTGGTTGAATCAACATCAGTTGACACTAACACTGTCTTGACGCACTTAAGTTCGGACGGGTTGCAGTCACGAAACTCGTCCATGATTCTAATTGGCCAGTATAGGCGATCTAGATCGAGCCAGCCTGGTCCTGTGAACCATTGTCGCGTGGCTAGCAAGACTGACGGCAAAGCTCCACGAGAGCAGATATCGGCAGGATTGTTTACCCCACTGACATGATACCAACACTCACAGGGTACACTGTCATTAATGTTAGACACCCTAGTAGAAACAAATGTTTTAAGTGTGTGACTAGGTGTATTCAACGAGTATTTTTTGATTGGTTGATCTAAAGAATAGCGCCACAGAATGTGTTGATAAGATCGCTGGTCACGTCAATGCTACTAGTATTCGAATTTGCAAGAGAATCTATGTGCAATGTGTGATGATGCTTATTTTTGCACACTGTACATCGTACTGTAGACGGACAGTTGTCGATCGAATGTTCTCGTAAACAATTCTCACATAGACGTAATTGTTTGATTTTATTGAGTCGCTGCGCCGGTGTCAGGTCGATGAAGTCAGTGCATCGATAAATAGAATGCATCTTTGTACAGTACAGACACTTAATGGATTACATTGACATAACACTTTTGTCTGTACTTGTACTTGTAACAGCTGACGACAAGGTCGTTGGCTGTGTTTTCCTAGGTTTGTGGTAGACGGTTGGCTACCACTCGAAGAACCAGGAATGTGTCCAGCTATCTCGAGAACACGTACGTATTTCTCACGAATCGTAATAATTCCTCATAAGTAGGTATCTCAAACTGTCCTATCTCTTTTTCTAACTCGCGCCTAGTTACGTAGTCTAAGTTACGCAAAGCGACATAAAATAATATAAGTCCCGATAGGTCGTTGACCTTGAGCAGCTGTAAGGCCTTAGGGTTTTCTTGATATGTCTGTAAGAATTCATTAAGTCCCGTGACAGATTCGGTAACTAACGGTTTAATATTAAATATTTTATCTAAATAATTAGTAGCTAATGCGCGTTTGTTGTCATATCGCATAACTAAAGTAGACCAAACAATAGGATAATTGTCAGACGTAACTGGCATAGACTTCACGATAGTTAATGCGGGACCGCTCACCGCTGAAAGCAAATAGTAGAACTTCTCGATATTTGCTATTCCACTATTACTATGAATTAAGCTGAGAAATGTGTCTCGAAAATAGGCCAGTTTTCAAGTTTACTATCAAAAGGAAATAGTTCCAACTTAGGTAGTCTAGGTTTCGCGCACTGACTTTCACTTTTACAAGTTTTATTCAACTGATCACTATTTGATTCACTGGAACCAAACATACCTTCATAGACGCCACGAATGTGATAGTACATAGTATCAAAGCTACTTAGATCATTGTAGGACGGTACATAACTCGCATACAGACTTTTTTTTATAGCTGTTATAGCACTGACACTATTTTCAAACTTTTCGCGCCACTGCGGCACGTCGGGATAGCGAGAACTTTTTTAGAAATATCAAATAGTTTTTGCAATCTCATGAAACACATTTCTTTTGTTGTAATATGCGAACCCGCTAAACTGTGAAACTTAACATCAATCGCGGCAGCTAACTCGCTCGTACTTGCAGTCGCGTCTTCAGTCATTTTAAATAAAATTACGAAACTGCAAAGTATGAACAACAATGGCGGTCACGATCGTGATCGCAGATATTTTTGTAAAATGAAAACTTAAAGTACTGTGTTTTGCATTAAAATATACACTGATTTGAGATACGATGTGTATATTTCAATGTTTTACACAGGTTTTAGACTCCTACAATAGGAATTGACATAGAAATATGCAAATATGTCGCACCCGTGTAGGTACCTACTTAACAGTTTTATAATGAAAGTTGACGAAATAATGAATTTATATCGATAAATACATGTAAATACATAGATATTCAGTTGTATTGATATCGTAACTGATCGATCCTGGCTCGATTGGACCAAAATGTATGACGATAACCCAGTTAATTATGTTATTTGAAAATTGCAAATGAGGTCAGTAATATTGACTCATCCGGGCTCCTTGAAATCCTGTTGAAAACCGGCGCCGGTGGTCAGATGCTGTTATTACACAAACACACTTCACTTTGAACAGTTTTTGGATTGTTAAGTTATTTAATATCGATTATTTTGTGGAGAAAAATAGTTTGAACGTCTCAAAGATGGCGAACGTATAGATTTCTCATCTAAATCAGTGTGAGAAAAAATATTATCCAAGCAGGTTGCTGATGTGGCTGTGGTGCCAGTTGGTTCACAAAAAAGATTTTGTAAGTTAAAAGATTTAAAAAGGTTGAGGAACCTTAGCGCGTTCTGAGAGTTTTCTAAAATATTAATATTAAAATCGCCACATACAACTACATATAGTCTTCTTACATTTACATACCTTTTTTAAGGCTTCCTCCATAATGGACTTAAACAGGTAGTAATCTCCAGAAGGAGGTCTATAGACGCTAATAATAAATATTATATTGTTCTAGCTCTGCACATGATAGTTCAATATTTCGCTCACTTGCGAGTGCTACTACGTCTTTTCGGTCTTTTTAATTAAAATGAGAGACCCACCTCTTATAGCGGAATCTCTAGTAAACGCACTAATGATTTTATAATTATCAATATTAACTAAGAGTTCATGTTTTTTTAACCAGTGTTCAGTTAAACAAAGTCACGGCGAGTTAGCGACGAGGGCGCCGCAGACTCATCTACGCCCAAGACCATCGACCTCCATGATCGGGGCCTGAGGACGGCGGGATCGCCACCCGTCGTTCTTACAGAAGCAGGCTAGAAGGGTTGCGTGCTGCGGGGCCTTTGCCCCATAGCACACAACCAGATTCACTCACTGACGCGGGATAAAACCCTACCCCAACGACGCGGGATTCTCATCCCGACCCAACCCCGCAGAGACCACAGAGGTGGTTAAAGTCCGCCGGGCGCCACTGGAAATACGTTCTGCTTGTAACCAGAGACGCCCTTATCTCATCACCGGGCGAGTGTGATGCTGGCTTTACACTTGCCCAGTGTGTCAACACCTTAATGACAATGACTTTAGGATATTGTGAATGCATAGATAACATTAAACTTAATAAAAATTTAGCAAATGTCTCGAATGTCTTATTTTGCATCAGCAGATAACGACAAAACAGAGCCATCCGCACCCGCGTGTTCTTCACGTCGTCGCCAGCTACCACGTGTGCCTGGTTTAGGAAATTGTAAGTTTCAGTAATTTTCTTTATCAACTTTTCCCCTGACTAAATAATAGCACCTACTTTTCCAACAAATCAGAAGAATACAACTTTATTATTGAGCGGAGCTCCTTATCAGGTGACTCAAATGCAACTCGATGTGAAATTGTTTCTCGACAACTACCCAACCGATTTTTACGATTTTTTCACTCAAAAATCAAGCATTCTCAGGAGCAGGTTTTGTTCGAGACCGAATTTTGATTTAGGACCCTCAAAAAATGGACAGATAACAATGTATTTTTCTGTTACGTATATAATATGGATATGGCATATAACTTTTTGTCAAAAGATATACAGACATAATAATCAATGCACTCTATGAATAAAGATAAATAGTTAAGTATTCCTCCTTAGATCACAATAAAGTATAGCATTTTCAAGTAGGTAGGTAGTTATATTTTATTATTTTTATTATTATATTATTATATATTAATGCACTAGCAGATCATTGATCTGATGCGTGTATATCACTGCACTTGTGTTTTTTGGTATTATGTTTTTAAGTGTAAATCAAGTCTATTTTTGAAACTGTTCACTGTTTGTGCACTAATTACAGTCTCAGGTAAACTGTTCATAGTCACTACGCGATTTGGCAAAAAGTGTCTTCTAGGGTTGCTAACAGAAGAAGACCTATTGAGCTTCAATGAGTGGCCTCTCAAAGGGGTATTTGAATTTAAGCTGTAGATGTTTCCAATGTCCTTAACATTATAGTGCCCGGTTAATAGTTTGTATGTCTCTATCAGGTCACCCCTCTGTCTTCGTTGTTCCAATGTAGTCAAGTTGAGTTCAGTAAGACGATTTTCATATGTCTTGTGCTTCAGTGAAATTACCATTTTTGTGCATTTGCTAGGTATCCATCTCAACTCAAACTCAATTTTTTTTATTAATATATGTTATAAAATAACACTTATTAACGTTCGCACATAAGAATTTACATTTAAAGCCAGATTCGCAAAGCTACGGGTGGAGCCAAAGAGAAAAGATCCTGGCAATAAAATCTCCTGGCCAGTCTTTTTCAATCCCACCTGTTAGTAGTGCCCTCTGGCGAACTTAAAGGTTCCCGATAAGCGGAAATAGGCTCGCCACCTATTACGTGGGACTAACAAAATAACTGGCAAAAAGTGGGCGTTTTGTCAAGCCTCAACAACACTCAACACCTCAGTAACAGGCGTGATTTTTTGTATGTATTATGTAATAATATAAATTACTCTGTTTTTGAGGGGCTCGTGGTCTAGTGGTAACCGACAATGTTAACACATTGCAAAGGTTAAGCAACATCGACTCAGGCCGGTCTTAGGATGGGTGACCATTTCTTAAGACACCGAGACCCCTCCGTGCCTCGGAGAGCACGCTAAGCCGTCGGTCCCGGTTGTCATACTAACATCTATGGCAGTCGTTAGGGGTAGTTGGAGCCCTAAATCAAAAATCCGACCGGTAACTACAGAACTTCGATATCGCCCATGGGTTGTGACGGTCAGATGGCAGTCGCTTCACGGAAAACATCGAAGTTCAGCCGAATCGCAGTTAGACTGGAAATCCGACCCCAACTGAGTTGGGAAAAGGCTCGGTAAATGATAAATTACTCTGTTTTGGACTAACACTGAGATAATGGACCAATGAGTCACCGGACGAGTGTGATGCTGGCTTTGCACTTGCCCAGTGTGTCAACACCTTAATGACAATGACTTTAGGATATTGTGAATGTATAGATAACATTAAACGACCTATTCGATAATATTAATCGAATCTACAAATTGAAGATATAGATAGGTATTGTACATTCATGTGAGCAACTGTTTTTAAGTTAGCAAATGTCGAAATGTCTTATTTTGCATCAACAGATAACGACGAAACAGAGCCACCCGAACCCGCGTGTTCATCACGTCGTCGCCAGCTACCACGTGTGCCTAGTTTAGGAAATTGTAAGTTTCATTAATTTTCTTTATCAACTTTTCCCCTGACTAAATAATAGCACCTATATAGTCCATTGAAATGTTACACATTTAGGTGTGCAAAAGTCAGAAGACACTATTTTATTTTTTAGATATCAATGGGGGGTAGTGTAAAGCAAAATCCAAATTTGTGGGGTCCCAACCCTTATGGGTTTTCCGCCATCTTGAAAAAGGGTTACGAATACGGTTAATTTCGGAGCGCTGTAAAACCCTTATAAACTAGGTAAAGCTACGCTGCTGTAAACAGTGCGCGGCTTCGTTTTGAGCGAAGCGTTTTTTTGTTTTTTTTTTGTATTTAAATTGAATATTTGAGCTTCGTCACGACCTTAATTGAAATCAGCTATTAATTTAGGTGAAAATATTTTAATTATCGGTCAAGAGGTTGCTGAGAAATGAACATTCAAACATTTTACATTTAACCTGCTCTATGGGAGCTCCGCTTGCCTTCGGCTCGCTTCGCTCAATAAATAAATATTTCAATGTTAATATTAGAAATTATTCCTCGAAAACTCCTCTACAAAAGTGATCTGATGAATTTTACTGTAAAATGATCAGAAAAAAAATTATAACCCCTTAAAGGAAATTCGTTGCTTCCATGCTGGCCTGAGAGCGAAGGAAAAACGTAGAATGCTCCAGCACTTACACAACCTGGGGTGTCGTAGAAGTCGACTGAGGGAGATGGGCCGGTGCACCATAACCAGCACTGCAGGGCACCCATCAGGCGGGGGACAAACCGTCCACAATTGCATTCCCAAGGAGGGTTGACGTCAGGCAGGCGGCCGGTTGTAAAAAACCATAGCCAAAGCCATTTTTGCAACATGATGAGCAATAATAGAGAGAGAAATGGGGCTAGGGCGTACCCCACAGGCGACGCGCAGGGACAGCACCCGGTACCTATGGGAAATGGACAAGGGTTGTCGCATTGGGGGTGGATGCGACGTAAGACGAAAGCCCATCGCGAAAGAGAAGTAAGACTGAGGTATGCAAGTTGGAATGTTGGCTCTATGACTGGGAAAGGAAGAGAGTTGGCCGATGTGTTTAAGAGAAGAAGAATAAATGTGGCATGTTTGCAGGAGACTAAGTGGAAGGGTGCAAATGCTAGAGAGATTGGTGTAGGATATAAGTTATATTACATTGGGAGTGATGGAAAAAGGAATGGATTTGGTGTAGTACTGGATGGTAACTTGAAAGAATGCGTGACGGATGTGAAAAGAGTTAACGACAGGATAATAGTTGTGAAAGTAGTATGGGAGAGTATGGTGTTAAATGTGATCAGCGTGTATGTACCACAGAGCGGGTGTGATGACAGAGAGAAAGACAATTTTTGGGAGGAATTTGATAAAGTCATGATTAGTATACCAGAAAGTGAATAAATATGTGTAGGAGGTGATTTTAATCGACATGTAAGAAGAGTAAATGATGATATGAAATCATCCTTTTTAACGTTACGACAAGTACATTGTGATAAGTTAAAAAGTAAATTCTATAAAATTCGAGTCTCATGATACACAAATCTACTCTGATCTTGACAACTTGGTTTCAGCTGAGAGCTCAACATGCGACTTAGGTAGTATCCATCCCAACAAGCTTTATCCTATAAATAGATCCTTAAATCTTATAGTTCAAAATATTCGTAGTGTCCATTGTAATTTAACCGGTTTTCAAACATTAATACACTCTTGCAATGTTGACTGGGACCTTATCATTTTCACAGAATGTTGGTTATACAATAATAACCGTGTTATACCGGTAGTCGATGGTTACAGTTGTGCTTCTACTGCAAAAAACTATACTCAAAATGAAGGTGTCGTAGTCTATTATAAAACTTCTTTTTAATTATGTCATATCCGAACCATCACTGGTTGATGCTAACTGCCTCATGATAAAGATTAACAGCACAACCGTGTTACTTGCCATTTATCGCCCGCCTGCTGTGAAAAATACATCAGTATTTTTGGATTCACTGGATGAGTTGCTTGTTAGCCTAGCGGCGTTTAAGAATATTATACTCACTGGGGATATTAACATTGATATCTTGGATGACGCAAAAGGAGGGGAGTATTTAAATCTGGTGACGTCTCATGACTTGCTGTCTGCCCATAATTTTCCAACTCATACTAATACTTGCATTGACCATATTATCATGAAGTCCAAACTCCCCGCCAAGTGTTTTGTGGCACAAACCTCACTAACAGACCATTTCACTATTATACTTTCCCTTGACACGGTTGTTAGTAATCTGAAAACAAAAAAAACATCAAAACGTATTGACTACACTTCTCTTGATGCGAGTCTCTGTAACCTGGATCTTGACCCCGTTTTATCTATGAATGATGTTAATGAGGCCACTAACTACCTTATCTCGACACTAAATAGTAAACTCCAGAACTGCACTAAAGTTATGTTTTCGTCTGGTCGACGGCAGATACCCAAACCTTGTATCACGTCAGTGATGCTAAGATGCATTAGAAACAGAGATAAACTTTATCTGAAAACAAAAAAAGAGCCAAATAACGAAACTAGTTTACTAATATATAGGCGTTACCGTAATTTCTGCAATCTATTAATCAAAAAAGCCCAGAGGAATTACGAGAGGAGTGAAATCTATAATGCTAAAAACAACACTAAAACCCTCTGGAAGGTAATTAAAAATATAACGCACACTACAAAAGACAAGGACCTCACTAGTGATTTGGTTACGGACAATAACCCTCTCAAATCAGCAAACTTAGTGAATGAATACTTTGCTAATGTGGGTACATCCCTAACAGAAAAATTAAAAAGAAGTAACATTTGTGCTTCCGATCCAGTGGTAAACAACTCAGAACAGCTTCACTCCTTTGTTCTTACCCCAACTGATCCTGGTGAAATTGATTTGATAATCAGACAACTAAAAAATTACTGTGCGATTGGTTTAGATGGTATTTCAAACACTTTCATTAAAAGATATCGGTCTATTTTAGTTGAACCCCTTACTCACATCTGTAATCTGGCTTTTTCTACTGGCACTTTCCCTGGTGCTTTTAAGCGAGCTCTTATCCATCCTCTCCATAAAACTGGTGACAAAGACCGGGTTTCCAATTACCGTCCCATATCAATTTTATCCAGCTTGTCTAAGATTTTGGAAAAAAATTGCTAACAAAAGACTTGTTAACTACTTAGAATCTAAAAACCTATTATCGGAGGCACAATTTGGCTTCCGTAGAAACAAGTCAACAGATTCTGCTGTGCACGAACGTACAAACACAGTAGTTACCGCTTTGGACAAAAAGAAAAAGTAATCTCTATATTCTTGGATTTAGCCAAGGCTTTCGATACGTTCTCTGTTCCCCTGCTGTTAAATAAACTGGATGGACTGGGTATTCGAGGCATACAAAAGAATTTTTTGCTAGCTATCTATCTGAACGCTCACAGTGTGTTTAGCTTAACACTGTGCACAGTGATGATCTCCCCATAAATATTGGAGTACCACAAGGCAGTATTCTGGGACCCACGCTATTCCTCACCTTCATTAATGATCTATGCCAACTTGAGCTGACTAACGGACGAGTTATTACTTATGCGGATGATACGGCATTGGTTTTCACAGGAGATTCGTGGAGTGAGACTTTCAGATATGCTCAGTCTGGCATTAATATAATTCACAACTGGCTCAATGCCAACCTCCTGACCTTAAATGTGAAAAAATCAAAATACATGACATTTCAACTTAAAAATAATAATTGATGAAACTACTCCTATTGCACCGCATTCTTGTTCTCCTCGTGGCACCTTATCTACTGATTGTCACTGTGAGGAATTACTAAGGGTGAACACAATTAAATATCTGGGTGTTGTCATAGATCAAAACCTGAATTTTAGAGTACATATAGATTTACTCACATCAAGAACTCGAAAACTGATATATATTTTCAAGTACCTACGGCATGTGGCTGATATTCCAGTCATAAAAATGACTTACTTCGCTTTATGTCAATCTATATTGACATATTGCATCACATCTTGGGGAGGCGCTGCTAAAACGATATTGGAGAAACTGGAACGTGCCCAAAGAGCAGTAATAAAAGTATCGCTTTTCCTACCATTCCGATACCCCACAACCCTAGTCTACCAAGATTTCAAGGTCCTTACAGTTCGACAACTCTTCATACTGCTTACAGTTTTTAGGGCTCACTCACTAGTAAAATTTGACCCTCAAACCATGTTAAATTTGCGCCGTACCCAAAGAGTTTACGATACTACTGTAATTTATAAAACTGCCCTCTCTCATAGATTTTACTGTTTTTTGGGTCCTTATTTATATAACAGAATTAATGCTTTGCTTGCCATTTATGGATTAAATAGGTATAAATTAAAAGTAACTTTAATAAACTGGCTCCAAAATTTATCTTATACAGATACTGAGGAATTCCTTACTCCACAGATCTAACAAGTATAAAGTAAGATACACTTACGGAGAACATGGATTAGCCTTATTTATATACATAGCAACACACACACACACACACACACACACACACACACACAAACACACACACACATGTACAAACATACACACATATACACACAAACACACACGCATACACACACAATTGTGAAATTTTCTGTTTTTGTACACTGTTTTATTTCTTATTTACTGTAACATTGGTCTGTATTTTCGGCGCGTATAAATTCTGTCCAGGTAGTGGGTAACTGGAGATCTGTTACACAGGTTCACCTAATTCAGTCTCCAGTTTCTCACAGCTTTTGATATATAACATGTACTTACGCCTATGATGTAAATTTATATTAAGAAATAAATTTATTTATTTATTTTATTATGAAAGAGTGCATTGAGGATGGGGATACGGAACCCGTAACAGTGACGGTGAAACACTACTACAGGTTGCTTTCTCCCTTAACCCCGCCATTGTGAACACGTGGTTTCGTAAACAGCACTCACATCTAATCACCTATAAAAGTGGTGTTCATTTGACACAGATTGATTATTTCCTAATCCGGGGGAGTAGGTTGGTCTGTGTCAGGGACTGCAAGGTGCTGCCGGGAGAAGGTGTAGTGAAGCAACATAATCTGTTAGTAATGGACTTAAAGACCAAAGTAGTCTCACAAAAAGGCAAAAAACGCCCCCCTCCTCGAATTAAGTGGTGGTTGATAGAGAAGAAAGAATATGCAAGTAAGTTTAAAGAACGAGTGGTGAATAAAATGATAGAAATGAGAGATATGGTGGATAAATCAGTGAATGAATGTTGGAATGAAATGGCGAATTGCATCAGGAAAGTAGCAAAATAAGTGTTTGGAGAAACGAAAGGTAAAGGTGTACTTGATAAGGATACATGGTGGTGGAACAGAGAAGTACAAAAGGTAATTAAAGAAAAAATAATGCTTTTAAGGAATGGCAGAAAGAAAAATGGAATGAAAGTGAAAGAGAAGAAAAAAGGAGAAGTATAAGGAATGGAGCAAAAAGGCGAAAAAAGCGGTAGCAATAGCTAAATCTCAGACCCAAGAGCAACTATACAATGCTCTTGATGGAACTAAGGGCCAAAAAGAAATCTACCGCTTAGCGAAAGACAGAGATGATAGAACGAAGGACGTAAGACATGTAAGATGTATAAAAGATGAAAAGGGTAAGATTTTAATAATAGAAGATGAAGTAAGAAATCGATGGAAGGTGTATTTCGAAAAACTTATGAATGAAGAGAATGCATGGAGTGGACATTTAGAAGAGAGACGAGTGAATGTAGGTTTAGTGAAGGAGATTGATAGAGATGAAATAAGAAAAGCGCTACGAAATATGAAGAATGGGAAAGCCGTAGGGCCCGACGGTATTCCAGTGGAAGCGTGGAAGATATTGGAAAAAGATGGATATGCGTGGCTGCCCTTATTCTTCAATAAGTTGTTGTATGAAGTGACGATCCCCGATGATTGGTACAATAGTTCTCTAGTGCCCATTTTTACAAATAAGGACTGCGGCAACTATCGAGGAATTAAGCTCATGTCACACAGTATGAAAGTTTGGGAGAAAGTGATAGAGAAACGAGTACGAGAGGAAAGCGAGATTACCCAAAACCAGTTCGGGTTTATGCCTGGTCGCGGGACTACAGACGCCATATTTGCACTCCGCCAGCTGTGTGAAAAATATAGGCGTGCACATAAAAATTTGCACATGGTGTTTGTAGATCTCGAGAAGGCATACGACCGGGTACCCAGAACGGTTTTGTGGTGGGCCTTGAAAGAGAAAGGTGTGCCTGGGAAGTATATAGAGTTAATCTGTGCGATGTATTGTCGATCGAAAACCTACGTACGAACTGCTGCTGGCAACACCGACGAGTTCAGTGTGGCGGTGGGCTTGCATCAGTTGATAATGGATGCTTTGACATCGGAGATACAGGAAGAGACCCCCTGGTGTATGCTATTTGCCGATGACATTGTACTCGTCGGTGAAGACGGGTCTGAGGTACTGAGTAGATTGGAAAAATGGCAGTGTAAACTGGAGAGTGTAGGCTTGAAAATCAGCAGAACCAAAACTGAGTACATGTTCTCTGATTTCGGCGGTCTCTCCAGCCATGGTGTTAGACGGTGCACCAATACCAGCCGGTACCACGGCTCTCTTATCCAGGATGATGGGGAAATCGATCGTACAGTGAAGCACAGAATTGACGCAGGTTAGATGAAATGGCGGCAGGTCAAAGCCACTATATGCGACCCCCAATTTCCTTCGAAACTTAAGGGGAAAATTTACAAGACTGGCGTCAGACCTGCCGTCCTGTATGGACTTTCATGTTTGGCCGTAAAAGCGGCGTATGAAAGACAATTGCATGTAGCGGACATGCGAATGTTAAGATGGATGTGTGGTGTGAAAAGAATGGATAGGGTAAGGAACGAGTATATTAGAGGAAGTTTGAAAGTTACACCAGTGAGTGAAAAATTGAGAAGCGAGCGGCTGTCATGGTATGGACATGTTATGAGAAGAGAGGAAAGCAATGTCGTTAGAAAGGTGCAAAGTATGACTGTAGAGGGTTTAAGAAGTAGAGGTAGGCCAAAGAAAAGATGGATGGAATGTGTGAAAGAGGATATGACAAGGAGAGGAGTGACTGAAGAGAAAGACTTGTTGCGCCGACCCCAAATAATTGGGATAAGGGCAGGTAGATGAAAGGAAATTCGTTCTCAAATTTTCATGTTTTTGTTAATAACTTTGTTGTGTTTAATTCTTTTTGTTCAGTTTATTTTTCGCTTTGTAGTGCCAGAATAATTTCAGTGTATCTTTTTTCTACAGATATTTATAGATCTTCAAGGGTTGGATTATTTAATACATTTTCGAAAGCATCGTTATATTATTATATTCCTTTTATTCTTTACTATCTGAACACCGCGGCTCCGCCCGCGTCATGTAGTTTTTTCCCGCGACTTCCTACGCGTCATTATTGTTCCCGTCGCGTCACCCGTAATAACATCTAGTCCATTTCCATAAAATATGTTATGGTGATAGATATATACGTTATATAAGTTAACTATTTAACTATTATATAAGTTAACCTTAGAAGATAGATATATGCTACCGCAAACTTTTTTTAGAACTTTTAAAGAGGAACGATTCTTTTGTACATCATTTTAACATAACATTAACCGTTTGGCCAACGCACGCAACGGAATTACTTAAAGGAATATAAAAGGATAATTTTTCCCCGTTTTTTAAACATATCACACTGCTGCTCCGCTCCTATTGATCTTAGCGTGTTATATAGCCAGTCTTCCTCGATAAATGCTCTTCTTAATAAAAACATATTTTTTCTAATCGAACCAGTACTTCCTGAGATTAGCGCATTCAAACAAACAAACTCTTCTGGTTTACAATATTAGTATAGATCAGTAATTTTTTTGTTTGCACTTATGCTTTTTGGTTTCATTAGGGGTACATTATACAAAGATCCCACGCCTTATGTTTCAGATCTCTACAATCAGGGCCGAGCCTCCCCTGTAGGTGAAGTGTGCGGCGGACAAGATGCCCGCGTCATCACCGTAATAATGGTGGACGACGTATTCTTTTTAGTAGAGTAGGTACATAGGTACCTACTCTACTAAAAAGATAAGTAAGTAACCGCAACATGTCATGATATTATTCACTTTTGTTGTTTCCAGCTGAGCTTTAGTTTACATTGATTAGGTACCTACCTACGAGCTAAAATCAAAAGAACTGCGCCGATTAATTTTATCAAGGCGCGCCTGCCGTGTATTTGTTTATGAACGCAACCCGATGCGGTACGTTCGACGCGACGTAAGCCGAGAGGAGCCACGGGTATTCCCCAATTGTAACGAGAGAGCCAAAATAATTGAACAATCATTTAATCGAAAATGTGTGCTAAATGCGCATTAAATTGTTGTAATAAAAACACACCAGTACACACTTAATACAATCGAATTGAGAACCTTCTCTATTTTAGGAAGTCAGTTGAAAAATTAAAATAATAATCTAGTATGTTATTGACCGAGCGAACGAAGTGTCTCAGTTTTAACTCGAGGACTGACCGATTTGGCGTTGTTGGTATGTGTGTCAGTTCCGGTCTACAGGCCGCATTTTTCATCCGTTTCATGAAATTTGGCACAAGTGTTCTTTGTTGCAAGGCGCAACTTTTGTAGAAGGGATTTTTCGATTGGGGGGAAAATGGGAGAGTAATGGGGGGAAAATGCATTTTTCAGCCGATTTTCATGAAATTTGGCATAAGTGTTCTTTGTTGCAAGGTGCAACTTTTGTCGAAGGGATTTTTCGATTGGGGGGAAAATGCGAAAATAACGAAATAACGCGAGGTCTACTGTTCACAGAACCACTAGTTATATTCTGAGGGAATTAACACGAATCATATCGGTTACACCGGCCGTGGTTACCTGGTTGAAACGTCAGGTGCAAAAGGTATGATACGTGCTAATTCCCGTAGAATATTATAATAGACTAGCGGAACCGACAGACGTCGTCAGGCAAAAAAAAAGAACCAAATTGTGAATCTAAACCATTCTCGAATCGCCTTGAACACACACAAAAAATTTCATCAACATCGGTCCAGCCGTTTAGGAGGAGTTCAGTGACATACACACGTGCAGTAGAATTATATATTTATAAAGATTATGTAACGCGATAGTTTAATTAAAAGTTAATATTCTAGTAGGTACACACTAAAAACTATATACATATTGTGTTAGGTACCTGGACTGTTTTACGTCTTCAAAACTAGAAGAAGAACGTGATAAAAATACAATTAAATGAAGTAATTAATATTTTACGACTCTACTCTACCATGTACTTCCTAAGAATCATTTGCACAACAAGTGCAGGAGGTGGCACCGGCAGCCAGCGTGGACGACACAGTGGTCGGAGCTAACCAGTGGGGCGCCTACCGACACACTGCTGGGCTGGGCGACTCACCAGCTGCAGTAGATCCAGAAAAGTGGGCGCATGATCTCATATTTACGCCGCTTGAGGCCTTCAGCCGATGCAGTAGCAGCGCCGGCAGATCCGGATGTGCTTGGAAGGTGTGAAGGTGTCAACGCATGTAGCGTCCCACACCCTTCCCATCTTCCACGGTAGCAACGACATACTGTCCGGTCTCTTTCCATCGCTTCGTGCTAAACCATTTGGTTCACGTACGGCCGGAAGACCTGCGGTGGAAAGAGCTCTACGAATTATGTCGTTTAGAATAGCGTGCCGAGGTATACGACCTGCGCTTCTGTTTTCCTGACTAATTCTTCGGTGCTATGGACCGACGACAGAAATTTGATTCTAATACCTAGATTATTGTAGTAGAATATATTAAATATATCGATGGTTGTATTTCTTCTTGGTCTAAGACGTAATGTTTATTTTGTTGTAAGTACAAATTTGATTGTAATACCCAGATTATTGTAATAGAATATATTAAATATATCGATGGTTGTATTTCTTCTTGGTCTAAGACGTAATGTTTATTTTGTTGTAAGTACAAATTTGATTGTAATACCCAGATTATTGTAGTAGAATATATTAAATATATCGATGGTTGTATTTCTTCTTGGTCTAAGACGTAATGTTTATTTTGTTGTAAGTACAAATTTAATTGTAATACCCAGATTATTGTAGTAGAATATATTAAATATATCGATGGTTGTATTTCTTCTTGGTCTAAGACGTAATGTTTATTTTGTTGTAAGTACAAATTTGATTGTAATACCCAGATTATTGTAGTAGAATATATTAAATATATCGATGGTTGTATTTCTTCTTGGTCTAAGACGTAATGTTTATTTTGTTGTAAGTACAAATTTGATTGTAATACCCAGATTATTGTAGTAGAATATATTAAATATATCGATGGTTGTATTTCTTCTTGGTCTAAGACGTAATGTTTATTTTGTTGTAAGTACAAATTTGATTGTAATACCCAGATTATTGTAGTAGAATATATTAAATATATCGATGGTTGTATTTCTTCTTGGTCTAAGACGTAATGTTTATTTTGTTGTAAGTACAAATTTGATTGTCATACCCAGATTATTGTAGTAGAATATATTAAATATATCGATGGTTGTATTTCTTCTTGGTCTAAGACGTAATGTTTATTTTGTTGTAAGTACAAATTTGATTGTAATACCCAGATTATTGTAGTAGAATATATTAAATATATCGATGGTTGTATTTCTTCTTGGTCTAAGACGTAATGTTTATTTTGTTGTAAGTACAAATTTGATTGTAATACCCAGATTATTGTAGTAGAATATATTAAATATATCGATGGTTGTATTTCTTCTTGGTCTAAGACGTAATGTTTATTTTGTTGTAAGTACAAATTTGATTGTAATACCCAGATTATTGTAGTAGAATATATTAAATATATCGATGGTTGTATTTCTTCTTGGTCTAAGACGTAATGTTTATTTTGTTTTAAGTACAAATTTGATTGTAATACCCAGATTATTGTAGTAGAATATATTAAATATATCGATGGTTGTATTTCTTCTTGGTCTAAGACGTAATGTTTATTTTGTTGTAAGTACAAATTTGATTGTAATACCCAGATTATTGTAGTAGAATATATTAAATATATCGATGGTTGTATTTCTTCTTGGTCTAAGACGTAATGTTTATTTTGTTGTAAGTACAAATTTGATTGTAATACCCAGATTATTGTAGTAGAATATATTAAATATATCGATGGTTGTATTTCTTCTTGGTCTAAGACGTAATGTTTATTTTGTTGTAAGTACAAATTTGATTGTAATACCCAGATTATTGTAGTAGAATATATTAAATATATCGATGGTTGTATTTCTTCTTGGTCTAAGACGTAATGTTTATTTTGTTGTAAGTACAAATTTGATTGTAATACCCAATGATTTTAAATACAATGGATTTCGGATCATCGCTCAAAAGTGTCCGAACTAAAAGAGAAACAAAACGCTAAAAGAGAAACAATCGCGCGCCAGTCTTGATTTTGACAACTGAACGACAACACGTTGCACAATGCCGTACTGTATTGTAAAAACGTGTAAAAACTACGAAAAAAAAGCAAATTGAAGACGGTGTATCATATTTTCAGTAAATAAACTTTTGTTTTATTATTTGCAATTTATTATTTCACTTAAAATACAGTATTTCGTCGATAATAAATTAAAAGACAAAAGTAAATATTGCAATCCAGTCCAATACCGAAGTACCTATCTGTCTCTTTCGAACTCATCCCAAGCTCAGTAAAAAGAAAGAGACCATTTCATTTTCACTGAATAATGTACTAACAAAATGACCATTCAGATTTATTCGGATTACCGATAGCGATAAAACTATTTGGAACAAAGATTATAGTGGAGACGCCTTGGCTCTTTATGATTTTTTTTTCGTTATATGAACCAACATCTATTTCAGTTTTCCTCGGGATCCAGTACACTGTGCACAATGGAAAAATATTATTGCCCTAGCAAGGCGAGAAGAATATTTTGATCCAAAAAATAACAATCTTGTTTGTTCGGCTCATTTTATGGACATAACAAAAAGAGGTCCGATCTTTATGAAACTTGTACAAGAATCCCTTGATTGAATGGAGGAGATAAGCCCAAAAACGTTTTTAATTTTCACAGGGTATCATTGTTTTGTCATAAATATAATTACACATGTCATTTTATTTCGTGTATGTACTGTTATTTTCTTTTTATTTGGATTCTCGGTAATGTATTCCCACGGGAATCGGGGCCGAGATAACTATATCTCGCGGGCGGAGTCACGGTGATCAGCTAGTAGCCAATAATTTCGTATCCCAAAAATTAACCATAAGATAAAAATAAATTAATGATGCGCAGTTTTAGCAACTAATTCAGTCACTTGAAACACGGCTATCTTGTAGTAGACGTAGCGACATAGCGTTATGAAAATAGTAATGAAAGCGGAAGAACTTTGACACCCGCAAGAAGTTTGGCATTTATAATATTATAATTAGTTAAATTCATTAATTCCCTTTTTGTTATTCATACACTACAGTTACTTATTATGAAACTGACTCGAAAAAAAAAATCTTTGTCAGTCGTTAATTAGTTTTTCAGCTTATTTCGTCTAACATAAACAAGTAATTACAATTTATAAGATTATGGAATTTATTGTAGTCTTACATTAATTATTACGCCTACGTAGGTACATATCATGGAATCCTTAAAAGACTTTAACAAAATAAACCTACTCCATTGTTTCTATGTTCACGTAGTTCAAGTATAAGCTGCATAAGGTGAATTAGTCAGGCGGACAGATAGAAGCTACGTAATGCGATAAATTAGTGCAAACAAAAGTGAACACTATTCCGTTGAATCAAGGTTTAAATTTTAATATGAAATTTGTTTATATCTATGTATGCCTATGTATAATGTATAGGTCGACTCGGGACATTATTTTCTTGCGATTTGTTCTAGATCCTATGTCCGTTGTATTATAAGGTCTTTGGTAATACCCAGATTATTGTAGTAGAATATATTAAATATATCGATGGTTCTATTTCGTGTTGGTCTAAGACGTAGATGTCTATTTTGTTGTAAGTACAAATTTGATTTTAATACCCAGATTATTGTAGTACAATGTATTAAATATATCGATGGTTGTATTTCTTGTTCGGCTGTGACGTAGATGTCTATTTTGTTGTAAGTACAAATTTGATTTTAATACCTAGTTTCAATAATCTAGGTATTCAAATCAAATTTGTACTTACACCACTTGTTGTACACAATTTGTACTCGATATATTTAATATATTCTACTACAATTAGTAGAATATATTAAATATATCGATGGTTGTATTTGTATAGTATTTTAGTTAAGTAGCTCACATTCTTGTTGGCCTACGACGTAGATGTCTATTTTGTTGTTGGTGTAAAATGTGTATTAGATACATAGGTTTTTAAAAAATGGCTTCAGCTATTTTCTTTAAATTTTCATCAATTGTAGTTGAAAGAGCATAAGCTATTATCGAGCATAAGCGGCATACCTACTTATGAAAATTCTAAATTGTGGGTTATGATTTAAATTTTTACATACAATTTCCCAATTGTATTTTATTTGTATTGTAATTTATTCTTCCTATCATTTAATCTACCCCTTCTGCGACGCTCGAGTAAATACACATATAGTATCAATCCCTCCTAATTCCTATTACCACTTGGGACGTCTTCTAGCCGGTAGTTTAGTGCAGTTTAATGTAGTGTAACGTGTACGGTCAGCTGTCTCGATTCGACCCCATATTTATATATGTAGGTAATTGTTATATATGTGGATATAAATAAATTATAATAAACGAATTGTTTATTTATTTGCAATCCACAAAGTAAAACTGAAATATTTGACAGAGTTGTAGATGGTAACAATATGCAATAGTCTTGAATGTAGATAGTTGGTGCCTGTGGTAGGTGACGAGACCTGAATTACAGGTCACCAGCGCCCCACTGACTCACTGAACTAGCTGTAGAAAACTGATCACAATCAGCCTATGTAGCAACAACATCGCGCACATAAGCGCGCACTTGAATATTTGAGCTTGTGTGAGTGCTTTGTGTTAGTATGTATATTTGTGTAGGGATGTGTAATTGAAGGTATGCGGGGAGTCGTACGAGCATACAGTCAAGATAGTTGAAGTTAAGTAAATTTAGGAGGGTACAACCAAATAGGTTTGCTGGAGAAGCCAGGCCTAACCCTCACTTATGAAGAAGAGAGTGGATGTCTAGAAATTGATGAAATTTGTTGTTGAGTAGTAGTAGTACATCAGGTAGGGTCCGAGAAAAAAATAAAATTCGCGAAGGAAAGACGTATTTATGGAGCTTGATTCTGCCACAAGATGGTTTCGTCCGGAGAGTTCAACATCGAAGCACGTCTCAGAATGCTGCTTAAGAACCGTAGCAAGCACAAACAATTGTCTCAACGTCAACACTAGATAGTACTCATACAGTTCGGTGGTTGGGGAGAGACGAGCCTTGTAACAGCACACCTTGAGGACACGCGCTACAATCAACATGTGTGTCTTGGCACCACGTCCCCACAGAAATTGTGTGTAGTCGCTCAATAAATTAATTATGTCAGAATGCACGTTTATTTATTTACTTAAATTTCTAAAAAACAAGAAATCGTAAAAGCTGTTACATATTCCAATGTCTTAAGACAATACTCTAACTAGTCAAATAACGGATAGATACCAAAGAATAAGGTAAGTCGACAATTTTGTGCGCATCACCTTTTATATAATTTGAATACAATGCAAAATATAACAATATAGGTATGTTTGCACGTGGCAGACTGTCTCGAGCCCTGATGAACCATATTCTGTCTGTTTACCAAGTCGAGCTTTATAATATTATGCTTATACAATCAAGGAATACAAATAATAAAAGTTTGTTCATAACTTGAGTTTCTACTTGTATACTTATTTAATGACTACATTTCATAATTGTAAAACTTAGGTATATCTATATAGAACGGTATATTCTGATGTATAAATGATACATAAACGAATGAATTGATCGATTCAATATTCAGTTGTAGACATTAGTCGATGTAAGGGCTATGTTACATTTTGTAAAATTTTTGAAACGGGTTTTAAACGGCAGAGATTAAATATAAAAAGACGATAAAAAGAGATAGTGTTCAGGTACTTTATAGGCCTAATTAGTTTTTAATGACAAAAGGGTTTTCATAAAACTACTATCTATTATAAAAAGTCATTGACAGAAATAAGTCCCATTTATTTTTACTATTTTGTTTTGTTTCATTAGCTTTATTAGTACTACTATTACTATTTTGTTTTGTTTCATTAGCTTTATTAGTACTACTATTACTATTTTGTTTTGTTTCATTAGCTTTAGTGCGTAACTCATTACCTAACTGTATACTTACTAAATATTGAAGAAAAAATACTTCAGCTGTCTAACACAAGACTGTCTATCTCATATTATGTTCAATATATATTATATCATAGCGATTTCATCGACTTATGTCTTCAACAACTTAATAATAACTATGTTTGTAATAATAATCAATTTTATTTAGACCAACATTAAACGCTACAAATAAGGAAATCTTTTAACGTAAAATTAAATAACAAAATATATGTACAATTTAGCACAATAAATAATCACAAAATTATATAATAGAAGTATATTATAAAGTAAATTCAAGAACATAGCTTTATTAATTATATTATGTTTTGTTAAATTATAATCGTTCAAAACGTACAGTGGAATGAACTTAAACATTTGATCACTTTAGATAGGTATCTATCTGTTGAAGGTTTATGTCGCATCATACATTTCTATCATATTAGTCATACATAACATAATAATTTAGATGAAACACGAAACAACAGCTCTTAGGTGCTGTGGGTGTGTCACCGTCACCATGGTACATGAACCATCGGCAAAGGACAACGAAACGTCCAAGACCATCGCCAACATACGACTAACGTCACATCACAAACGCTTGCTTCACTGTTGAATGTATCTCGACGAAGAAACACAAATATAACACTCTCGGGAGTTCTACTCAATATTCATTTAGAAAGTATTTTATAATATATTTTACGAACCTAAAAACACTTCAACAGACAAACATTTTCAGCGTCAAAACATATCAAACGGAGTACCGAATTATAACGCTAACACTTTAAATGCAATACGTATTTCGAATAATCATTAATACTAAGTGTATTATCGTAATACACATTGAAACGTACACACTAGTCACAATAATCCCAACAACATTATTGTGTTACAATAAAACTCACATATCGTCGACTGCTCTATAATTTCTACTAACGTAACTACAACTCGACTATGCCACCCGTCACTTACGTATTGAACTGTATATATTATTTTTATTTATTATGACATGATTGTTCGTTTTCCTTTCAATCTACCTGATTCTGAAAATTAATTACGTATCGTTGTAAGCCGCCGGGCGCCACTGGAAGTTCTTCCTAGTGCTAACGGAATTTAAAAAATAAAAATCACGTTGTTAAAGTCATTGTTATCAAATAACTCACGTTCCAATCACGCTCAATAATAAAACAAGATCCAACACAGTCATTAAGAGGGGTTTGACGCGGAATGTGCACTTCGCTAAAAGTGCAATCGACGTAAACCGTATATTTCGCATTTAGTGCACTTCTCAAAATGGACACTTTGCAGGATGCGCATTTCGCAGGATAGACACTTACCAAAAGGAGCACTTTTGAAATATTATGCGGATAATTAAAAAATGGTATGGATTTTTCATAAAGGTAACAGACGAGCGAGTGTTCCACCCTATAGACTCTAGACCTAAGAGTCAACTAAGTGAATAGAAAAACCAAAAGTAGCTATCTATAGCGAGTTCTTACAATATTCACTACATCCGCAGCGTCTTACTGTATACTTACCTAAACAAATTACTGATATCATCATATTTTATGTGTGATTGACTTAATTTGTATTTTGGACAAAAAGTATTTTTTTTTTATTACAATAAAACCGCTAAAACATTATATTAATTTCCTTACCATTTTACACTACCTGCATAATATGTCTAAAGTGCTCATTTTGCCAAGTGCGCATTCTGCTAACTACCAATACTGGGTGCACATTTTGCGAAATGCCCGTTATGAGATGTGCACTAAATTATGCGAAATCCACGAGTGCACATTTTGCGAAGTGCACATTCTGCGTCAAACGTATTAAGACTTTAATCTTGTCGGTCATCCTTCTAAACACAATAAGGGATCTATGTAAGGTAAAGACACAATGAGCCCACGTATGCAACGTATGCAATGCAACGTGGAAGGTAGATGCACACTTGTCCCACGTATACGACGTATATTGGCACTGCTGGCACATGTGTGATAGTACTGGTCTAACTTACTTTTGAGGCTTTTTGTTTATAAATAAATGTTTATGACACAAAGAAAAATGAAGAAAAGAAGGTATTGGATTCATGATATAAATAAACTTAACATTTTGCCGAACGTGGTGTCTGACGCGCTAACACACTATACACGAGTGACGCGAACGACAGCATTGCGTATGACAAGAATTTGTTTCTAAGCATATAAACTTCTGAGTTCAGATTGCATACGTTGTGTACGTGGACTCAGTGTGTCTTGTGTGTGACCTTAATCGTTTTACAGACAAATGTTAAAACAATATAAATATAATTCAGACTTGCATGAGTCTCGTTGCGGCCAAGCCGGTATTCAATACCGCAACATCTAATGATTCGCGTTAGCAGTCTTCATTACGATCTACCAAGCGCATTATTTAAACACGAAGGAATATTAATGGATTGTTAAACAAAAATTGTATGACACAAAGATTACTATATAATTCGATTAGAATATCATGAAAACAGATAAATGTCTGTAATAGTATATCTGACTGACACTTGACACATAACATGTAATTCTAATCGAAATACATCAGCGGGTTTGATATTATTAAAAAAATATATAAAATAAATATTAGAAATAGTCGTGAGTCGAACATAAATATATTAATATTCGAAGATTCAGGTTTAAAGATAAAAAAATCTAATCGATAAACAAGTATCGATGAAACATTATGATTTTGGTGGGTTGTTTATTTGAAGTGTGATGAGGTACTAGACCTTCTTACATATTATAAGCTATGTATATAGCATCTATTTGGTCGGATAAGAATCCGTCTCGCAGATGCATACGTTGTTTTTCGCCTCGTGAGTTAATTGGCACAACTCCGGGGTCGACTACCACCACAACGCCGACAATAAGATGATGCTCCTCTAGCACTGTGTTAGTGACTAATGGTACAAGGTTCAAAGCTTCGCTGTCGTTCCCGTCCAGTTCTACGACGACTACCAGTAAGTTGGTCCATGTGAACACGGCGCTGAAATAACAAAAATAACAATTTAGTTCATTTATCTGTACAAGTACAATAAATAAAATTCAAGTGTTTGTAATTTCAAATTAGCAGCTTTTAACTACATGCAATATACGGAACCTACTACATAGTTGGGAATTTTGGTTTGAATAACAGAGTGGTTTTGAATATTCTACCGTGCCTGGTAACGGCAATAGGCTTGCCACCTATTACGTGGGACCGACAACATTACCGGCAAAGTGTAGGTGTTTAATGCACCTATGCCATCCTCTTCCGGGATGTAGACGTGGTATACATATAAAAAATATTTAATTACTTAAATAATCATTGTTCTGTCTGTCTATCCGTCTGTCAGTCAGATTGTTTGTTCCGATGTTTTAAGGATTTTGTTTATCCCGGGAATGTGCACCCGTGGGTGGGAGTTGGGTACTAGAGAACAATTCCACACGGGTTCCAACGTGCGGATCAAACTTGCCAGGCACTTCCGATTACGCTACGACAATGAGTTACCGTGGGAATTGGGACTAGAAAACTATTGAACGCCTGGTTTTATCGATTGTTTTATATTGCAATAATCATAGATGATCGGCAGGTGCATCACTTGTAGGCGAAGTTGGCTTGGGCTGGGCCCCTAAGATGTTGACAGGTCTTTAACTCGGGCACCTTTTTAAGTTTAAGGAATGTCCAAATACGTACCATTCGGCAATCTTCTTATGGCACCTCATCACCGAGTTCTCAATATCTATAGGATGGTATCGCATCCCACGGAGCATTATAGTTTCATCCAGAGCCCCGACCACGAACACAGCGTCGTGTGTGTCATGAGTGTCGTTGCCCAAGTGGGTGACACTGCCACAAGCGGAAGCCAACGACTCAGTGTCACTGTCACGCGCCATCATCATCGAAGACGTATCGTCGGATTGTGTGGTCGTCGATATCTCGGTGCGTCGCAAGAAACCCAAGTAACCAGTACGGGCGTACACCTCGCCGGTGTTACCGGTGACCAACTGAGCGCAGAAGTGATCGGCATAATCACTCTCATCCCCATATATTGTGAAATAACCACTCGCATTATGCGGCGATTGAACCCAAATTTCACCTAAATGGGAATCTCCACATTGACCTTTAGTTTCAGGGTTTGCAGTTATAACTTTAACGCCGGGGAGCAGTTTACCAGATTCCATTACGCAAAGGGAATGAGGACTACCGCGTTCCACGAGTGAGACGCGGTCGTTCCGTAGAGCGCGGAGGTCGACATATACAGTCGACGGTTCGGGACTAGATGCACCTTGTAGGCAGATGGCGATGTTGACGCGACAACCGAACGAAGTGGAGACAGCGCGTGGACTTAGTCCGAGAGCTGAAAACAGCTTAGAGAATGAGTTCGTCAAGTTGATGCGAGGCCTCTCTTCGGCTACCACGACACACGTTCTGACGCACGACAGACTTATACCTTTTGTCCTCAATTGATTCACAGAGCTACCCAACCCTTTAGTACACAGCTCCATCACTCCGTAAGAACAGAATGTATCTCTAACTTTATATTGCGATACTGCGCTCAACCATAAAGCAGGATTGATTTCAACTTCTGACGGCGGAATCAGAATAGAGTGATGTCCTGAATAGATGCTGCTGAGACACCATAAGGCGAACCCTAGACCACAATACGGGTCGAGACACAAGGCGATATGACGTGAAGGGTACAGTTCGCAGGCAATCTTCATCGAGCGACAAAGGGAGGTGACGGCCGCGTGGGACATTTTTATACCGGCAAGCATTCCGGTTGTGGAGACGCTGAAGTCTAAATAAGCCAGCATTTCAGCAGTGGGGGCTCGATATAGTATGGGTAGCTTTTTCTTGGGCATATCGTCGGTGTCTAGAGTAAGCGGCCACGCCTTACTGTCCAGTACGTTGCTCGCCTCTTTAGATCTAAGTAGTTTAATGACAGATTGGTTGGAGAGCACGAGAGTGGCCTTGCTGACGTCGACTATCATGCGTACAGTCGGCAGCGTAGTGTGGAGGTTCTGCGGGTGCGGCGGGCGGATCGTTATCGGCACGGCGCCTACGTACAGGCAGCCGTAGAACGCGCAGATGAGATCCAAGCCGGGTGGGAATATGAGTGCCACGTGGTCACCGGTGTTCACGCGCCCCTTCTCTAGTAGCAAGTTCCCGATACGTTCAGCTTTCTTGTGCAACTCAGCGCACGTCAGCACTTTGGACACTTGCCCTTTGGCGTTGAGCAGTGTGAAGATCACGTGGTCGGCGGTACTCTGTGCACGCCACCGCAGTATCTGGGATATGAACTGGTACTGAAATTTAATATAAACAGCATTGTTCAAGTTATTTGTTTTTAATTTATTTATTTAATTCTTATGGTTAAGCAACTGTTTAATAGGTACGTAGTATATTATAAACTAGCGACCCGCCCTTGCTTCGCACGGGTGCGACTATTTAGCACGTCAGTCTTAAAATTCAAATATTCCAATGCAAATATTTGTATGCTATTTGCATTGGTTGAATGATTGTCTTTATCTGTGGTAGATAGAATGATTGTCTTTATCTGTGGTATTTGAATTGTGGAATTAGATTCGTCTTTGAATTTCAATGCCAAACAATGTTCACACACTACTGACATGCTACCTATTGATAGGTACTATACGATCGTCCTGGTAAGGAATCCATGGATCGTAATTCATGGCAGAAATTTCTTTATTTACCCACGAATTAGTTCTGGCTCTCTGTATTTGATGTCTATTTCTATCTTGGCTGAGGCGAGCCTAAAGCTCGGCAGACGATTCTCTGGCTCTCCGAACACTATGTCTTCCCCGATCCTAGCTGAGCCGAGCCTCACGTTCCCTTGACGAATCTTCGTCTCTAGTTGAACGTGCTCTTTGGGCATTCCCTGTACTACGACCTATGTTTGAACGACTTTATATGACTTTATACCTATCCTATTCAGTTCTTTTTTGAACTTAAATACCTTACCTTAAACCGCTTTTTTGCTATAATTCAAAATTGTTTAATTCCAATCCTATCCACCAAATAAGTGCGGTTTAATAATTAACATTATTACCGACTAAAGTACGAACATACAATTTCGAACAACTTGTAGAATGGAAAAGCACGTTTTGTTTTAAAAAAGAATTACTTATACATAATAAAAAAATGTTTTAATCTAATTCCTATCCAACCAAGGAGGTTTATCCACTTAGTTATACTATTAGTTATACGATATAACAAAATGGACTGAAAAAGTCCAAATAGTTATACGGCTCAGTATAACTACATGGATCCGATTAATTTGGATCGGATTCATCCATTTCGCTTATTTGCCACCGTTCACCTGCTGAGACCACGTGGGTGGACCGTGGGAAGTTTTTTTTACAGCGGGAGACCTGTGACCACCTGGGTGAACCGTGGGAAATATAAAATTTCCACCGTCCACCTCAAATATATCAGGAATAATAACAACATAAGAGCCTTCAAGATTTTAAATTCTTTTAAATTCAGTGAAAACCGATTGAATGTTTGAACTCATTATTCCAAACAAGTACCAGGCGATCATAACAGAATAGGAGGTTCTGGTTTTGAAAATGGAAAAAAAGTATTATTTGATAACTGGTTATGAAACAATGAAAAAAAATCCATATTCCATCCAGAACGGTGGTAAATAAGCGATCCATTTAGTTACGAGTATATTCGTAAATAAACAATCACTTTATAATATTTATGGGCATTTTATGTTCCAACATATTTGTATTCGAATTGAAAATAATTACTTTCATCCAGGCACAAGCATTACAGAAAAAGTAAATAGTGAGTAAAATGCTATCGCACTGTTTCTAGAAAAGTGTATATTGAGATATCACCGTTAACTAATTGCATTTGTGCGTCCATTATCATCATGTCGTTGACTAAACTGCTTTCTTTTCGGTTCTCTTTACATTACCCACATGGACATGGATGCGACACGCGGCAGACCGGACTTTGTGGAGATGGATGGAGGAGGCCTACGCCCAGAAATGGGTTTCCAAATGACAGGATTGAAGGCATGCTAACTACCTGTCAGTCAAGTCAGTGGATTACAGTTATTAAATAGAATTTATTGAATAGACATTATTAATTAATAGAAAACTAACATAGGTATAATTAAAATGTACTAAATGATATATGTATAATTAAAATGTATAATGTACGAATGTAATAGACCGTATGTAATAATTAATTGTTAAATTTATAATGAAATGCATGCAATTTTCGATCTATACTTAATGTGAATATTGATTAAGTGCAGAATAGTTATTTAATACTAAATAAAGAAATAGATAAATATTTAAATCAGATAAAATTTATAATTGTTAATAATGATGATTAAATAAATAAATAAATAGTACACAAATAATGCAAGTAAATATCAAGAAGATTATCGTTATGAAATAACATAATTGTAACTAATTAGTGTAAGTACGTATAGATTGCATTTTAATATTAAGTTATTTGGAAATAAAAGGCTTATTATTATTACATTACCCAATGTCGATAATAACATCATGGGCTGCTTCCAGAATCGCTTTCAAAAATTGCATACATTGCATAATGCTTACATGTTTCTTGGTTTAAGTTCATATGCCATGCCTCAACTTGGTTAGTACTGCGATGCCTCTCTCCAAACACACACCACGATTTTATGAATTCATCACTCTTGAGCCAGTAATTTTCAAAGTAATTCATAAAGGTATTTATTTTAGTATTTTTTAATATTTTTTGTATTTTTGCAGTTTTATTTTTAATATATTCCCATCCTACGCGAATATGGATATTTGGGAGAAGTGGTAACACAGTACAAAGCCCTACATTTTTTTTTGACCATTTGTCCCTTTTTTTAATTAAATCTAATTGTTTAGCTTTTCTCCAAATACTATCGGAATAATGCGTATAACATCCTTTTATCTGAACATTTGGGAATACTATTGACGCGGCTTTACATGACGCTTTCTCAAAGTCGAACATAAACTTATTTGGTTTCCAATTTGAAATTTGTGACAAAATTATTCTGAACAAGATTATGTACGATTCAGTTGACATGTCCAACATCAAAGCATACACCATAGGGAAAATACGCGATTCCGTCTGAGTACTGGAGAAGTCACCATGCAGAGAATAGATTTGGGCGAAAGGTTTCGGACAACTTTTGAAAGTTCCGTCGCCGTAATATTCTTTTACATCCGTTAATTGCTGTCTCATATCTGGCGAATAAAACTCTAAAATTCGGCTCCCATCAGAAATGTAATCACCTAAGAGTAGTGATGAATATTGTCTGGGTACAGTTACTTCTTCTGGTCTTTCGCAAAGAAATTTGTGCACTCCTGCTGGTTCATTCCTTTTTTTATATAATAAACTTTTTACATTCTTATATTTTGGTATCTTAGTAACCAAATGACTTAAGACGAAGGACTTAATTTCTCTTCTTGTCTGCTTGTAAATATTAGGAATCGAATATACTCGTAACTAAATGGATGAATCCGATCCAAATTAATCGGATCCATGTAGTTATACTGAGCAGTATAACTATTTGGACTAAAACAACCCAAATTCATCGAATCCACATATATAACTATTTGGACTAAAACAACCCAAATTCATCGAATCCATATAGTTATACTGAGCAGTATAACTATTAGGGCTAAAACAACCCAAATTAATCGAATCCATACAGTTATACTGAGCAGTATAACAATTTGGACTAAAACAACCCAAATTAATCAAATCCATATAGTTATACTGAGCCGTATAACTATTCGGACTTTTTCAGTCCATTTTGTTATATCGTATAACTAAGTGGATAAACCCAACCAAAGTACCTACTATGAATTTCTAAAAAAATGTCGAATGCATTGAATGAATGAAAATGAATTTTGAATGAAAAAGAAAATACTATCATACAATTTACAATATCCTACCTATGAATCTGTAATATCTTCGAAAATATTCATTTAAATTACATGCTGTAAAGGGCCATATTGATCTATATTAAATGCAAAATGTATTTAAGGTACTTAATTGGATGAGGAGTTATGCTGTATTGCTTAAAATCGCTGTGTGTTCACTGCCGTCATTGGCCACCGCCCGTCCGCGTTGCCGCGCTCGTATTTTTTTTTTCATCACGAGATATCTCTTAAGTCATTCGTCTAAATTATATGGTTAAAATGGCAATTTTGGTCTACATTAACAGCACAACGTATGTAAAGTATTCAGTTAGATAAGGAATAATAATTATGCATTGTTAAAAATAGCTTGGCAAATGGCACATTCTTTGTTCATTCATTTATAAAAGATAAAAATGGTTACTGTGAGTTACCCTTAAGAGATAGACATTTGCTATCACGGACATTTTTGTAGAACTTTCTATGGTGTACAATGCTGTAGTACATTATTTTGATCTGTCTCGTAAGGTTTAGTCAGCGTTTGCAATGAAAGCGCAATAAAGTATTTATTTACGACATTACATTAGAAACCTCTAAAATTATCGGTGTTACTCTAGTATATTATACATGTATTATACATATAAACCTTCCTGTTGAATCACTCTTTCTATTAAAAAAACCGCATCAAAATCCGTTGCGTAGTTTTAAAGATCTAAGCATACATAGGGATAGACAGACAGCGGAAGCGACTTTGTATTATACTATGTAGTGATGACGCCTGTTAACGGCAATATACTATACTCCCTATTACGTTGAAGCCCTCCCCCCTCAGGCTATACCTATCCCTGGTTATATCCTTACCTTTCGTGCAGCATCCGAGTCATCAGTATATCCCATATCTCGTCCTTGTGCCGACGCCAGACGATTGCCTTGTACCAAGTTGCCGACTATCACTGACGCTGGACCCACATCTGTGCACACAATATTACAATAATATTAACTATATACTTTTGATCTTTTATAAACCTTACTTTTATGAATAATATTTAAATTTAATAATAGATACATATATATCTCTATAATTTATATAAAAAATCTTATACGAATTTGATTTGTGCAGTCGCCGAAAGCAAAATTTACTCTGAATTACGCTTTGCAATTAATTCTATTATTTTTCGTTAGATTTGGTTTGGTGAAAATCTCACAGATGGCGACTGGCAACTTGTACGAAGATACTTTAACCGTGAACACAACAGCTTAGGGACCTAAGCTGCTGCGACAATGCCATTGCCATTGCCATTGCCATTGTCGCATGAAATTTATGAGGCAACAATGCAAACAAATATAACTTGCATTTTTACGAATTAGTAGCACAAACAGACATACAGCCACGCCTTTCTCCCGTTGTGGTAGGCAGAGACTATAGAATTAAGTTGACTTTTTGAACTAAGAGGTTAAAATATTGAAACCGTAACTTTTACCACATAAAAGTTACTTTGAGCGCGAGTGATAAATATTTAATTAAAGCTATAGGTCAACAACTACTACCTAATTGAAATGTCGCTAGCTCGCAGAAGCCTTGCCGGGCATGATTTGCATTACAGGCTTGCCATGGCGAATGTTTTATGTAACTATTACAAATACTAGCGGACGTCCGCTTGACAAATTGAAAACCTTTCTCGAGTACCACTCTATCTAACCGGTTCAAAATCCGTTGCGTAGTTTTAAAGATCTAAACATTATCTAGCCAAGGGTGGATCCAACGCTAACCTTAATAGCGCGATCTAGAAATTATAAATATGATATGAAACAAAAATTCGATGTTGTCGGTATTGGTCATCGTAGCTCAGTGGTCAGAGCATTCCCCTGTTAGGGAAAGGCCGTTGTGCTATGAGATTTAGATAACTCATAAACATACTTATGTATTCTTCTAAATACATAAATAGGTACCTATTACAGATAAAATGGCACCCTGACACAGAAAAAATCCTAATGCTCATATAGAAAGAGAAAGAAAGAGTGTATATCACACAGAGTTATGTATTGGGTGGGATTTGAACCCGCAACCTGTATTTAACTTTAGGCAATAAATTCAAATAAATTAAACATAAAATCGCTAACCGCAAACAATAAAACAACACCGCTTAAAGCTCGCTCAGCGCAACTTAACATAAAAAATAACTGTTTTAAAAACAAGTAGTCGTATCAAAACTTAAAACAGTAAATAATTATAATGATCTTATTCTCTTACCAGAATGTATTTCTCTCGGCTTGGGCAGATTAGTGACACAAGTATGTGGACACATCAACACGTTCGCCGGGTGAAGTGTGCCTTCCAAGAACCGACGTTTGCATTCGCTCAGATGAATCCCCCCAAGTGGTGTCTTAGGCAGGTAGTTAGGTTGCACCAGTGCTAGGCAGTAGATGCCGACTTGATGGATTGAATCCACCGCTTGGAGGACTCGAGACATCCATTGAAATGACTGAAATGAAAAAGATTACTTGTAGTTCATAAATATAACCATATCGACCAATGGGACCTATATCCAAAGTGCCTGGAAACAGCAATAGGCTCGCCCCTTATTACGTGGGATCAACAATGTACTGGCGAAATGTGGGCGTTATAAACGCCTTGGTTCTTTATTATTTTAAAGTAAGACTGTTTTGGCAATGCTGTATTTTTAACATAATACCTCACGCATAGGCTCACAGCGACTGGGATTCGCCGCTCTGTAAATTGAGAATTAATACACTAATTGACACTTCTGTCAATATTTCAGAGCGTGCACGCCTACTAGCCGTTGGAGAATGGGAGTCAGGGTTATGGATCCAGGCGCTCCCATCGCCCAACATCGGTACAATGTTGCACGACACAACCTTCCGCATTGCCACTTGCCTTCGGCTGGGTACACCTTGTGTATCTCCCCATTCTCACGCTATTCTAAACGACATAATTCGTAGGGCTCTTTCCACCGCAGGTCTTCCGGCCGTACGTGAACCAAATGGTTTAGCACGAAGCGATGGAAAGAGACCGGACGGTATGTCGTTGCTACCGTGGAAGATGGGAAGGCCTTTGGTGTGGGACGCTACATGCGTTGACACCTTAGCACCTTCCAAGCACATCCGGATGTGCCAGGGCTGCTGCTGCATCGGCTGAAGGCCTCAAACGGCGTAAATATGCTAACCTAGCAGGTGATTACATATTTGAGCCGTTTGGGGTTGAGACACTGGGGTCATGGGGTCCGAGTGCTTGCCGCCTTTATAGAGACATTGCTAAACGCTTAATCGATGCTTCTCAGGACCAGAAGGCTGGCTATTTTCTGGCCCAAAGAATAAGTATCGCCATCCAACGTGACAACACAGCCAGCATTCTGGGAACCTTCCCAGTCGACAATGACGTGGAGGATTTATTAAACGATATTTTGTAATGTAAATATTTTCAGTATATAATTATGTTTATTGTAATTCTTATTGTAAATTAAAAATATACCTTTTTAAAGTCTGTTAAAAAATACCGGACTAAAACCGGGATAAAACGGGACTTTAAGTGGCAGATAGCTGATGGATGATATTAGGAGTAACTATCGGCTACGAATGTGTTGCCATGGGAATGGAAAAAAAGGGAAATATTCCATGCGTAATATGATAGTAGTTTATGAAACTGTTACATTAACTATTAGAACACGAGTAGGTTTTAAAGAAACGAGGTTTGGCGAGTTTCTTTATAGTATCCTACGAGTGTTTAAATACCTAGTTATGAGCAGTTTCATCCACTACATTATATAATTTCAATTGAAGAATTTTGACAAACGCCAACTGGAGGAAGTTATCGATAATATGGTGGCAAAACTCAACAAGGCGGTATGGTAGTCAGACCTTAGACTGTTATTGCAAGTAGAATTTTATCATAATGTACTATGATTCAATCAACTGTCTTTAAAAAGTTACTTTACGATACAGATTTGCAGAAAATCTCATACAAAATCTGTGTCATAAAATAACTTTGGAATTTTTATAGTACCTACCTTTGTCATAATCATAGGCTTCATATGTCAACTTTTAAAATCATAATTCGAATTTTTCGACATGAAAGTAGATAAATAAGTTATTTTTGTTTTGGCATCTAAATATAAACGATGTTTTATTGTTCGTCTGATTGGACACTATGCACAGACACGTATTGAGCTAGTTTTACACATTTTCAGTTTTTTTAGACAAAGTAGGTATCAAAATACAATAAATAGAAAGAGCGGCTAAAATTATTTTATTTTACGGGACCAGGAAAGAAACACATCTTATATAAGACCTGTATACGCAATAACTGAGAGGTAAACCGCACTTTGAATCCCCCTGTGTCTTTATATGTGGATTGTTCGCGACTATGTGACTAACTAAAATAATTAGGTCATTTTATTATAAACAACACTTTCCAGGCAGAATTTCCTTTATCCGTAGGTACATAATATAAGGAATGATGGATGATGTTACTTTTACGTCGTTTTTGGTTACAATAGTAAATGAATCCAAACTACATAGGTACATACTCTTAGATAAAGTTACATTGTAGGAGTAGGAGTATGTCTAGTTTGCAAAAATAGATATAAACATTTCAACAATACGAAGTAGGATATGAAAATTTAAACAATACGAGACATGAGAACGTATCAAAAATTATACTAGCGTTAGTTCCGCACGATTACGAATAGTACGACACCTCACACTTCAATGACGAAAAAATCACAAATAGGTTCCTATATCTTCACATTTATTATAAAATTAAGTAGTTTCCTCTGTATATTCGCCTCCTAGATCTTTAATAAACTACTCAATGTGTTTGCAGTTTTTAGCATAGCATAGAGATGTTCAAGAGGAAGGATTATGTGTAACTACGTATATACTAACATGGGGCAGTATGAATGAAAAAACTATACCGTGTATGCGGAATCGTATCAGATAGATAAATATCCCATTTGCAATATATGTATTATATGTGTTACCAACAACAGTAGTGGCATAGTAAATAAACGCCTGTCTACCCCTTCAGGGATAAAGGTAGGGTTTGTGTGTTTATGTGTAATAAAAGTTACACTTGCAACTACTTTGTTACGTAAATATAAGCTCTTGTTCTTGGGTTCAATAAGTACATGCTAGTGTACTTATTGAACAACACTCCATGACTCAGCGAGTATTTATCTTTAGCCACTTATTGTGAGGCCGAACGTCAGCGGCAAAAGTTGATGTACAATTGTTGAATTAGTTTGTCTTTGTTTATTGGACAGAGTGTTTGACCCGCCGTCATTGCGTCACTTACAAAAATAAGTTGTTTATGCCACCTGGCGGGAACTAACATCATGTCCAGGGCCCATGTCATACTCGCTTGCACGCGGTGCACCTGCTAGCACACAGTCCCCGAAGACATAAACAGAGACGTTCATTACGCCCTCATGTCGCTAGTCATTGTTGGGTTGGTCCCACGTAATTAGGGGTAGTCTGGGAATTTTACCAAAGCCTCGTCCGTCTGTCAGATAGTGGGTGCAGGTTAAGATTACTTTTTGGAGTTGGAGGATATGAGATCAAACCGAGCTAGGTGCATTGAAAGTGAACAATAGTATATCCGTCACTTATTATTATATATTATATTAATATTACAAAAATAATTATTTTATGTTTATAACGAATATACTCCAAAATTATTGAACCGATATCAATAGTTCTTTCACTTTTAGGTATAATGATAAATAATGCCTGAGCAACATGATATGCTAACGAGTGAAAAAAATCCTATACATCCCTGTCACACGTCATCTCCTCAGTTACTACTTTCCTGGTCATATCCTATACGTACTAATATTATAAAAAGGTAAAGTTTGTGAGGTTATGGGTAATATTTCAATTTAGGGAACGGATTTTGAAAATTCTTTCCTTAAGCTGTATCGTTCCGGAGCCCCTCTAGTAATACATCTCAGTAATGTGAGCCCGCGAGAAATGAGAACAAAAGTTATTTATAAAAAAAACCTACCTCTTCTTCCCCGCAGTCGGGGCGTTGTTCAGCGACGATACAAATCCTCTCGTCTCTCAACACTCGTACAGAGAACACAGCTATACGACCTCTGTATATGAACTTCATCGGTTCGACGGCTAGAACTGTGGCTATGATGTCGTCCATGTTGTGTTTACGGCCCGTGACCGTCATCAGGCCATCGCGGGAACCGCATACGAACACTAGACCTGGAATTGATCACAATAAAATAGTTAAGTACATTTATCATGTTCGGATATGGTGTATATTACTCTCCTGGGAATTTTTATTTAAATTTATAGAGTATAATAATAGACTTGCCCCTTATGTGGGACCGACTAAATTACTGGCAAAGTGTGGGTGCGTAATGCACCGCTGCCTACCCTTTTGGGGATATAGTAAGTATATTTATAATTCACTAGTGGTCGCCCGCGACTTCGTCCGCGTGATTATTGTTCCCGTCGCCGTATCTTTATAAATTGTAGCCTATGTGTTATTCTGATGTATAAGCAATATTATTGTAAAGTTTCATCAAAATCCGTTCAGTAGTTTTTACGTGAAAGAGTAACAAACATCCATACTTACAAACTTTCGCATTTATAATATTAGTAGGATAGGATTAAATGGATAAATTATTGTTTAAAGCAGCGGGTATGCTGAACTTTCTGTAAGTATTTTACAATTATAGCAATAAGTATAGTACACTATTATAAAAAAAAATGGATGTATGTGTAAATATACTTATTCACGGCAAAACTTCTATTGTATTGTAATGAAAACTTTTATCTACGTAATGTACTCGTACATCAGCCAGTTATACAAATCAATGTTTAATAGAGCTTGAGTTCCTGATAATCCCGTATGTTTTGTACTAACAATACATTATATGACCTTATATAAGGGGAGCAAAAATAATATATTCTATTATAAACGTTAACATGACATTCAAATTCAATACAACAACAATTAATCTAATTTAGTCAAAATATTAACAAAGGCTTTCATAAATCGTTGTGTAGTTATAAGCTTACATTCAGAGTCTCTGGCAAATTTAGAATGTCCCGGTTAGAGACAATTGGATCAAAAAATTAAATAAACAAGTGTGATATCTAACATCTAAAATTCTCGGATTTTTTTTTGTTTTATTTTTGCCAAACTTCTCCGAACAGGCTTGAACCGCTTGTACTATTCTTATGATATTGGATAGAATCAGGCGTTACCTGGCGAAAATCCATGACAAAGTAATGGTAAGTAAGATGTTCAAACTTTTCAAAATAATTGCATCATTCTCGCAAAAATATAAGACTTTAAAACGTCGACAAATGTTTCACCTCTAAACGAGGCATTCTCAAGACTGTCTCAAGGCTCAAGGCTGTTCTCTCTGAGACAGTCTTGAGAATGCCTCGTTTAGAGGTGAAACATTTGTCGACATTTTCTTGTGAACATTTGGCAAATCAGAAAATCAGCCGTAAACTCTTTTTTAAACCCCGAAGTGATAAAGGTGGCCCATCCTATAGCAAAACAATGTTAGCGGGGTCAGTTAGAAATTAAACGATTTTTTTAATTGTATTCATCGAAGTAATCACCCATGCAATCAATGCATCTTTGCCAACGCAGCGGCAGTTTATTGATGCCCGTCTTGAAGAAATCAGCTGAACAGCAACAAATTCTTCAAAGGCATTTTGTACTGCCTCTCGGGTATTGAATTTCTTTCCCGCCAAGAAGTTATACAAATTCTGGAAAAAGTAGTAGTCTGTAGGCGCAAGGTCTGGTGAGTATAACGGATGATGGATGACGGAGAGCTTCCAACCCTAGTTCTTGCAACTTGGAGACAGTCTGCTGTGCAGTATGAGGTCGCGCATTGTCGTGCAGGAGCAGGGGAGACGAGCGATTGACCAATGCTGGTTGGAGATGTGCCAGCTTTTCCATCATTGTGTTCAGTTCTTCACAGTACACATCTGCAGTAATGCTCACCCCGTTTGGTAAGAAGCTGTGATGAGTCACACCGGTGCTAGACCACCAAACAGTGACCATCACTTTTCTAGGGGTAAGATTTCGTTTAGGGCATTGTTTAGGTGCTGAACCAGGATCCAACCAACTTGCTGAGCGCTTGCAGTTATCAAACAGAATCCATTTTTCATCGCAAGTTACAATGCGGTTCAAAATTCCTTCATTTGTGTGTCTGTTGAGCAATGCAAGGCATGTCTCGACGCGTACTTCGCGCTAGCGATCATTGAGTTCGTGGGACACCCATTTGTCAAGCTTTTTTACCTTGCCAATTTGACGCAAATGGACCAATATTGTTTTGACGCTAACGTCGAAAGCTGCTGCTAATTCAGCCGTAGATTGTGTATCATCGGCTTCCACAATCACCTTTAATTCGTCATTGTCGACCAAAGTCTGACAGGTCTTTACCTATGAAACGGCAGTTTCATAGGTAAAGACCTATTATTATAATACAAATTCGCCCGAATTAAAAAAAAAGGATGTAATATTTCGTGATAGAATATCTCGAACCGCTAGGCCACAGAAATTCGAACTTAATTCGTAGGATGTGTGATGTAGGTATATCACATTTCACAAAGAAAATGAAACCCAACTTAAGATAATAGGTGAATTTAACACATTCTATTATGAAGCTTATGGAATACATCTATGGAATTAGAAAATATTTAGAACTTTATGTTATACGCAGGGTTCAATCTCGGAGTCAGTAAATATTGTGTGTCCGACTTCTGAACATAGTTTCAGGTGATTTTGTATGTATTCTGAATTTTAACACCATACATTCGACGGGCGCCACTGGAAATTCTTCCTAGTGCTAACCAGAGGCACTCGGTAATGGACGTAAGAGCAACCGCGGCCTAGGGCCGTGGAATTAAAAAATAAAGAAAACCCCTTACATTCTGCAAAATGTATAAGATAATTTGTTTAGTAACTGTAACCCACTGGCGAAATAAATACTGAGTATTGCTTCCCATCAGACCATCGTGGACAGAAAGCTGTTTTCCCTATTATTAAGGCTACATTGTATTTTAATTTTATGTAGGTATATTTTTACAGTTTTCAAACTCTACTTATTTGTGTAAGTAGCGACTTACCACCGGGTCCAAGGAATCCAAGCAGTCCACTTCTGACGTAATGTTCCTCTCCAATCGGCTCTCCGTCAGAGTCGAGCGGACGAACCCGGAATACGGTGTTAGTGAGACCTGGCAAACCCCAATACCCAGACCCTGTGGCCCCGGACAGGACACAGATCTCACCAACTTCGTCTGTCTTGCAAAGGAACGCGGGGCCTTCCATTTTCACCACGACTATCACACCTAGTTAATAAAAAATATAGATTACGATACGATACGATTACGATAACTTAAACAAAAGTTCAAGGAAAACAGTTTTATATCCAACAATTATTATGAAATGATTTGTACATAGGAAAATTTTTATCCCGTGATAGAGAAAACTGTTGGAGGGTATAAGTAGTATTAGCTAGTTCGTATTATCATACGATGACAAATCAGAAAACTGTTTGGGCAAATTCTGATACCATGTTGGGTATACAGAAAAGCATCATAAACCCATACGTACATGAAGGCATGACTTGTCCGCAATCTTGCAGGGTGAGTGAAGTGAGCGAGTTCTCGGCGTCGACTCTGACCACGCCGTAGGACAGGCCCGACATGGAGAGCACGCCGCGCCCCGCCGACGCGCCGCCCCGCCCGGCGCGACGCACGCACACCGTCAGCGACTCGCTGCTGCATGCACATGGGCATATCGCGTCACCACGTACCCCTACATATTATCCACTTTGTTAATCCTTATATATAAATTAATGTCAAAGTTTGAATGTTTGTGTGTGGCTATGTCACGCACTACACACGTGCGTACACGTACAACTATAAAATTTTATGAGCCTGGAAGAAGACTTACACAGCTTGCTTGCTAAAACACATGCCATAAATTATAATGTTTATTTACCTTTACTCTGGAATACGGATAAGAACTGGTCACAGGAAGACAGTGACCATGGGTTAGCGCCGTCAGCCACTAGGAGCATGCGTAGCGAATTCAATGAGATCTCCTTATGGTCGCGAGTTGCTAGCAGACCCCAGTGCAAGTCCCGAGACTTTACTATTGCAACCGCAGCCCTGTGTAACGAGACTTATATTATCATACAAAAAAATCCAGTCGTCAAATGCCCACGAAAAAGCAAGCTTGCTCAAAACTTAAATATAAAAATGTATCTATGAAAAATAACATCTGAGAACTAAGTCACGTCCCCAGTAATAGCTCTCAAATTCAATAGTCTGATACTAGCACTTAGTATGTCTAAACCACGTTCCCCTTGATTTACCACAACGTAAGTTATGTATTCGGTGTATTCCAGACAAGATTATCGATCCCGAACTAAAAATAAGCGAGCAATTCCAGTTTTCAGTGGCAACTCTCATAAAATTCAACTAGCGACTCGGCGTCACTTTTAATTAGTTCAACAGAACACGTAAAACTTTCCTATGAGTTTAATTATCTATTGGTGAAAATGTAATAATTTTAGGTCTGGAATGTTTGTTCTTATCTTACCTGTATTTAGTAATCATATGCATCCATGACGCAGGGCTGACTTTCATCAAGGCGTATGGTATAAAGATGACGTGCATGCCGTTGAGTACACTGGCGAGTACCGCGTGCCATAGACCCGTCTCACGCTTGAAGTCGAGCACGCAGACCATGTGCTCTCCTTCTGTATAATTGCATGCGACGGATAGCATCCGACAATGTGCCAGCATTGATGCCCTAAAACAATCATTTTCATAGTAACCTCTACAAAAAAAGTCGACTAGGTAACAAACTTGATAAATAGCTCAATAAAATGAAAAGGTTAACAGCCGTTAAAAGAGAACGTTATCATCCACGGGTTTCATCTCGTCGGCATACTATGTATCAAAAGATTTTGTTAGTAGATGACAAACAACGGGTACACATAGGTACCTTTTTTTTTTAGTCTTTTTTAGGCCCCTCTAACGTCCGTTGCCGACTCTAACGTCCGTTGCCGACTCTAACGTCCGTTGCCGTACACATAGGTACCTAAAATAAATTCACATAAATTACACGAAAACATGTTGACTCAACGTTTTATTTTTGTATTTACAAGCAATGAGTTTGCTCATATTCTTAAATATCTAGATACTCGGTATCGGAATGCTCTGACCACTACTAGGTCAGAGCATTCCCTTTGTTAGGGAAAAGCCGTGGGTTCGAGTCCTGCCGATGACATTTCTGTTTTTGTGATTTCTATCTAAAAGACTCAACATTTTACCCGACTGCGTCAGCAAGTGTTAAGTTTTACGCATATAACTAGATATGTATTAGTATTTTCTTTGTCGCCCTCTACAGCACAGAACAAGTCTCTACAGGCCTAACGGCTGGATGAATTTAAGCAGGCGGGACTCACACAGCAGTTTCTAGATACGAAATCAGTCTTGCCTGCTTTATAGTTAAATATTTGGTTTAGTGCAGACGGTTTTTTAGTATTTAATTATGTATATAAAACAAATATTAAAAACTTGTGTTTAAACAGCAGACGTTGCGAACAATAAAAAAAATTGCGGGAATATTATTTCAAGTAAAGAAAGACTTGTGCCAAGTTTCGTGGACATCGGATAATAAATGGGACCGCTAGCCCGGAAAAATATTATTTGACCATCTTAACCCCATTTTCCCCCCAATAAAAAAACAAGACGATTTTTTTTATTAAATCAAGGAACACTTGTGCCAATAAAAACTGTGGCTGCTAACCCGGAACACTTACAGACAGACCAATCTCGAAAAGTAGACGCTTCGCTCGCCCGGTCAATAAATAACTAAAACTTGTAGTCTTGTAGTAATTTCGTTATACTTGTGTTAGGAGCGAACATCAACCTTCTGGTGTGTACCAGAGACGCCACTGCATTGGACATAGGAGAGGTCGCGGTCACGCGGAATTGAAAAAAATACAAAAAGGGAGCGAACGTCACGTCATTAAATTAGTGATCAGCGTTCGTCCAACCCGATCTAAATGCCCAAGGCTACCAAAACATCCTGGCGTATAAATATTAGGCTATAGAAAAAAATATGTTTACCATGCTACGAGTATATGAACAGAGTAGGTACATCACGGAATGATATATACGGAAATGAAAATAATTTTCTATCACACAGGTAAATGCTTTCTAAAGCATATTTTCTAGAAGGATTTCCCGTCTGGCTACGAATTGAAATGCTTTGTGATGTTTTATAGGTTGTTGGCTTCTATCGATCGTTTCTCGCGTAGTACTTTCGAAAAGAAGGTACCTATATCTTTCGATAGCGTCTATTTCTTTACTTTTTAAAAGATCACTAGCAATTGCAGACACTACTCCTTGCTTTGGGAAACCTATTTTAATATTATCACCAAGTCGACAGAAGTCACTTAATCTGTGTAGTAGCTAGTACGTAGGTCACACTATAAGTTATGCGTAACTTAAAAAAACAACATGTTAAAACCAAAATATTATGTTTATTGCTTTTCAAAATACTGTCCTCTACATTTTAAACATTATTTCATGCGATCGAACCATTTTTTAAAACAGGAGGACCGCAGATCTGAAGGCATGTTTTCTATTTGATTGAACGCTATCACTGCCTCTTCGGAGTTGGTAAAAGTGAAACCTCTCATCAAATCTTTGATTTTGGGGAAAATACAGAAATCACAGGGTGCTAGGTCGGGGCTATGCGCAGGACGGGTGACTAGTTGTACTTTTTCGGAAGCTAAAAATGACTTTGTTTTGTTGGCCGTGTGTGAAGAAGCGTTGTCATGAAGTAGGAGAACGCGGCTTTTGGGTTGTCTTTCGCGAACTTTTTCTAACACCCTGGGTAAACAAATGGTAGAATACCACTCGGCATTAACACTCTTTTGATCTTCTAGCTGAGAAAAAAACGCGATCATTTTTTTACCAACGTTTCTCGCCTGCCTCACTTTTGTTGGCTTGTTCTCATTTTCAAACACCCATTCACAAGATTGCTGTTTTTTTTCGGGTTCAAATCAATAAATCCACGTTTCGTCTCCTGTGACAATGTCATAAACAGCATTAGAATGTCCGTGGTCATACTTCAGTAGCATCTGTGAGCACCATTCCACGGGAGCCCGCTTCTGCTCCGCTGTCAGTTCATGAGGGATCCAACGACAACAAAGTTTCCGAACTTTCAATTCTTCGTGTAAAATTTTCTGGATTTGACTCATACCAATCCCCAATAGTCCTCGAATTGTCTCATAGGTAATCCGCGGGTTTTCTTCAATTAACCGCTTAACAGTAGCCACATTATTTTCGTTGACGGCAGTTGAAGGCCGCCCTTCACGAAATTCGTCATGTAAAGAAACTCGACCTCTCTCAAATTCAGCAAACCATCGCCTCACGGTGCTCAAACAAGGTGCTTCTCTCCCAAAAGCATTTTGAAGACGGGCGGCACAGTCTTGCGGAGAGAGAGAACTTTTAAAATCATAAAAAATCATCGCTCTAAAATCTTTTCGACTTAATTCCATTTTCGTTGCATACGTAGAACTTTGATATGTGATAAAAAACAATTGACAAATGATTTCCCGCCAATTGCTTTTTTTTACTACTAAGAAGGTTGCAACGTTTAAAAAAATATAACATTCAAAATTCAAATAGTTCCGATTAGCTAGAAGTGCAAAACTTTTAGTGTGCGTATTACGAGTATAGAAATATAAGAATATAAGAATATAAGAATATATATATATATATATATAAACTAAGATGCAGATGTTACCTTGTATGACAACGAGTGCATAGAAGCAAACAAGAGAGCATTGCATCTAAAACTTTCCACATTGTCTAGTCTTTATAAGCTGCTAGCTTCTAACTTTATGATACATATTGTAGCTTTTATTTATTTTTTTATTGTGATGTTCCTCACGGAGACACAAATACGCCGCCCTGACGACACGTCTTACCTGTGTTACCCCGGCTATGTCATCGAGGAACAATTTCGAGACAAAGCCGGGGTGTGCGTGTTCGTTAGGGCGGATGTTTGCTGCCGCCGGTTGCGCTGCCTAGAGAACCCCTCCAATTCCGTCCTTTGGCTGCACGTAGACCATGGCTCTATGAGCCAGATCTACGTGTGCGTCTACCGATCCCACACAGGGGATTCTGAGACAACAAAGCTCTTCCAGTACCTCAGCGAGACGGCTGATGAAGCGCAGGTGCGGTTCCCGAACGCTGACCTAGTGTTTCTGGGGGACTTCAATGGCCATCACATTGAATGGCTGGGGTCCCTCAAGACTGATCATGCGGGTAGAGCCGCCCATGCGTTCGCTCTCTCCCACGGTCTGACCCAGATGGTATGCGGGATCACCCGGATACCAGACAGGTTAGATCACGCGCCCGCTCTGCTGGATCTACTGCTGACGAGTCGCCCAGCCCAGTACAGTGTTTCGGTAGGAGCCCCACTGGGTAGTTCCGACCACTGTGTTGTTCACGCTGGCATGAAGGTGTCACCTCCTGCACGTCCTGTACAAACGTCACGACGACTATGGCACTACTCGTCAGCGGATTGGGACGGTCTACGCGATTATTATGCGTCCGTCCCCTGGAGCCAGCGCTGCTTTGTAGGAAAGGCTCCTTCGGATAGTGCTTCTGCTATTGCTGGCGAGATCAGTTTAGGGATGGATTATTACATCCCTTTCACTGATTTCGCCAGTATCCGCAGAGCCCGTCCCTGGTTCGGGCGAGATTGTGCCAAAGCTGTTCGACAAAAACAGTCGGCATATCGCGCCTGGATCAGGGCCCGGGCTGTGCGCGACCCAAACGTGGGCCACCTCAAAGCAGCGTACAACCGGGCCACAAAGTCGAGTAAGAGGGCCTTTAAGAGAGCGGATGCCCAGCGCGTCGCGCGGCTTGGTCAGGAGCTCACTTCCCATCCCACGGGCAGCCGTGGATTCTGGCAACTGGCCAAAGCCGTGCAATCTAACTTTTGTCAGCCCTCGCTGCCACCGCTGCGTTACCCAGATGGAACACTGGCTCACAAAGCCCAAGAGAAAGCGGATATGCTCGCAGACCTCTTTGCGGCTAATTCCCGGGTCGACGACCGTGGCCTGCAGCCCCCCGCCATCGCCAACTGTGGCCACACAATGCCTGATATTGTTATCAGGCAATGTGATGTACGGGCAGTGCTGCGGTCACTCGACACGCGGAAAGCCAGTGGCCCTGACGGCATTCCGGCGGTGGTGCTACGAAAATGTGCAGCTGAGTTGTCTCCAGTATTAACGCGTCTGTACCGCCTGTCATACTCTTCAGGGCTCGTGCCGGAGGTCTGGAAGGAGGCGAACGTACAACCGATCCCCAAGAAAGGGGATCGGTCCGATCCAGGCAACTATCGACCCATAGCTGTCACCTCAGTCATTTGCAAGGTGCTTGAGCTCCTTATAAATAAGCAGCTCATGCAATTCCTAGAGGATCACTCGCTAATCAATGATCGACAATACGGCTTCAGGCCAAAGCGATCAACGGGTGATCTTCTGGCATTCGTAACGCATGTCTGGGGTGGGGCTATGGAAAGGCACGGCGAGTCCTTGGCTATTAGCCTGGACATCGCCAAAGCCTTCGATAGGGTCTGGCATGCTTCGCTCCTTTCCAAGCTTCCGGCATATGGTCTACCTCCTCAACTGTGCAGCTGGATTGTCAGCTTTTTAAACGAGCGCCGAGTGCGGGTCCTCTGCGATGGCCAGGCTTCTCGCTTCTTGCAAGTGAATGCCGGGGTACCGCAGGGGTCCGTACTATCACCAACTCTCTTTCTTCTGCATATCAATGATATGCTATCCCTCGGGAACATTCATTGCTATGCAGATGACAGCACACTGCACGGGAGTTACTCGGTTTTTCCGACGGCGGGGCGATCTGAGATTGAGGAGGAGAGACGACGACTCGTGGCTGATCTCGACCGTAACCTCGACAGTATCTCTCAATGGGGTACCGAGAACCTGGTCGAGTTCAATGCCCGCAAAACACAGGCGTGTGCATTTACTGCGAAGAAATCCCCTTTCCTTCCCCTACCCTCTCTTCAGAATGCATTATTACCAATGAAGGACAACCTTGATATCCTTGGCATAGACGTTCGTCGAGAGCTCAATAATAAAAACTACATCGAAAGATGTATAGGGCTAGCTTCGCGGAAACTAGGAATACTGAATAAGGTAAAGAGATTCTTTACACCGGACCAGAGGTGTCTGCTGTACAAGACGCAGATTAGACCCTGCGTCGAATACTGCTCTCACCTCTGGGACGGCTCCGCGAAGTATCTGCTGGACGCTCTCGACGCTATGCAGCGACGGGCTATCCGTATTATAGGTTGTCCGGAGGTAACGGGAAGCCTTGAGCCGCTAGCTCAGCGCCGAACAATAGCTTCCTTGGCCGCATTCTACCGTATTTACCACGGCGAGTGTTCTGAAGAGCTCTTCAATCTGATCCCACCCTCTTCCTTCCGATCCCGAACGACTCGTGCCGGGCAGAGATGCCACCCCCACACAGTGGATAGCATGTTCGCGAGAACCGAACGTTTTAAACGTTCGTTTCTCTGCCGAACGATAGTGGCCTGGAACGCCCTGCCTGTGCACGTGTTTCCTCGCACATATAATCCTGGGTTCTTTAAGCGGAGCGTGAAGAGGCACATCAGTAGGTCGTCAAGTTGAGGGCCACTCTCAATAGTAATGTGTGCTGTGAGAGTGGCCCACAATCGCTAGACGTCGTCACGACTTACCACCAGGCGGGCGGCGTCAATTTGGCGAAACAAATATAAAAAAAAAAAAAAAAATATTTAGCTTAATTCTTCATTTTCTTTTAGTAGCCATTATATTAAATTTTATTATTCTGCCTACTCGTCCGAGATGACACTATCGCGATCTTTTTCTTTATTCACCAAGTCCTTTTCAGTGCTGCTAATGCGCGTTTATCCTGGCACACTGATTCCAGTACCATCTATTTTATTGGTTTGGATATGTGCGTTTTAATTGGCAATAAATAAACCAAAACGTTTGACATTGATTGCGAAGTAAAATGTTGTTTTAAAAATTAGGTTTCAGTAATTATAGTCCATTGAAATGTTACATTTGGGTGTGCAAAAGTCAGAGGAAGCTATTTTATTTTTTAGATATCAAGGGGGAGGTAATGTAAAGCTAAATCCAAGTTTGTGGGGTCCCAACCCTTATGGGTTTTCCGCCATCTTGAAAAAGGGTTGCAAATCGTTATCACACTCTATCGGGCAAACTATTCATCGCACAAAAAATTTTTTTGTCGCAAATTAAATTCCATACAACTTTTTGTCGTAGAATTAAATATAACAAATTTATTAACAAAAACAGATGAAAATTTGAGAACGAATTTCCTTTAAGGGGTTATAATTTATTTTCTGATCATTTTACAGTAAAATTCATCAAAACATTTCTGTAGAGGAGTTTTCGAGGAATAATTTCCAATATTAACATTTCAATATTTATTTATAAGGGTTTTACAGCGCTCCGAAATTAACAATATTCTTCAATACTCGTAAGTATTTGCATTATTGAAATAAAAAAACATTGTAATTATTGATGTTGCACTGTTGTTAATAACTATTTATGAACTCCTTTCCTCCACGACGAAACTTTTGAAATGATTGATTTTCACAATAATTTCTAATCCGTGTGTACATTTTATAGAAGAAATCCGTGGTCTCTGCCTACCCCACTGGGAAAGAGGCGTGATTTTATGTATGTATGTATGTTGAATTCTAGGAAATGAGAATGGGGGAAAAGAGTTCATAAATAGTTATTAACAATAGTGCAACATCAATAATTACAACAATTACACTACACAATTACAATGCAATACAATAATTACAATGTTTTTTTTTTATTTCAACAATGAAAATATGAGAGAAATCTGTGTGATCATTCATTTTTATGTACTTACGAGTATTGGAGAATACTGTTAATTTCGGAGCGCTGTAAAACCCTTATAAATAAATAAATATTGAAATGTTAATATTGGAAATTATTCCTCATAAACTCCTCTACAAAAATGCTCCGGTGAATTTTACTGTAAAATGATCAGAAATAAAACTATAACCCCCTTAAAGGAAATTCGTTCTCAAATTTTCATCTGCTTTTGTTAATAACTTTGTTATGTTTAATTCTACGACAAAAAGTAATAGCACAAAGTTGTAGAGAATTTAATTTGAGACAAAAATGTTGTCGCAATTTTTTGATGCGATGAATAGTTTGCCCGGTAGAGCGCGATAACGATTTGCAACCCTTTTTCAAGGTTGTCGTTAATTTCTGAGCGCTGTAAAACCCTTATAAAAAAAAATATTGAAATGATAATCTTGGAAATTATTCCTCGAAAACTCCTCTACAAAAATGCTCTTATGAATTTTACTGTAAAATGATCAGAATAGTAGATTGTTAACCAAGGGAAGAAAGCATCCCATTTATGACGAGATATTTTGACCAATAGTTCGAGGCAGAAATGGGTGTTTTCACCCGAGTTAAACACTACTTTGCATTTCGAATACGAGGAAAGCAAATAAAACTCAAATAAAACAAATAGAACAATAGAGATTGATCACGTATCAAGTATTGTACTTCCCGCCTTTTTTTAATTTTTGTTTTTCATTCGCACTTTTTCCAGGGCAGGCAAGTCTTTTGGTCATACCGCCTTGTTATTAGTTATATTTTTCCATACAAAATGGTCTTCAGTTTTTTTTAATTACTTCAGTTATTTTTTGACATACATATGTTAGGATGCGCTATAGAGTATTTTTTTAAGATTTGACGCGTTATGGCGGTCGAATCAGTCAGGTTTGGTCGTAGTCTCAATCTTAAAATTCAGATTAAAATACTCAGTATTTTAAGGTATAATTGTCCAAATAATTATTGTTTGTGCTATTATTTATTTTATTTTTTATTTATTTAATTATTTATTTTATTGTAACCCAACTCTTTTTTTGTTAATGATCATTAAAAAACCAGAATGTATTGACTATCGAACTTTGGCTGTATACGTGTTATGCCATCGCCTCAAGATATGCTGATGATTTTTTTTTACTTTTCCGCCCTAGGGCCGAAATTTATCACTTTCAACCCGCATATTAGGTAAGCAATGACCTACTTTCAGAGCATGAGAGATGAAAAATTAATAAACCCTTAAAGGAAATTCGTTCTAAAATTTTTATCGTTTCTGTTAATAACTTTGTTATGTTTAATTCTACGACAAAAAGTTATAGAACAAAGTTTTAGAGAATTTAATTTGCGACAAACATGTTGTCATAATTTTTTTGTGCTATAAATAGTTTGCCCGATAGAGCGCGATAACGATTTGCAACCTTTTTCAAGATGGCGGAAAACCCATAAGGGTTGGAACCCCACAAACTTGGAATTAGCTTTACACCACCTCCCCCTTGATATCTAAAAAAATAAAATAGCGTCCTCTGACTTTTGCACACTTAGCCCCAAAAAAATGTAACATTTCAATGGACAACACTAACAAGCTATTTGGTTTAGATCAGTAAAGGTATTTCATGCAATCTGTAGTCACGCGACTCCGAATGAATTCGGTACCTATTCAAAGTGATAAAACGCTGCAAAGGTGCATTTCAATTGTGTTTCACGTTCCACTCAGACCCTTTGACAGCGAAATATCGAAGTATTCTCGAAGTGCACTCTAGCTAAATTGATTTTTTATTAAGATTCCGTATCTGCACTGTATATGGCGCGTTCGATAACAGGATTGCTTTGTACAGTTTAGAACACAGAATTAAAACACTATTTCAATTTTTTAATTTGTTAGTTTTTTGAAACGTCGAGTATCTCGCATCCGCTCGAATTTGAGTTAGTTAAACGCGCTTTTTAGTGTAAGTATTTATTGCAGGTTTAGGATATTCCTATTTTGTTGTTTATAATAATTCAAATTGTTACTTTAGTCGTGCTTTTATCATTAACATCTTTATATAAACTATATCGTTTAATAATAATGACGTGAAGCGACAAACAATAACTTATTTTTAGCTAGGTGTTGGGGTGGTACAGGTTGACTATATTGTGATATCACACCTAAGCACATAGTAATACATTGTTCAGTCTACCCTGGTCACATACTGCACAAAGAATATAATCATAGCATAGTGTGGCATACTATAAAACAAACTCGTTCCGTTCCTTTGTATGCTTAGATCTTTAAAACTACGCAGCGGATTTTGATGCGGTTTTCACCAATGGTTAGAGTGGTTCTTAGAAAATGTTTTTAGTATATAATTTGTCAAGCGGGCGAAGCCGCGAGCGTCTGATAGTACAATATAAAGTGGAGATTGGCACATATCTAATTTGTGTGATATATCTATAAAATAATAAGACAACCAAACAACAACAAAAACAGTGTCTTTATTATTCTTTACAGATTAGTTTAATGTATAAATATCGACTCTCTAAGCATTTAACACCCACCTAAGATAATGGAATAAGCGGAATAAGAATAATGCGCGAGATTTTTGAATTTTTGATATATTTTTTTTATATTTAGGTCGACATATTGACGCCACCCGCCTGATGGTAAGCTGTGGCGATGCCTGGCGATTGTGGGCGACTCTCATAGTACACAGGAATACTATAGAGAGTGGCCCTCAACTAGACGACCCAGTAATATGCCTCTTCACGCTTCGCTTAAAAAACCCAGGGTTATATGTTGGAAGAAACACGTGCGCAGGCAGGGCGATCCAAGCCACCATCGTTCGGCAGAGAAACGAACGTTTAAAACGCTCGGTTCTCGCGAAGACGGTTTCCACGGTATGAGAGTGACATCTCTGCCCGGCACGCGTTGTTCGGGATCGGAAGGGAGAGGGTGGGATCAGGTTGCAGAGCTCTTCAGAACACTCACCGTGGTAAATACGGTAGACGCGGCCAAGGAAGCAATTGTTCGGCCCTGGGCTAGCAGGTCCAAGCTTCCCGTTACCTCCGGACAGTCTAGAATGCGAATAGCGCGTCGCGCGCGTCCAGCAAATACTTCGCGGAGCCGTCCCAGAGGTGAGAGCAGTATTCGACGCAGGGTCTAATCTGCTTTTTGTACAGCAGACACCTCTGGTGCGGTGTAAAGAATCGCTTTACCTTGTTCAGTATTCCTAGCTTCCGCGAAGCTAGCCCAATACATCTCTCAATGTATTTTGTGTTATTGAGCTCTCGACGAACGTCTATGCCAAGGATGTCTAGATTGTCCTTCATTGGTAATATTGCATTCTAAAGGGTGGGTAGGGGAAGGAAATGGGATTTTTCGCTGTAAATGCACACGCCTGTGTTTTGTGGGCATTGAACTCGACCAAGTTCTCGGCACCCCATTGGGAGATACTGTCGAAGTTTCGGTCGAAATCAGCCACGAGTTGTCGTCTCTCCTCCTCAATCTCAGATCGCCCCGCCCGTTTGGACGAACCGAAAAACTCCCGTGCAATGTGCTGTCATCTGCATAGCAATGAATGTTCCCGAGGGATAGCATATCATTTATATGCAGAAGAAAGAGAGTTGGTGACAGTACGGAACCCTTGCGGTCACTTGCAAGAAGCGAGAAGCCTGGCCATCGCAGAGGACCCGCACTCGGCGCTCGTTTAAAAAGCTGGCAATCCAGCTGCACAGTTGAGGAGGTAGACCATATGTATGTAGCTTGGAAAGGAGCGAAGCATGCCAGACCCTATCGAAAGCTTTGGCGGTGTCCAGGCTAATAGCCAGATTTTTGCCAATATGCATATATTACGCGCTGAGAATAATGAGGTGATTTATTCATGTTCTACTAATAATAATACTAATACATGGGGCACACTAAAAGTTTTGCACTTCTAGCTAATCGGAACTATTTGGATTTCAAATGTTATATTTTTTGAAACGTTGCAACCTTCTTAGTAATAAAAAAAAACAATTGGCGGAAAATCATGTCAATTGTTTTTTATGATTTTAAAAGTTCACTCTCTCCGCAAGACTGTGCCGTTCGTCTTCAAAATGCTTTTGGTAGAGAAGCACCTTGTTTGAGCACCGTGAGGCGATGATTTGCTGAATTTGAGAGAGGTCGAGTTTCTTTACATGACGAATTTCGTGAAGGGCGGCCTTCAACTGCCGTCAACGAAAATAATGTGGCTACTGTTAAGAGCCATTTCAGCCAATATTTTGAGCTCCTAAATTACTATAGACTGTAATAACTAGAAGTTATTGAATATGCGCAAAAAATGGGCCAAGCTTTCGTGTTGACGTTTAATGTAACACATTTACTAAAAATAACTTATTTGATCTATAGTAATCAATTTCCCACAAGCATTTTATTGAAAAACGGCGCAGAGTTGATTTCAGAGTCGTATTTCTATCAAAAATACTTTTAAATTGAGTTTAAAAAAATACATAAAGCATTGGATATATATTTTAATCGTCATTTAATGTAACAGATTTTTGAATTGTATTATAATTATTTAGTGAAAAAATAAACCATTGGGCCAATTTTTGAGTTTAACATCGCAATTTGATCGTGATTTTTGGTTTAAATACACAGTAATTACAAAAATAAAATTATTCCAAAATAAACTAAGTTCATTAGAGAACCGATTTCTGCAGTAATATAGGAAATTCTTGCATATACTTTGTCAAAATATTGATATAACTTCAATCGAAATTACAATAAAATACGATACACAAGTGGGCACAGTACTAAGACGGCGCATTTTGTGAAATGGCTCTTAAGCGATTAATTGAATAAAACCCGGGGATTACCTATGAGACAATTCGAGGACTATTAGGGATTGGTTTAAGTCAAACCCAGAAAATTTTACACGAAGAATTGAAAGTTCGGAAACTTTGTTGTCGTTAGATCCCTCATGAACTGACAGCGGAGCAGAAGCGGGCTCGCGTGGAATGGTGCTCACAGATGCTACTGAAGTACGACCACGGACATTCTAATGATGTTTATGACATTGTCACAGGAGACGAAAAGTGGATTTATTGTTTTGAACCCGAAAAAAAAAAATCAATCTTGTGAATGGGTGTTTGAAAATGAGAATAAGCCAACAAAAGTGAGGCAGGCGAGAAACGTTGGTAAAAAATAATCGCGTTTTTTTCTCAGCTACGGGGTCCCATCTGTACAATTCCACTTGAAAATCAAAAGAGTGTTAATGCCGAGTGGTATTCTACCATTTGTTTACCCAGAGTGTTAGAAAAAGTTCACGAAAGACGACCTAAAAGCCGCGTTCTCCTACATCATGACAACGCTTCTTCACACACGGCCAACAAAACTAAGTCATTTTTAGCTTCCGATAATTACAACTCGTCACCCATCCTGCGCATAGCCCCGACCTAGCACCCTGTGATTACTGTATTTTCCCCAAAATCAAAGATTTGATTTGAGGTTTCACTTTTACCAACTCCGAAGAGGCAGCGATAGCGTTCAATCAGCACGTAGAAAACATGCCTTCAGATCTGTGGTCCTCCTGTTTTAAAAAATGGTTCGATCGCATGAAAAAATTTTTAAAATGTAAAGGAGAGTATTTTGAAAAGCAATAAACATAATATTTTGGTTTTAACATGTTGTTTTTGTAAGTTACGCAAAACTTATAGTGTGACCTACGTATAATACTCTTAGCAGGATCAATACTAATTAACAATGATTCGATACTGGCTTTAATGTTATTGGTCTGTAAGCCGTCTTCAAAAGGAAATTAATAAATAAAAATAAAATAAAGTTATCAAGCGTGTTTCACGGGTCAGCAAACCGCCTCAGTTTCGCTGTGTTATACAATGTTATATGCATTTAAGGCAAAATATATAATGTGCCTACTGCGTCAGTGAAAAACTGCAGCAGCCACTAGGCACTTACAGTTTGTACAGTAGCAATAGCTACAAAAATACGTCGTAAAATAACTAAATATTTATTTTCAGAGTTATTACTACAGAGTATATAAGTTTCAAAATAACTTTAGTATAATATATTTACACAATAAAAACTAACAATGATTAATATTAAATGACACAGCCTGTGTTTTAACAATTGTCTACAGATTGGATCAATCGGAGATGTACAATACCTAACCGACAGCTATTCAGTGTTGTGTCGAGTGACATAGATGCATAGTACATACCTACATCGCGGTAGTAAGAATCAAATAAATAACAAATTCTAATTATAACAATAGTAATCTATACTTATACTCGTAATAAATCTGTAGAAGTGAAAACTCTGTACATTGAAAATATCTGCTGGCGAGATGCGGGTGTGTTTGCACACCTCTGCCTACCCCTTCGGGGAAAAAGGCGTGATGCTATGTTATGTTATGTTTATGTTATGTTTATGTTATGTTATGATATGATAGAGAAACTGTGGGCTTTATGAACGCAATAAAACCCAAAACAATGGTTTTCAGACCTTTTTTTTGTCTGTTTATCTGAATGTTTGAACACGCTAATCTCGGAAACGGCTTAACCGATTTGAATCTTTGATTTGAATTTGCGGTTTTCAGTAATGTGTTGTAGTTTATTCAACTTAACATTTAAGGATTGGTTTTCAATCGGTTCATAAATAAAAAAGTTCTGTAGATCTAAAGCATGGACGTATTATAAGAGAGGACATGCCATAAGCAACTGTGCACAGTGCAATCTTTAAGTGAGCACTGACGTCATAAAATTTGCGCGTGATTTCAAAAAGTGGGCGTGGCTTATCAGTGTACTATCAGCTTTCTTACATGTATATTCTGTGACAGTTCAGTAATTTTAGTGGAAATAAAGGGATTAAAGAAGATAAAAATGAAGTATTGTGTTCTATCATGTAAAATATATTTAGACAGACGTTCTGATGCTAAGAATCGCATCACATTTCATGCGTAAGTAATTTTAAAAAAACTTCAAAAATACAGGGCCGCAATTAGAAACTGATAATTTTACAAGACAAGTTTCCTACGACTGTTTCATAATGGGCTGTACAATTTAATATTATTATTCAAAGTATAGCTAAATATTAAATTTAATTCAAGAACTGGGTCAGGCACATACTTGTAATAAGGTACCTCCACGTCAGCAAAGTTATAGACTAACATAGTTATGTTAGTCTATAACTTTGCTGACGTGGAGGGACGTGGAGGTGTTAAGTTTAACATCACGCTAAAAATGATAGGAGCGGAGCAGCAACGAAATATGTACGTATGTAAAACGAGAAAATAGTATATTTTGAGACCATCCATTTTTAATTTCGCGACCAAAAGCCGCAGCCTCTCATACGTCCATTGCCGAGCGCCTAAGGGAAAAGTGTTATGACGGTGGGTGGCTATCCCGCCGTCCTCAGGCCCCGATCATGGAGGTATCGTTGGTCCTGGGCGTACATAAGTCTGCGGCGCCCTGGCCGTTGACTACGGAACTCAGTGGGGAGGGTGCGTTTCTCACTCTCTCGGCCGCCTCCTTCGCGAGCATGACCTGCTCGCCGAAGGACACGGCCGCGTTCCACCTACTCCTGCTGTAGACCATGGCTTGAGGCATGGACTCTAGCGAGAGGGTATCCACGCCCAGACCCACTATGAGGTCCCGGCGCTAACTCGCCCACGGTCAGAACTCCCCCAACGTGTGGAGTGCAGTGTCTTCGTCGGAGGCCTCGCAGTATTGACACTAGGGTGTTACCTCACGATGGATGCGAAACAGATACTTAATGAAGCCAAGGTTATCAACGATCTATTTAAAATAGACACGTTGTTGGCCGTCAATCTACCCGCCCATACGGGATCCCCGTATACGGCCCCGTTATACTTTAGACGTGGATATAACCCCTACGGCAAATTTCGACAGTTCAGTTTGAGATAGGTATATTTGCAATTCAAAAAATATAAAACTCCTTTGTACCAAAAATTTGACTACGTCCCTGATAGGAGTGTGAAATAGTTAAAACTACGTAGTAAACTGACATTTTATGAAGTAAGTAGTTTTGCTATTGACCGCGAGATGGAAAATAAAGAAGTGGGCGGGACTAATGTTCCTTATACTCCTCCTCACCACTCCTTCACACCCGCGAAGAGTCACACTTTGTCTAATAGGAAAATTGTATTACACCATCTCTACTCTTATAATATCTCTATGATCTAAAGTAGCGTGTGCAGGCGGAGCTGCGGGCAACAGCTATTCAGAAATATACTAATAAACTTCAAACAATAGTAGTTGGTTAGTAACATACATAGGGGAGGTTTATTTCGGAAATAAATTTGCTTTAATGTATTTTATTTTTAATCCTTCTATTCCCTATAAACACGAAAGTTTCTAAGGGTGTTTTTGTTTCTTACTCTTTCACGCGACAACTACTAAACAGATTGTAATGAAAAAAAAGTAGTTTAAAATATTAACATTCTGTAATTTGAATAATAATTAAGGTCTTATATGTATAGGTATCTCACCTGGTAACTATTACACCCATAGCAGATCCGTCGGCTGCAGACGTGTGTTCAATATGTGCCGGAGTATCTTCCGCTGGACGCGGCGGCGGGATCCAGTCCCTCGGGGGACGAGGCAACTTCTCTGTGGAGACCCACTGTAGCGAAGGCCAACCGCGGAACGAAACCACGTCTCCGGATGACGTCTTGGGCAGCCCTAAGACAATGGATAGTAATATAGACTTAAACACGTACAAGCTATTATTAGCCTATGGGTCCCGACGACGATCAATGTTTATTGTCAAATCTTACGTTAAGCACGTCCCTGGGATTGGATGGGATTTTGAGGATAAAAGAATTTTGTTGTAGCATCGTCGCGTCGTCGTCGGGTTGTTTCGTCAATAGATCCGACAGAATTTTGTATAAATGTAACAGAGGTGTGTTGGTGTAGTAAGCGTTCCACTCGAATGGGCCCCATGGTCTCACTTTGACGGTAACATTTTAACGTACGAGTGACATTAACTGTTTTTCGGTTGACTTAGTCGAGTCGGCTATTCGTTTTCTATAGGTTGACAAGTTCCCACTTTAACATAAGTTTAAAAGACCAGGGTAGATAATTTTTGAAAACAAATAAATTTATAGTAGAATGAAACCAATTGGAAACGGAAGATTTTTTACACCATCGGAAAGTAGAGATTTCAACGAACAAAAACCTACCAACATTTCAAGTCGAAATTTTGACGTGAGATTTTGCGATTGAAAATTAGGGTGCTTTTTCGAAATTAGGTGAAAAAATAAATTTTAAATTTAAAAAATCTACAGTATATTTGGAACATAAAAAGGTAAGTTTACACCAAATTTCTTAAAAAAAGAAAACCTTTTGTAAACAATAAAAATAAAAAACCAAAAACTTGGTTATTTGAATTTTATACATAAATTTGGTTATGTGAAAAAAGTGTAAATACAAAAGTTGGACATCTATTTATTACCTACAACTTTGCCATTTAACTTTTTTTATCGAACTTGTAGTTTTGCCGGAAATTCAGATAGACCGAATTTTACCCTTAAAACCTCACCTCACCACCGCGACACGAGTTCGGGAAGTAGGAGGCTACTTCCCGAACTCAGATCGCCCGAAATTTATTTTTCCTATCATTTTTATCATATTACATTGCGTTTCCAATGGGTTTCATTTTCATCATACTATAATTTTCTTCCACTTTTTACCATTTTTTATGGCTTCTACCCTGGAATATAGATATTTTTATGGAGTGTGGGAATATTCTATGAGTTTATAATCTGTTGAATTTAAAGTTATGAATTTTATTGCTGTTTATATTTTCGCAAACATTCAATTGAATTCTAAAACCTCTAGTGTACATTTCTATTAAGTTCACATTTTTTCAAGAGAAGCTTAATAATTTCTGTATACAATTTCAAACTAGATTAAATAACAAAGATCTCGCTCAAGAAAGTTCGTTTACGTTGTTTGTCTGATTCCAACTAAGATTTCAAGTGTATAAAACGTATAAATAATAAAACAATGGTAAGTAAAAATTTTTTTAAGAAAAAACTTTTTAGCATTAATTAATAGCATTAATTTTTCGCAGAATCAAAAGGACAACAAAACGTCGACAATTGTTTCGCCTCTAAACGAGGCATTATCAAGACTGTCTCAGAGAGAACAGCAAAATTCGTGGTTGGAACGTGTTTGCTTATAAGTAAACGCGTGCAAATTTCATTATCGCGATGTAGGATTCTTTACAATAACCAATGTGGGTAGAAACCTCAGATCATGCTAACTAAGTTCCAAAAATAGGTATTCACCAATACTTGACCTTATCTGTTTGATTTAATTAGTCTCTTGATAAGTTGCATAGAAAACCCAAATAACACACACAAACCAACAACAGTTAATGTGTCTGTCTGTTCGCAAACAGATTAAGTAAGGGAGATGTGTGAAAATCTATTTGTTCGTTGAGTAAGGTGTCCGCATCTCTTCTAACTATTTCTAGCCTTTCCCAAACACTTAACTTGAACCCTTTCTCACATAACCGTAAAACTTTAAAAGTGTTACTATTGTTCAAGGAATGACCAGTGTCAAAATAGTGTATAAAGTGTATAAATAATACTTAAATTTTTCTTTAAGTACGAAATACAAAAAATTCTTGTCGAGTTGTAGGTTCCTATATTTAGATCCCTCCAGTAATACGTACAACTTAGGCGTCTTTAACAACGGTATTATTTTATTCCAAGTTTATTTGAAGGAGGAAGTGTTTGTTTTCCTTATTCTATGAATATTAAGTCTATACCAATGTAGGTAGGTATTGAATTTAGGGTGAGGATTCATCTTCTACATTTCACATTAAGTAGGTATATAATTTAAATATGTATTAATAATGTAAAGATATATACATGTTTAAGAAGTTCCTACAAGAAGAAGGTAGTACTGTAGATAATGTCTCGTATAAATAACCTTTACTCTTTTGTAAATCCCACATTTCGACTTTTATTGATGGTCCCAATAATAGAGAGAGAGCCTATTACCGTTTACTGGGAACTGTTATGTTGCTAGAACTTCTTTCGTTGATCAGCAGGTCCTCAGTAGGACCTCTATACACGTAATTAAGACGAAGTGGATTTTTTTGGTTTTAAATACCGCAGGGGCGTTGGAAATACCGTGTACCATTTGGTAACTAATTGTTTGTATAAAGTCCATTACAGCACAATTTTCTTCCAATTTACGTGTTAGTTTCACAACTGCATATCGAAACCCGGTAAATTTGCAAACGAAAATTAAACAGACAATACACCCACCCCCGTGACGATTACGTATATCGAATTTCAGCACTATGAATTATTAATGTCCATCAAATGGAGTCAAAAAGCCAGGATTGAATTACGTTTAAACGTTTAAAATCCTCTGAGATCACGGGGCCGGGCTTCAATTATTACAGGTATCCCGTACAACGAGCCCCTCGTAGTTAAATGGGGAAAGCCGAGTAACCCGTTACTGATCCGTGATCCCATATTTCAAAGTTGAGTATGTGAGTATTGTTGTACTTAGAAACATAATTATTACCTCTTACACCTGGTTTTGGAACAGTATCCTATTAAACCGAGCGAGCGTGGGGTACCTTGATTTCGTTCCCGTCTCTACACCTCGACTTTCTGCAGACGGCCAGATTGTGAGGAATAGCGAAGTATGACACAGATAATTGCAACAATAAGTAAAATCTACAAATATATACCTCTCACCTTTTAGACATGCATCAGATGTGAGCGCGTACTGGATGCTACAAGATCCGAGAAGAAAACCGACTTGTTGTAACCCAGCGTCTCTGCGAGTCAACGGCACTTCTATAGGCACCGGTACAATACCAGCTTGTAGACACCCATAAAACGCACACATGAAGTTTATAGGATCGTTGTTAGGGTAGACAAGAGCGACCCTATCTCCTGGCTTTATGGAACTGTCTCCAGTTAAAGGTCCACCGCTACTGGCCTTAGAAGTAAATGTCCTATTGAGCAATGCATGAGCAATTTTGAGTGAGCGACTGAGTAGTTTACCTGTGCAGAACAAACATACAGAACTTTATTCAAAGGTATGAATTGTATTGTAGTTGTATGAATTGTTGTTGTGTATCATACAACTAAATTCACTGGATACTTTGTTACTAATTTAACTTACCATAATTGAGGGAGTTACTAAGTTTCCCATTAGGATCCAACACAGTAGCCACATTTGCCTTGAACGAAGCTGTTCCATACCTCTGTAGTGCTGCTTCGAGATTTCGAGGTAGTCCCGAAGGAACTATCAACTGTTCTCCTACAGCAGGAGTCATCGTACCGCCTTCTGGTTTAGGAGCGTTAGGATCTTTAGGATTGGCAGCTAGCTCTAGTTCAATATCATCATCTTCATAGAATTCAGGTAATGGCCGCCTTTTGGGTCTCTTAAGTGTATTCAGTAGTTGCTGAATTTTTGCTGATACCTACAGAGTAACGCATAAAGGAAATGTAGACAAAAGTAGTAACATTTTGATTTATTTTATTATTTTACTGACTAAGTTTATCTGTAAATAAAAGTCGAGGTTCAATCAGACGTCTGATCTCAAAATTGGATGCGTAAGTATATGTACCGTTGTTTGACCTTGAGCTTTACTAAAAACATTAACGTAAAAAAGCGTATTTTTTACTTTATCGTGTGTATAAGTTGAATTAAATGTCACGGTACGTGCACGACGTTTAACCTAAAGCTCTTTCCTTATAAGCCGTCCCGTGCTCAGAATGCTCGTTGTTGCTAACTGTTGTCTAAGAGTATATATTATCACTACGTTTCGCCGTTGTTTGCAAACAAACGTTGGTCTGTGTGTACCGCGACTGCTACAAAATTATCGTTAAGAGGAAAAAAATACACAAGTTAGATAATTATGTTCAATCGTGTCAGACATTTTGAGTATGAAAGTTAAGTACCTAACGTAAAAAAGTTAAAATACACTAGCTTACCTTCCACCGGCCGGTACCAGTGCCTGTATCTTCAGACTGAGCATAGCATTGAACACGGTCGGCGACTAAGGCACCTCCGCGCCGGGCGCCGGCATTTGTGTGAGTTACATCTGGTTGTATGTCTGAATACAAACAATCAACATTTCAATGCAATTAATAGACGTTGGAAACAAGATAAGATGTCAAACCCCTGCCTATAGGTTGGTAATTGTATTGTCTATCCGGAATAAATTCAAACGAACGTCTGGGTCTTAGTCATCACAGTGGCAGCAAGTGTTCTATTCGTGATACTTACTAATTGATTAGACGTTCCAAATAGCATCAACTAAAAACTTTGACTCACTTTGATCACATCACTAGAACGTGACGTATAGTGGCTTGTCAATTGTTCAATAATAATTTGAATTTGATCTGTGTAAATAGATAGACCTATTTCAAGCGTGGTTTGTTAATAAACGTATGGATATCTGATACCATGGTCATTAACACTTGCCACTCGATGTGGGATGTCTGCTCATAGAACGGTTATATCAATTACACGCGCCGATGTGTGTTTCAATTTATACAACAAATTTAACCTTTATGCATGAGTCACACAATAAACATTTAAAGTAACAGATTCTTATTTAATAAACTTAATTACGAATTGTACATAATATAGAATCGAGTTTTATAGTATTGTAGCAAATACATAGACTACGAGGAAACTACCAGCGGCCATGCCTCCTTGGCAGATTTTTAATTCTTTACATTGAACTAAATAGGTACCTACTTAAGAATATTTATTTTATTGAAGAGTTGCCTCTTGAGGACATTGGCTTAAGTAGGTCTTGGTGCTTAAAGTGGATGCCATTATTCAAATACCTATTTATATGGAGTTGCCAAAAAGGCTGTAAATACTATATACTTTTCCCAACGTATTGGTCTCTTTCCATGGCCATTCATAATTATGTAACGAATTGTATAATCTCTGACTGTAATTACGAGGGTACTTGATCAGCAACAGTAGAAATAAGGGCAAGTAAATTAGTCCATCAGGCTTCATGGTGTCCAATAAACTAATCAAATAAAATTGCAGTCACATACTTCGTTCATTCGTTTATTTCAATTCGTAACAATGGTCATCTGCTCACTCACTACATGTTGTATTTCATCATCAGAGTGTTAATTGTGGTTACGTTTATTCGGCTCAGGATTTCTCTTTTTACAGGTTTCGACATCCCTTGTAAGTGATAACCTCGTAGGTTATGACTTGTGTAGTAGGTACAAAATGTTCAGTTAATAACTGCAATTACTCTGTCTGTCAGTCAGTCTGTTAGGTACGCTTTCACTTCTAAACTACTGAACAGATTTAAATAAAATAATTTGGTACAGAGATAGACTAGATCCAGATAAATTACATAGGCTACTTTTTACCCTGATAATGTGTTGCGGTGGAAAATAAGAACCAAATAATTGCAAAAAGAATTGAATGCATAAAACACTTAGTTAACTTAGTAACTTGACTGATTCAATTTTCTCCGTAAAACAGATTAGATAATAATTTAATTTCTATATTTAAATATTAGTTTACAATATTTAAATATATAAATTAAATTATTAGCAACCCTTAGCGCAAACTGCTCAAGTAATATTTTTTTTTTTTTTCTTTTTGTCAAATTTCTAATCTTGTCGCACCACTTGAGACCACGACCTTTCCAACGGTGTGCCACACTTGACTGTGCGACTCTTAGTTTAGGAGGAGAAGCGGCTTGACTGGCGTATTATATATATAGATAGATAAGATAGAATAGAACGGTGCCCGCTTTTAGTCGCAGTGTTACCTCTACCGTACGATACTCGTAGATAATACATATATGCGTGTACCTACTGGTATTCAGGGTGTTCTGTCCTGGCGAAACACCTGATAGAGGTTTCCGTTATTCCGCTTTGCTCAACCGTCGCGTCGCTCGGTCGATATGCATGACGTCACATGCTACGTACGGAATTGCATAATTATGATGATATTGATAAACGTTACAAAATAATAAATGTGTAAACATTATAGTGACTTGCAATCGCAGTATTATTGACACACTTAGTACTCTACTTAGTACTTGATCTGACTAGGTGATTGAGCGTCTGAACGACAAGGTACTAACTAATTGCACATGGTAAATACTATTATCTGTGACATTATCTACCATCGTAGGTATTTCAATAGTCTTTAAATTTATTCTAATCTTATACTAGATCTCAACTAAAGCAATGACTGTCAGGAGAAACCTTAAGTTCACAAATCACAAATTTCAGTTGGTAATTTTATTCGTGTTGAAATATGTACTTGCTATAAGTATGTATTAGTAGTCCTGTCAATGGCTAATAATAATCTATGTCGAGACTTGGGTGGTATGACGGTATGATGTATGGATATTGGTTTTAGAGTTACACTAGCAATAAGTAGAAAATTTAACAATTTATGAAGCGAAACTTCATTATACAGGGTATGTCGTTCATTAGGGATAACCCGTTAACTGGAGTTGCTACGTATGTGCAGCAACAAGAAAATCGTATTTTCATGGTTGGGTTAACGTAGGTATGACGTAGTAATTCATGCCTTTTTCAAAATTTTGCAAAATTTTCCTTTTATTTGCTGCTATAATGTGGGTATTTTAAGGTTTTTTTTTAGTCCTTAAGATGTATATTATTTAATTTTAATACAACTATTGGTGTAACTAACGTCAATAATTATGAAAATTGACATATTTTAATTTTTTTAATTATAATTTCCAAATGGCCAGCTTTCACTAAATGCATTTGAAAGTATATGTTTACAGTAGCAATGGACATAGGTGCGGCCGGAATAATAATAATAAAAAAGGACCTAAGTACCTACTTACAAAACATTGTATTTTTTTATAATTTTAGTTTCTTTGTCTGTCTATTTGTTCAGGTTAATCTACCCTAGGATGTAATGTAATAAGAAGTAACGTTGAGCTACTTATCTTTTAGAAAAAAAACAAAGTTTGCGAAATCGGGACGCACAGCTACTTTTTATACTAAATAATACAATTGCTCGCAGTATTTGATACACACTCTTATAATAGGTCTATGGATACACAATAAAATTTGATATAGCCCATTCGACAATTGACCCAATTCATTCAGGCTTGTTCGGCCATTTATTAGCGATGGTATGCGTAAATAACTGAGGTCAAAACTGTACGAACGTTCTATATTTTTATAGATGTGACTAAACTACGAGAATATAGTGGATAAGCAAATAAGCCAATAAAGTATCGAATCTCATCATTTCTCCGTAGCTATGTCGCTCTAGACGTCATAAAAACATTAATGTGAAAGATTGAAGGGTGGATGGATGTTATGTAAGTAGCTTTTATTTATTCTAGTCTGCTTTTACGTTTCGACTGTGTAAAGTTACATATAAATTGGTACTCTTTCTACCATTACAATCATTTTACTATCATTATCATTGAAAATCTTTAGAAAATAAGTAGGTGAGAAGAAACTCTGGAAGGCGAAACCAGTCATTATAAAATAAGAATAACACCGGCGAAGTGCGAGTTGGATTCGCGTACCGAGGGTTCCGTACAAACATAAAAACTTTTGATTTTCGCAATTTTTCTTCACGGAATGGGTACATTCGGTAAAGAAAAATTGCGAAAATCAAACTCAGAATCTTGTAGGTTTTGATTCCCTTGCGAGTGTCGAAAGTTGCAGCATAAACATATCTTTTGATTGCGTTGGCATGGAAGTTTGATTTTTTCACAGCTCCAAGGGATAGTAGACCTGAGCATTTGAATTTCAGTTCGATATCTCCACGCGATCAGGAGAAAAGGGGTCTTGCTTGATAGACAGACAGAAGGACAACAAAGTGAACCTATAAGGGTTCCGTTTTTCCTTTTGAGTGCGTAACCCTAAAAACTAATGGAAAAGTACATGACTGTGTTTCTCTTTAATACAAAGTAGGTATGTCGTGAGTGAAATGATAGTAAGTACTTACATGCTGGTAGACAAGTGATTTCAGACAAATCGATCTCAGTTCGCTCCCTCATATCGTTTCGTTCCTTAGGCAGGTGTTTCTTCTCCCGCGGGTGGTGTGGTTGCGGTAACGGGTGGGGATGGGCGCGGGGGGGAGGAGCCCGGCGCGCGGGAGGGGAACCAAGTTCTGGTGGCGGTGGCAGCTCACTGTCACCTGCACATGAGTCTTCATCCGAAGAGGAAGCTGTCATACAGGAGAAACGTATTATTACTTTGAATGTATATTTGAAACTTTAAAAGGAGTTAAGACAGGTATTCGCCAGTTGTACTGATCCGATTTCCATAATTCTATCACTGAAGATTTTATGCCTGAGTGCCTACGCTAGAATCGGGAACGAGAAAACTATTATCAGCGGGCGGAACTAGGCTACAACTAGCTCAATAGTATCACACAAGGAAGTTAGGTAGAGAAAATCATTAGGCTCCAGATGTAGGTTTATATGCCCTTATCAATATCTACAATCTGAGCTGCGAATAACATTAAACAATATTGTGTTGCCTATAAAGGACTGCTTCGTCGGTATGCGTTTGGCCCAATTGCAACCCATTATTCAATTATTTAGTCAGGACATTTCCGACTCATAAATCTTACAATAACATTAATAGCTGAACTGCTCACTAAGTTATCCTATTTTGAGTCCAGTTCTGATAATTCTTGTGTGAAACTTAACAACATATATAATTCATTTATAACATGGATTAACTGTTAAAAGTACTTTATTTAAAAAAAAAGTCCGGTCAATTTAAATAGTCCAAAAAATGCGAGTGAAGGTGCATAAAGTCCCAACAAGTTGAAAATCAGTAAAATTGTTCAGAACATAATTATAAATAAAATTTAAAAGTTCCCCATCATTCCCGTGTGTGGAAAAATAATTATTCGAGGTCAAAGGTCCAAAAAATTACTTTTTCGCAATTTTCAGCAAAACGGTAAGTTATCATAAAAGTACCCTAGACAAAAATTGTAGATCTTAAAATTATCTATAAAAATGTTTCAATACTTTTTTTCCTACGAGCCACCGTTTCTGAGATATTTTGTATATACAAATGGGGAATGTAATTTTTGTCCCCCCCTTAGCTCTCGAGTACTGCTTATGCTACAATGATGGTTGACCCCTAAATGGATAGCCCTCGATCTGGAGGCAAGCCAAAAAATAGAAAATTTGACTTAGCCCTAAGGGGTCCAAAGTTATAGGCCAAAACCTTGCCCAAAATCTTGGCATCCGCCACGACACCATACTCGTAACATTACGTAACGTTCATAGGTTTTGGCCTATAACTTTGGACCCCTTAGGGCTAGGACAAATTTTCTATTTTTTGGCTTGCCTCCAGATCGAGGGCTATCGATAGAGGGGTCAACCATCATTGTAGCATAATCAGTTCTCGAGAGCTAAGGGGGCGGGGGAATTACATTCCCCGTTTGTATACAGAGTGAATTTTTGAAAAGGGCTTGGATGGCCAAATCCGAAACTATAAGGAATAGCGAAAAATGCTCAAAGGAGTCACGAGCCCGATTTTGATGAAACTTAAAACCTCATCATTAGATTTTTGAAAAACCAATAATCCTAGCTGGAAATAATTTTTGAAAAGGGCTTGGATGGCCAAATCCGAAACTATAAGGAATAGCGAAAAATGCTCAAAGGAGTCACGAGCCCGATTTTGATGAAACTTAAAACCTCATCATTAGATTTTTGAAAAACCAATAATCCTAGCTGGAAATCGAACCCATTTATTTAAAAAAAAAACACACCCTATATTATTACACCATACGAGAGTGTCGCTAGTAAGGACCTTATTCTGGGAGGTAATGACATACGGCAAACTAAAGGAAAGAGCTCATCTTTAACAAAATACATTTTATTTTTCTTACGTTATCTGATTAATCGTTCAAAATGTAGACCATTGTTTTCAATACATAGCTGGATTCGAGAGCTCAAGTATCGTACTGCATTCAATATTACAATGTTATTGATTCCGTTTAGAATATTCTCCAAATAACGTTTCTAGTCATCAACTGTATCATACGTGTCTTTGTTAATTTCGTTTTTAACATACCCCCAGAGAACGTAATCTAAGGGGGTAAGATCCGGGGATCTCGCTGGCCAAGGCACATGGAATTTAAAAGCAAGATTATGTTCTACTTTAAAATTTTACCAGCCTGCCAGAATCATTCAGAACATAATTTAAAACACGGAATAATTACGATCTTTTCTGGGATTTCGAACGAAACAAATTATGATACAAAATTTAGGTACATGAAATATGAATTTTATTAAAATTCCAAATTTACCTTGAATTTGCCGTATATCATTACTTCGCAGAATTTGATCCTTAACAGCGACACTATCGTATGGTGTAATAATAAAGGGTGCTTTTTTATTCAAAATCAACGGGTTCTATTCCCAGCTAGGATTATTGGTTTTCCAAAAATTTAATGATGAGGTTTTAAGTTTCATCAAAATCGGGCTCGTGACTCCTTTGAGCATTTTTCGCTATTCCTTATACGAGGGTGGATTGACTGATCCATTTAGTTCTAAAAATAAAATCTAGCCACATTATTTAGTTCAGTTCAGACCTGTTAATTGTGTGAAGTTTGAAACGTGTGCGAAAATTAGTTTTAATTTTATAAATTTATTAACAAAGCAATCTGACATCATTTCCGCAAATGGAGCAAATCGAGCAGCGTGCCGTCATTAAGTACCTCCATAAGAAGGGGCTGTCATCAAAAGCCATCCATGATGATATGGTCAGTACATTAAGGGCCATACCTCACCGAGACGCCATGGCGACGTGGCCAGCGACGTCGCCAACTAGTTCTCATTGAGATGTATGACGGCTAACTCACTTGGCGACCGACTGGCGACGTTGCCAAGTCATACATCTCAATGAGAACTAGTTGGCGACGTCGCTGGCCACGTCGCCATGGCGTCTCGGTGAGGTATGGCCCTAAGGGATTGCGCTCTTTCATATTCATCCATCAAAAAATGGATAGCAAAATTCAAGCGTGGTAGAGAGAGTATGAAAGACGAACCCCGCTCTGGAAGGCCTTCGACGTCCACTACTGACGAAAATGTTAAAAAATTACTCGACTTAATTACGGGAGACGGCAGATTGAAAATTAGAGAGATAGCCGAGATTATAGGCATCTCTTATGAACATACTCAAAACATATAGTCAACGTGTTGGGTTTCCACAAGGTGTCTGCGAGGTGGATTCCGCAACTGCTTTCAGTTGAGCAAAAAAGGATGCGATTGACTATTGCACGCGACTGTTTGGAGTTATTTGAAGCTGTAGAATGTGACTCATTGAATCGTTTTGTTACTATGGACGAAACATGGGTTCATTACTGTACACCGGAAACAAAACAACAATCAAAACAATGGAAAAGACCTGGTTCACCACCCCACAAAAAGGCTAAGTCGATTTTACGGCAAGTAAGGTGATGGCTTTAGTATTCTGGGACTCGAAGGGTGTGATTATCTTGAAAGGGGTCAGACTATAAACTCTGATTATTACTGCACCTTACTACGTCGTTTACGAGAGGAAATAAAAAAAAACGTCCAGGAATGATCAGAATAAAAGTCCCGTTTCATCAAGATAACGCTCGTGTTCACACGTCTGTCCAATCAATGGCAGAAATTCACAACTGTGGCTTTGAACTGTTACAGCATCCACCTTATTCACCTGATCTGGCACCGTCAGACTGTTTTCTGTTCCCGAACCTAAAAAAGCACATGGGAGGTCAAAGATTTTTGACAAATGACGAGGTCGAAGCAGCACTAGACGCATATTTTGACTCTAAGGAAGAATCATTTTTTTTCAACGGGCTAAATGCTTGGAAGGGAAGATGGCAAAAGTACATTGAACTTGATGGTGATTACGTTGAAAAATAAAAATATATTTCATTTATTATGTATTTATTTTCTTGGTTAGGCCGATTACTTTTCAATCCACCCTCGTAGTTTCGGATTTGGCCATCCAAGCCCTTTTCAAAAATTCACCTGTATATAGATATCTCAGAAACGGTGGCTCGTAGGAAAAAAGTATTGATACATTTTTATAGATAATTTTAAGATCTACAATTTTTATGTAGAGTACTTTTATGATAAAACTTACCGTTTTGCTGAAAATTGCGAAAAAGTCATTTTTTGGACCTTTGACCTCGAATGTATTTTTTTCCACACACGGGAATGATGGGGAACTTTTAAATTTTATTTATAATTATGTTCTGAACAATTTTACTGATTTTCAGCTTGTTGGGACTTTATGCACCTTCGAATGTCTAAATTGACCGGACTACTATGCCAGTATCATGTTTCTATTACTACCTCTCCATTGTAATTCCGTAATTCGCAGTTTTTCAGTAAAATAATATGTAGCGGAAAATTTATTACCGCACATATTGTTTATTATGTCCTTCGTAGTAATAACAATAATTTAAAAAGGAATGATGAAAATGGATAAATAAACATGTTAACAAGAGCCAGGACTAAGAATGCACAGCCAACACCCCCGGACTCATCACTTAGCTCCGCCTCGCAAGCGTCGGACCGCACACCTGCGACACAAGTGCTTGCTGAGGCGTCGAGCTCATCGTCAAGTGATGAGTATTTTTCCCCGCCGACGTCGCCAACACCTGTACGTCGGCGAGGGAGAGGCCGGCCGCCGAGCAGTTTGGGGCCCTGAAGCCTACCGGTTTCGAGTAGGGTCCCCACTACCGGAGGTATTGTGCACCGCATGCGATGGACTTCACATCCATCAATGAAAACGTCATGCGGGAATATTATGAGGCTACAGATGGGGAAACCAACCTGACTGCGTACCGTTCAAGGATGCTCCCTTTGTTTCAGGCTCTTGAACCAACAATAATTTAGAGAGAGTCTCGATCAACATCTCAAGAGACTCTCGTTAGATTGTTGGATCAAGAGTCAGATTCAGAAGGCTGTTATCCTTGACACGTGCCGTATTGTTAGGAGGTTTCTCAGTCTGTAGCCTCCACCGCCGGTAGTTTGGGTCCTACTCCGCTATTGATGGGTCACTATTTTTTATATTTTTAAATGTATGTGTGTTTTTTATAAATGTATTTAAAAATGTATAAAATAAGAATAGAAATGAATAAACGATTTAAAAAGAAAATATAACAAACACTATTTGCTTACATAGGTCATGCCTTTCACGATCAGGGCTCTTAGCCATCATGGAGGTCCTTTTGGAGGGCATTGGTAGCGAGGGTTTGGGCCTGCTCTGCATCTCAGCCAACGCTTGTTGTACAGCTTCCTGTCTTACTTCTGTAAAAATAAAGCTACGTTAAACTTGTCACATAATGAGGAATACCTATCTAAACGGAAATTTTGTCATGCAAAATGTACTAATCAAAGTACCATTTGTGAAGAAATAAAAAGTGATTACAGTCAAAAGAATGCAACAATGACCATTCATCTCAATATACGTCGTAAAGGTTTATACTCGTAGTTTTATACTCGTGTGACTGTAACCACTAAATTAACACAGAGGAGTGGGTAAATTCCATCACATAATACTCCACTTTGCAGTCGCATTTAATTCGCCTATTTCACGTCTAGGAAGCCTCGTAATGTAGAGTAGAGATACGAGATATTGTGAAGTATGCACTTAGCCAATCGTCTGAATTCTCACTAAGTTTTGGAACCACTACCATGCTTTTGTGTCTGTTTCAGCAACACAAATGATATTTTTATTTTAAAAAAAGTATCAGTGCACTGGGCACAGGGTGTGTCACTGGATAAATAAAAAGTTACATTTGAGTATTGTACGTGGTTGTTGAAACAGATTTGTTGTCAAGTGAAACATGTACATGAATAAAGCGTGCGCATGCAACATAATGACCGTGAGAAGTTTATGCAAATATATGATTAGTATGATAGAATATTAGATAAATGATGGTTGTTATGAAGTTCTCGGCCATATTACACTAGTAGCACATCATTTAGTAATTGTATATAAAACATATATACCTAAAGAAGTAGATTAGAGTTACCTTACAAAGAAAAGAAAATAGTTATAGCCTGAAAACCTTATGTAGTTTATTTTTATAATACAGTATCAAAAATATCTCTCTTAATCTTCAATTGGCTACCCAAATGAAGATTAAGAGACACAATACATATTTCGATACTACATTATCCTACTTGCTGTCAATGATATTTATATGAACGTCATTGCTTGCTGTTCCAACATTACCTATATCGTGTAAAATGATTACCTATTGACTTAATGATTTTCAGCCTTTGTCTTACCCAGAATTGGCTTTAAAACTACCTTGGATATATTCAACACTACTTCCAGCATTAAAATTAACACACATGGCCAACTCTCCACACTTTTTTATACAATTTTCCTTCTTTCTATCACTCAAGCTTCTTTTGTTACATGAAGTTACATGCAGAAAGCGGTCTGAGTGGGTCCACATATATCAGTGAAGGACCCGATACTGTTCAGTATAAGTGATTTAAAGATTGAATTCTCTATTAACGCGTCCCCACATGTCAGCGTCAAATACGACTCAGTCATTCATTGCTGACACTGACATGTTCATAGAAAATGTTATGATTTAATATTTTGCACTGATACTGAACTGTGCCGCGCCTCGGTCGGAACTGAGGTTTCACTGATATGTATGAATCAACCATTTTTATTTAGTATACCCTCAGACCACCGCATACGCGCGAAACCTATGTCTTTATAAATTTGAGAAGACGTCGACACCAAGGTTTTAAATTCCTCTCGGAAAGTATTAAATTTCTCGTGTAAAAAAAGCTATGTGTTAATGTCATACTACTACATACCTACACGAGTAATCGGTGTAGTTAAAAGTAAACAATGTTAGAACGAACATTTGAACGTATGTTACCGTGCAAGACTCGCTCTGTCAACGAATGTTTTAATTTGTAAGCTGCAGCGAAACTCGCGAATGTTAAATGGATTAACTATTAACTTGTCGGCTGAGATTGTGATTTTGAAAATTCTGCTGATGCTGGAGCTGGACGGTGGTCATAGGAAGTTGGTGTTTTAATTCGAACACGGTGTGTCCGTAAAACTGTCGAGGGGTTAAATCGTCCCAGAACCTTAATTCAAAACGGAAAATGTGGTTTGTTTTTATAACGTAAATATCCAGTACATTTTGTTTTCACGCATAATAATATAATTTCAATTTTAATAATTATTGAAAATCTCGCTATCGCTTGATTCGCAGCTTATGACTTGTGACATTTATAAGATCAGCTCAAGGTCGAAACTCGCTTAGTCTTAGTTAAATGCACATCGTGTACAATACACGTCTTCAGGTAAAACGTAAGAATTTATAATATAATGTAATAAAAACATTATGAGTTTGTTACCGTTTTTACGTCATGGTCGAGGTTGTCAGCTTTTTATTCTGACGAGTAATTTGCCAGTGACTATGTAATTTTAAACGAAACTAGTCATGTATTCATGTTCAAAAATAATTGCTCTTGTGACTTGACAATATATTAAAGTTGAAGCCTTACAGTGAAATATTGATTGAATAAACGCTTTCATGTTTATGCGCTGCTTTATTGTTAATTAACCATATAACTTATTAATTTCGATGCTATTTTCTAAAAGATATAAGACTCGATTATACAGTATATTATTAAATGTATTTTTTCAATGGAAAAGTTCTAGAATGTGTGAAAGTATAGGTAGTGTTCCTCACGTGCACTTGAGAGATCATGTCAAGTGTATGAAAAGTTTTTTTTTTTTCTTTTATTTTGTCGAGGCTTGTGTCCATAATGGACATGTCAGCCTCATCATACCCTAAACAGTTTACAGCAAAGAATAATTATTTACATATTCATATACAGGAATCATTAAGGGTTAAATAATTGCCACAATAGGTCTGCTTTTTCTGACGAAGGAGAAGTCAGCAGTCCCAAATATTGCCCAACGTAATAGGAGTTTAATTTGTATTTAGCACTCAATGATTCCCTTTCATCACTATTATTTGTACATTGAATAAGTATATATGGTATACATCATCGGTATGAAAAGTTGGGAGTGACTTCATACAAAGAGTGTATTGTGAGGACGTAAGTCACCGTTGTTATGTTGTACTTATGTATGAAAAATGAAGAAAATGGGAGCAGCTTGGTTTGTTCTTTCTATTATGTTACTAGGTAAGTACATTATTACGTAAAAGAAAGTTACGCTTTTATCCTTCAACAATAGATCTGGAAATAAGGTTATCAATAACTTACTTGGCTTTGTATCAGTAACCAAAAGATTTCCCACGAGGGGCCATGGCCAACATAAAATTACAACTGACCTGAAAAGTTCTTACTCATGTTGATACATAATCTATACACACTCAACTCTATCCGGGAGTATTAGTATTCTTTGTAAGGAACAATCATCAGGGTTATTTATGTGTAAACTTAATTAAGTACACGTACTTATTTGAGTTAAAATAAATTAAGTTTTATACAGTAAATGATAAAATAGATATAGTCTGCAAAAAAAGTCACAGTGTAATCAAAATTATTACCAAATAAAATTTGTGTAGAGGAAACGTTTTCACACTAACGATTTTGTTTCCGTGATCTGATCGCAGATCTCGTAATATATTCCAACACAAAAAAACACAATAATTCGCTAATGTACGAGTTGTATTTTTAATACGAAGGAAACATGAAGTTCTGTAATTTTTTCGATTCAAATTAACGGTATGAAGCCGTGCATCGCGTCAGTCGCGTTATGTGCGAGTAGGTAGGTACTCGATCTTTCCGGTTTTAATTTGTATTATAATTGTCAATAAGTACACGCAACACGTGCCCGGCAATGGGCAACATTTGGTGAATTATGTTAATGATCATTAAACTTGCATCTGCCTTTGCCACATGCGGTTACTTACTGAGCTTATCACCAGTAGGTATCTACATAAATTCTAAGTCAACTATAGTTTGTGCACCCGTTGGCTTGTTTAGAATAGATTGCTTTACTATAATGGTGCAAGCAACAGTGATATGGATGGATTAAGACTTGCACAAAATTTATTTTGTGTAAAACCTTTTACTAGTTAGTATCTTCCTCGGTCTACCGAGGAAGATTCCTTTTAGTAACTTGTATTTAGTTTCTGAGTATTGTTTTTTTACTAACCCGGTATCAATTGTATGGTTGCATGTTGCAGGCATATAAATAAAGCAATGAAACAGCAAAATGAACATAATATGTCTGATATTTAAAGCAACTCGTAATCAAACACTTGCTTGTTATGTTTAAACACTGCGTACAGGACATATGGAAATCCAACCGAATTAGAAAGTATGACTAACCAATGTCCCTGAACCATAGAGGAAATAAAACAGTCCCCTTTAGTTGAATCCACGTCTGCACCAGATGTTCATGGACTTGTGGATTCACAGGTTATACACTAACATTCGAAGAGGAAAGCCGTAGCAAGTCTTGTACGGGATGGACAATACTTTTATTACCTTCATGTTTCGAGATTAACACCATACCGTCTGACTTCTCTGTGTGAGCTTCTCAGCCTCATTTGTTAGATTATATGGATCAACTCCTACTCTTTTACAGTACAGTATTTCGATTTTATTTTTGAGCGGAGTTTATATATCTGAATTCATAAAGATCGGTCCCGTCGTTTAGGAGTTCGACCGGGATCGACAAACTCAGCTCAATTATTGCAACAACAGATGTATAGGGCTAGCTTCGCGGAAACTAGGAATACTGAATAAGGTAAAGCGATTCTTTACACCGCACCAGAGGTGTCTGCTGTACAAGACGCAGATTAGACCCTGCGTTGAGTACTGCTCTCACCTCTGGGACGGCTCCGCGAACTATTTGCTGGACGCTCTCGACGCTATGCAGCGACGGGCTATCCGTATTATAGATTGTCCGGAGGTAACGGGAAGCATTGAGCCGCTAGCTCAGCGCCGAACAATAGCTTCCTTGGCCGTATTCTACCGTATTTACCAAGGCGAGTGTTCTGAAGAGCTCTTCAATCTGATCCCACCCTCTTCCTTCCGATCCCGAACAACGCGTGCCGGGCAGAGATGCCACTCCCACACAGTGGATAGCATGTTCGCGAGAACCGAGCGTTTTAAGCGTTCGTTTCTCTGCCGAACGATAGTGGCCTGGAACGCCCGGCCTGTGCACGTGTTTCCTCCCACATATAACCTTGGGTTCTTTAAGCGGAGTGTGAAGAGGCACATCAGTAGGTCGTCAAGTTGAGGGCCACTCTCTATTATATATTGTATTGTGTGCTGTGAGAGTGGTCCACAATCGCTAGACGTCGTCACGACTTACCACCAGGCGGGTGGCGTCAATTTGGCGAACCCAATATAAAAAAAAATAAGAATGCATTACATACCTAGTTTTATTGTGATTAAAATGTATCATTTTGTGTTCGATCTATGATTTTAAATAAGACAAGACTGATGATCAATCTTGTTAATTTAGAATACAGAATTAGAGGGTTTTCTGTTTCACCCTATTTTTGTAAATAAATAAAGGTAACCTTATGGGACTAATGGATAGCTTGTTTTGTGAATAATGGCCGTCAATGTCGCTCGGTAGTATACATATAGTTACAACATTATATTATGTAGTACAACGATTGAACACATAATCACTAACCGAAGTTATTTAAATAAGTTATTATACAGAACTAACCATACTAGTTTCTCTAAATGCTGTTTAGCCTTCAACCGCTATGTTGTCAAGTGGAATTTGCGTAAGCCAAACGGCAAACTATTGAGAGCATTGTTGGTTATTCCAGTGAAAACGACGATTCATTTTGATGGTTCTCGGTTCAAATCCATTGAGTAACACTTATTGAAATAATATTGTACCTAATTAGAACAGGGAAGGTGATTCATTATTATAACAACAGAACTAATGATCGAAGGTCTATTTGATGAGAAAGAAACAACCGATTCAAATTGAGTAAGTATTTTGTAGCGATAAACAGAAGGAAAAATTAACTGCAAGCTCCAGTTAAATTAATTACATAACCCATTAGATATATTTAAAGAGTATCAAGTGGTATTCAGTGACAGACTCTGGTAGCAAACTTAACAAAATTATTAAAGTCAGGGAAGTTAAAGATGTATAAGTATTGTTATTTTTTTTATCGAAACAATTGTTTCTGTCGCCATCTACTTTCAATGAACACATACATGTCCTATTGTTAGGTGAGTGAGACCATGTCTTTTCTAATTAAAACTTTCACACGACGTTACTGCTTATTTTGTAGAGAGTGGAGATTTTAGAACTTCCACAATTTACTTACCTTATATTAATATACTGAGTCAGTAAGAGAGTGAACAAATCCCTTTGCACGACTTATGTCCAAAAAGAAAAATGTACAATCACATGATAATACCTAACTAGAGAAACGCCTAATCTGAAATATGTCAAAATATAAATACGTCAAACTGTAAAAACTACCAAATATAGAAAAGTCTAACTAGAAATTCGGCCAGATATAAAAATGTCCAACCAGAAAAATGACTAACTAAGTTAATGTCCAATATAGCAAGTATCATAGGTGTGTATTTATCTTTTTAGATACTGGCCACTTGTGTTCAAATGCATATTTATAAAAGTTGTGATTACATTCTCTTTGCATTTATACCATAATGATTTATTTAAAATTTCTATCTAAATATTTAAGATTCGAAGAAGCAAACGCATGGCTTTCAAAGGAAACTACACGGTTTAAAAGGGTTTCTCCGTTTAGGTATTTGATATTTTTAATTGGACATAATTATTTTTTTAGTTTTATTTAATTGGAAATTTTTATTTTTGGAAATTTGTATTATTGGACATTTGTATTAATGGGCATTTTTATTATTGGACATTTTTATTGTAGGACATTTTTAGTATTGGATATTTTTATTGTAGGACATTTTTATTATTGGAAATTGGCCGTGTACATTTTTCCTTTTGGACATAAGTCGTGCAAAGGGCGTAAACGTTGTTGACATACAAAAGTTTCCTGAATGATGTCTTTAGATTCAGATTAGACAAAGAAGTCTAATTTTCAGGCTTCCTGGGAGAGGAGTCCTGCACTCGATTTGATATACCTCGTTGATAGCTGAGCAATATTTCAACCCGATTCTCATTTACACCTGTAGTCGGTTCTCGGGAATAGTGTGAAATATGAAGCATGTGACATGGAGGGATTATATCGACATAACTGTTAATTACTGTCTTTTGGGTTTTGTTTCTTGTCACTTAATCACGTGTCGACGAGGTGTGTAAGCTCTTTGAGCGAATTATCGCGGAACGCCTCGTTGAGCATCTCACGACAGTCGGGCCAGACCTGGCGGACAACCAGCACGGTTTCCGTCGGGGACGCTCCACCGTGAGCGCGATCATGCGCGTGAAGAGCCTGACGGAGTAAGCAGTCTCGCAGGGCAAGGTGGTGGTGGCGGTGTCTCTTGACATCGCCAACGCTTTGAACACCTTACCATGGAGCTGTGTTGGAGAGGCGCTCATGTATCACGAAACGCCTCTACCTCTGTCGTATTGTCGGGGCCTATCTCTCGGAGAGGGATACCTGACGATACCCTCGTCACGGCGCGGGGTGCAACGTGCTAGGAGGCAGCACTCAAGGTCACGACGGGTGTTGCTCAAGTCGTGGGTCGGATACGGCGGCTGGGACTGGAGGTGGCCCTACTCAAGTTCGAGGTTCTGTGTTTAAACGAAACTCGGAACGGTCCACCTGAAGGTTCCAGCAAAAATGTAGGGCGTTAGCATCGGCATCAAGCCCTCGATGAAGTACCTAGGGATCGTACTTGATAGCCAATGGAACTTCGGACCACATTTCCGAAGTTTGGTCCTCAAGGTGACGAAGGCATAGGTCGCGCTTTCGGAGCTGATGCCCAGCCTAAAGGGACCCAACGCTTCCTGCAGGAGACTGTACCTGGGGATCGTGGGGAGTATAGCCCTATACGGGGCTCCCGTATGGGCGATAGATTGGCGGTCAAGCTGAACGTGACTCTGTTAAACAGACCACTTCGAACCTTGGCCGTCAAAACCATACGGGGGTACCGCACGATCTCCGGAGAGGCTGCATGTCTCCTAGCCGGGACTTCTCCATGGTACCTGGAAGCGAGAGCCCTTGCGCCATTGGAACAAGAGGCGCTGGAGCGGGACCACAGGCCTGCGTCTCGAGAAATCGAGGACCAGCGGCCCCAACTCCGCCAGGATCTCATGGAGTCATGGAGGGTGCGACTTGAGCAACCCAAGTGGGGTACCACCAACATCGCGGCGGTGAGACCGATCATGGACAAATGGCTGCAGAGGCAGCATGGTGACCTCACGTATCGTGCGACGCAGGTCGTTACCGGGCATGGATGCTTCGGTAGCTATCTGTTTCGCATCCATCGTGAGGTCACTCCCCGGTGTCTACACTGTGAGGTTTCTGACGACGACACTGCACTTCACACGTTGGTGAAGTGCTCAGCATGGGCGAGTCAGCGCCGGGACCTCGTAGTGGGTCTGGGAGTGGATACCCTCTCGCTGGAGGGGGATCGCCACCCGCTGTCCTTACAGAAGCAGGCTAGAACGGTTTCATGCTGCGGACTGCGGGGCCTTTGCCCCACAGCACGCAACCAGATTCACTTACCGACGCGGGATTCTAATCACGACCAAACCCCCGTAGAGACCACACGGGTGGTCAAAGTCCGCCGGGCGCCACTGGAAATACCTTCTGTGTGTGAACCAGGGACGCCCGGCAACGGATCGGCGCGGCAGCGGCCATGGGCCGCCAATTTAAATAAAAAAAAAGAATTCAATCACGTGTGAACCCTTCAACAGATTTGAAAAAAAATTAGTAATACAGTTTCCTTAATTGACACGCAGGATACTTGTTATCTCTAAAATTTACCTATTTCCGAGAAATAATATACGGAATGAGAAACTATTCCATTAACACAGTGTACTGGAACTTTATTGGAAAATAAAAATCACTGTGAACAGTTTATAAAAATGCACCGCTTGTTCAATGAACACGCAGTTATATCTTTCGATTCCATTGTGGAGTTTCATAACTTGCATCCATTATTCAACAGCCCTCGACAATGGCGTAACGAAGTACAGCTACGGAACACAATGCTACACTGCATGTATAGACACGTTAATATTGTAAACGTTTTTAATTCTGAGGATTGTATGTAAACAATAGATTGCTTTGAGTTTTCGTACCTGGGAACTATAAAAATGAACATAATATTGCTAGTAATTTAATGTAAGTAACCATTTATCTGTAATGGGTTCCACTGAGATCTTAGAAGTCTATGTTAACTTCAACTTCAAATGGTACACCTACCGATCACCGAAGGAGGCTTTGACAAACTTAAACGTGGTCGGTTAATAGCAAACGAACTCCCCTATTCCGTGGCCCTACAAAGTTACTGGCGAAAATTGGGTCTATAATATAAACTACGCATTACTCGCTTCGGAGAAAACATATGCGATTATTGACTGAGCGAATGAAGTTAGCGAAGTTATTGATCTGCAGTAGGTACCTGGTCTGGAACTCTAGCAGCATGATGAAAGTTTCCAGACTCGAAGTTTGATATCTTCTTAGAAATAGCCCTCTAAACTTTCTCACTCATCAATATCCGGTAGGTGTGGCGATGACGTCACAGCCTCCTACGGTCGTACTTAATGCAACATTACACTTTAACATCAAATACAAGCAAGCGCATGAACGTATATTTAGCTGAAATACCATACAAAAGTTTCAAATTATACTGTTGTGCGAACGAAGATCTGATTAGTGTTCTTTGCCCGACTGCATGGAAGGAATATAATGTGCTCTGCGCATATTTGGTTAGAGTAGGGACCTACTGTTATTCTCAAATTGTTACCAGGCACTAGAGAGGGTCGTAGTTGGTACATTGGAATATGAAATATTCAAAGTTCATCAGTCAGTATTTTTCTTTAAGTAGGTACCTACTTATATGACAGTTAATGATTATAATGCAGCCGTTTAGTTTTGTCCATTTTCGTATAAAAATCAATATAAATAGAAAGTCAATGGACCAGTCGTACCGGTTATGAGACCGCGACTTTGCACACCGATTATTTTAGTCGAAGCCAATATCTGTCCGAGACGTTCTTTACCAAGCGATTTCAAAATAACTGGGGCTAGTTACGTAACTAATACAGGTATACTAGGGTATGCTGGTCTACAGATAATCGGACAACTTAATCCTATTAGTTCTAATTTCTAAATGAATTCCTGGATTCAGTTTAATATGCATACCTAAATGTTGAACAGGCGAATGGTCGCATAAGATAGTAGTATCAGTGTGAATAGAATATTTGTTAATTTAATAAATACATAGTGTAGAAGGAAGAAATAAACATATTGGAGAACTGACGTCTCTAATTCAAACCATGATAAGATTACATAAAATAAATAAGTACAAACAAAAAACACTGATGGAAACACCTATACCAACCCAATTAAAAATACGTGGAGTATGATGTCATGTCACACCAACAAGCAATAGGGCTACCAATTAATCTAGAACTTCATTTACTTTTATTTGCTTAAAACATTTTAGGAAATATAATAAACCTATTAGGGTTGTAAACGATCACGTATATTGAAATTGTCTATTACTCGTCTGTTGTGATTGGTTTTAGACCATAACAGAATTAGCACACACACACACATATATCACGCCTATAATCCCGAAGAGGTAGGTAGAGGCGCATTACACACCCACATTATTTTTAGTCCCACGTAATAGAGGGCAAGCCTATTGCCGTCACCGGGCACATTTATAATTGGTAATATTAGATTAGAATTAGCAAGTATGTAATTTTGAGCATAGGCTTGGCAGCCCTACATAACACCAGTTTACCGACATGTTTACGAACAGAGCGTAAGTTTCCATATAATGCTGTGACTCACCCGAATGGTAGCGGCTCTCGTTCCGCGTGAGCCGCCTGTTGGTCCTGCCCGGCGCGGGCGGCGAACGGAGCGCTGCGGCTGATCTGACTGCGACCCGATAAACAACCACACGTAACCAGACATAACACACACTCACCAAACAGTTTAGAGTCACTTTTTATTTTGATTGTGGAATCGAATGCCTGCCAATGATTGCTACGTATGATGATGCGTTCTTCATCACAAATGATTGCGATTTCGATTCCAAAATCATAGTCCCTACCACTGTATTATATTATGTGAATTCTAATGACTATGCTATAGAAATTTCTAACACTAACTCTTTGTATTTCTTGAGAAATTCCATTACCTACATTTAAATTATATTTACGCCTGTTATAATAAATTCCGTCAGTGAAGATAATAAGTGTTACGTTACGATGATCAACACACATATACATACAACCACATTTTAGCATCGGGACTATAGTGACAAATTTTATTAAAAACTGCTAGTAAGCACCTACACTGTACCAGCTACGATATGCAACAGTCTCGCTGGAAAATTATAGTCAGGGCCAGAAAATTCTGCATGATCTGCATCCAACTTATTGAAAGTAATCTAGTTTATTTATCTCGTTTACTCCGCAGCCACGGTCGCGCTACCGTCCAATGCCGGACGTCCCGGGTACGCCCTCGTAAGGATAACCCCATGTAAAGACACTGTTTTCAATCGCTGCAATGCATAAGGAATGTGTGCAATTTGATATTGACAGGAATAGCGGTCTAAAGGTACATTGAAAATCTGTAAAACATAATTTCTTTTAGATAGATTATGTAGATGTAGACACATCTCTACAAATGTTTATTTACAATAAGAATTACAATATACATAATTATATACTAAAAATATTTACATTACCAAATATCGTTGCCACGTTGGATGGCAATACTAATTCTTTGGGCCAGAAAATAGCCAGCGTTCTGCTAGCTTACTCTCGACACTCGATCTCATGAAATTGGAATCGAATTTTGCCATTTGGTACTCTGGACTGCGACACCAGCGCAGAACTGGATTGGATTCGGGTGGCAACTTTTAGAACTAAATGAAATCGAGAAATGTAGAATGAATGCACTTTTTTGGTACTCTTGACGTGATTTTGACATTGACATATCGAGTTCCGTATCGTGTTAGAGATCGAAATTTCCCGGTTACAAAAGTATAACTTTCTGAGAATCGTCTTCAGTTTTATAATTGTTTTTAAAGTTAAATATGGCTCGTTTGGGACTTATTTATAGTGTTTTGGATAGTGCTCATTCGTTAGATGTAACAAACGTACAAGAGGTTTTCGTTCTATGCCACGGGCAGCTATCAACGGTTAGTGAGTGGAACACAAGGTACAATGATGTCTCAGCAATCTGTTTCAAAGGCAATAACAGAAGTCACAGATGCTCTTAATTCTAGTGTTGTCTTGAACAAGTGGCTACAGTTCCCACAAACTCGCCAGGAACGAGATGTAATAAAGAGAAGGTAATTTTTTTAGCAGTGAATACTGTCATCATAATTGACACTTTCAAATCTTTGATTGTAATATACCTATCTTAGTTATTAAAAAAACAGTAGTAATATACTTAATAGAGAATTTGTGTGAGTGTTGAATTGAATGTTCAAAATTTCATGTTTGTTTGTAGCCTTAAAAGCTCTACTGTGATGAATCAGCCAGTCAGCTCTATTGTAATCAAACTACATAACAAGTACACTTTCTTAGTTTTGATACTAATCAAATTATAATTTCAGATTTTATGAAAAATTCCAAATTCCCTGCGTTGTAGGATGCATTGATGGCACTCATGTGGCATTAATAAAACCATCGCAGCATGAAGAACGCTTTTACAATAGGAAAGGCTATCATTCTAGGAATGTTTTAATTGTGAGTTACATACATATATTTTGATTTGTTGTATTTATCATTTCAATCTAGTAAGTCTATCTCATGTCATTTTTACAGATTTGTGATGCTGACCTAAATATTATGAGTGTAGATGCTACATATGGAGGCGCAACTCATGATAGTTTTGTATGGAATGGACACCCCATTAAGATGCATATGTCAAATTTAATAAATGCAAGAGAAAGAGTTTTTTTACTTGGTAAGATAATATATAAAATAATACTCTTGGGCTTTTATGTAATATTAATGTGCGACTTATCATTTAAAATAATTTCACTTTCAGGTGATTCGGGCTATGCCCAAAGGGAGTATTTAATGACTCCAATATTAAATGCATCACCAGGATCGGCTGAAGAACATTACACAAATCTCCATTGTGTGGCCAGGAATACAGTCGAACGTACAATTGGAGTTTTAAAAAATAGATGGAGATGTCTTTTAGGCCATAGAGTTCTTCATTACCATCCTGATAAAGTCTCAAAAATTATAAATGCTTGCTGTGTCCTACACAACATTTGTAATCAGGCACGACTGGATGAGGATGGTAATGACATTGCCTTTCCACCTGTGGATGATGTAACAACGATACAAGAGGAGGGAACACAGGGTATTGATGACTTACGAAGGGGTGTCCAGGCTCGTGCACAGCTTGTTCAAGAATTGTGGGCAACAAGGAGCAATTAGCACAGATTGTTATTTAGTTCATATTGATTTTACTGATAGTTATTATTATCGTTTATCTTTCATTGTGTTATTTAGAAGTGAAGTTATAAGTTAGTCATGTTTGTAGCCTTAGAATGTCTGCTATTATAATCAAACTATACAAGTACACTTTCTTAGTTTTGATATTTGATTCTTAGTTTTGATTCTTATCCCGTTTTAATGGTCTATACAGAATAAATGATTTTTTACTTAGACTGACTTTGATAGTGTTATAAACCATTATAAATTCCTGTTTTAGTTACCTTTTATGAGGACTGTGGTTTAGTAATTAAATTGATCTATTGGATTAGATGATATAGGTAGGTATCAAGTATGCTTTAATAATTCAAGTTCAATATGTTTTATTGGACACAATTACTCACACAAATATTGCAAATGTTAAAAATAGGATTTTTGAATTGTATTTAGGACTTGGTGAACTCTACTTTGGTATTTTAATAAAAAAATCAATATGATATAAATACACTTTATGTAATAGTAAGGTTCTAAAATTAAATAAATCACGTATCACAGTTTTTAGTAAATCATTCTTTTAAATACCTATAATTAATACAATAATAATACAACTTATACCTATTACCATATTTTATCTAATTATTAGGTCTATGTTGCAAAGCATTTGCAATGCTATTAAGAGCACTTGCGACATTATTAAGGCCACTTTCGATGTTTAGACCACTCTCTCTCGTAGCTGCAGCCATATTATCTAAAGACCTTTGGAAGGATGATAGCTGTTCTACGAGGCTGGAGGAAGATGCAGCTGTAGTCGCTTCTGCCTCAACCCTGTGCCGCTCAATATCTTCAAATGCTTGCTGTTGTCTTTCTAAGACACTACGCCTTGACCGACTTGCTTGGGGCCGCCTTTGACTGGGTTGTGGTTGTGATGTAGAGGTATTAGGTGCGGTATCTGTAAAGTTAAGAATTAATCAGTTTCATACATAATATAATACCAATCGTGAAAACTGGGTATTGTTATCAATATAGGAATACTAACCTCTCACAGTCACCACATTTCTTGCAGAAGAGTGCAACTCAAGTGTGGGCTCAACTACCTCAGACGTGTTTATGTTGATGTCATGCATTGGCATATCTGGGACGCTTTGGCTCTGCGAATATTTAATAATATATATTAGATCTTATGAGGGGTATACCATTACTTCCCATTACTTCTAGTACTTACTGTGGATGGAAGTGTATTGACAGTATGATGCAATTGGGAACCTCCTATTACAGGCATATCTGGGACGCTTTGGCTCTGCAAATAATTAATTAAAATGTATCTTAGACCTCGTGAGGGGTAGGGATTGTACCTATTAAATACTTCTTGTACTTACTGTGGATGGAAATGGATTGACAGCAAGGTGCCTATCCCCTATGGCGAATTGTGGACCTCCCATTACAGCTACAAATCTCTGATCGAGTGGGCTTAGGTCAGATATATTATCACCAGTCCCACCCCCTGTTCGTCTCAGAGACTGTGCTTGCACCGCACAAAGTTTTTTTAATGCACACTTTTTGTCTGCCCAATACTAGAAGAGAAATTGAATTAGTGTAACTTATTTGCAAACAATAATTTTATTTTAAAATCAAACGGTAAATTCTGAAAAAAATTAGGTACCTTTGCCCAGCCTTTTCCATCCTTTTGTGCACCTCCTAGAGCATTCAAAGATGTAGCTATACAGTCCCATTTTCTTCTAGTCTCTTGCTTCGCATGTGCTGTGCGCAAGAGGCCCCTTGCAACTCCTGGGTTCTCCATCAAAAAATCTGCAAGAGCCTCCTGCTGTTGGTATGATGGTCTGCTCATTTTGCTGAAATTATATTATTTGGTGTTATAAAGTGTAAAGAAAATCGATTACAGTTGAGAAAAGAGTAATTAATAAATGTTGACTTACTTTGTCTTCAAAATAATACAAGGAGTCCGTAAATATTGCCGTAAATGAATAGCTTCGGCGATCGAATAACTTCCATTCCCAATACGAAGTTAAAAATACAATGCCATATCAGCAAAAACTTTAAACCGAACACTTGAAATACCACTCCGTTAAGTGGAGGTTTATCTCTAACATAACTTAGACAAATTTATTTGTTTACGTACTTTAAAAGTGACAGGTAATTCGCGCGCTTTCAATGGCGGGACGGGAAAGTGTCAAAGTGTGGCCTACGCCAAATTTAATCAGCGATCATTATTTCATTGCTCTCACAAAAGTATGTTTATGACCATGTTACACAAATGGAAAGAAGACTGTTGATGATTATGTACATCAAAAGTTTTGAAAAAGTGTAAATAAGTGAAGATTTTGTTAGATTTTATTAGTTTTATTTTTGGTAGTTAAAGTTTTATTTTATATGGCAATCATACGTCACTCAGATTAGTCGATCGTGCACTCGATTTCGATTCCAATCCAGTTTTCGTTCCAGAGTACCAACTTTACCAGGATCGAGATTGGAATTGGAACTGTATTGGAATCGTATTAGATAGGAATTTATATCAAGAGTAAGGCTGCTGGTCCTGAGAAGTATCGATTAAGCGTTTAGCAATGTCTCTATAAAGGCGGCGAGCACTCTGACTCCATGACCCCAGTGTCTCAACCCCAAACGGTTCAAATATGTAATCACCTGCTAGGTTAGCATATTTACGCCGTTTGAGGCCTTCATCCGATGCAGCAGCAGCGCCGGCACATCCGGATGTGCTTGGAAGGTGTGAAGGTGCTAAGGTGTCAACGCATGTAGCGTAGCACACCAAAGGCCTTCCCATCTCCCACGGTAGCAACGTCATACCGTCCGGTCTCTTTTCATCGCTTCGTGCTAACCTATTTGGCTCATGTACGGCCGGAAGACCTGTGGTGGAAAGAGTCCTACGAATTATGTCGCTTAGAATAGCGTGCCGAGATATGTGACCTGCGCTTCTGCTACAAGAAACGCCATGGTGTCCCAGATTCTTCTAGACGGCTACTCCACAGGTGCAATGATGCGGAGATACGCAAAATACATCTACATAATCTAATACAAGCTTTTTTTAAGCAGCGATTCAGTGATGTTCACAAAGTTTTAATTGTTTTATGTGACCACAAAGTCTACGCAGAATTACGATTCTTTCGTTTTTAGAAAATAGCTGACAGCTTGGTTTATGCAGTAGATGGTTTATAAAACACACTCCTAATTTCAAAAGGGCGGATAACGCAACGAGCTGAATACCACGAAATGCTAAATTTTAGAACAAATTCTAAAATAAAATAGTTACCAAATATAAAAATAAACGAGGTATTCAATAAACGAAGCGCACCCCTTAATTTGAGATGATGGATAACGAAATGAACCGAACACCGTTAGGAGCGATTGACACAATTCAGAGTGAATCAATAATATAATAAAAACATATGAATAAAATATACCTACCTACTTTCGTATTCATTCCAAACAACAACTTAAGTTTTTTTTATTTTATGGCTTGGTTTCAAGACTTTTAAGCCAAATCATAGCTAACCACAACAACTAGAGGCAAAGTATAACCAGTGGTATAACCAGAGATTTGGGATGGCGCTCGCTTCGCTCCCTAACTGTGGGACACTTCGTGCATTAGAAAGAGAAGTATCTATATCTCACTCGTCGTTATAGTAACTGTCAATCAGTCTCATTATTTACGTTCGGGTCTCAAGGTCGATAATCTATAAAGATATTTTTAAATAATTATCTATAAACTCAAATAATGGTGAGAAATTGTATAGAGCGTGGTTGCACTAGTATGCAGTGTCCAGGAGGTGATAAAAAGTCTATTGGAAAAGTGTTTATATTATGGTGATTTGTTGCATTGAATCATTGTAAATATTCTTTGAATGTTCACTTAATTCTTCATAAAACTGTGTCACATCACGTATCGGTAAATGATAACCATGTCATAATAAATCACAATAACATTGAATTTCATTACCTGTAAGTAATTTCATTGTTTATAAATGTTAGGAAACGTACCGAAATACGGTGACCATATTGAGGATTTATCTGGGTCGTCCCTGTTTTGTTAGGTACCGAATGTGATGTGATGAAATGTAATATATAAATCTAAACAGTGCGCGGCTTCGTATTGAGCGAAAGTTTTTTTTATTTTTTATTTAAATTGAATATTTGAGCTTCGTCACGACCTTAATTGAAATCAGCTATTAATTTAGGTGAAAAAAAAATTAATTATCGGTCAAGAGGTTGCTGAGAAACGAACATCCGAACATTTTACATTTAACCTGCTCCATGGGAGCTCCGCTCGCCTTCGGCTCGCTTCACTTAATAATATAATATATAATGCTTTCACTATTCTTCATTTTTGTCTTTTCGTACCCAAATTTACACATGCCCTCCGTTCAGAACAATTTTGGAAAATGTAGACATTTTGGGCAGACTAGCCCACTTAATACAAAATTCTTTGTGTAAAATTTTAAATGCAAATATTAATGACCGGACCTGGGTCCAAGCGTCTCTTCCAGTTCGCTTGGGCGGTCTAGGTATTCGTAGAGTCACAGATGTCAGTCTGCCAGCATTTCTGTCGTCGGTCCATAGCACCGAAGAATTAGTCAGGAAAATTTTGTCAAATACACTGATTGATTCCGAGGTGCGATACAAGACCGATGCCATAAATGCTTGACCTGCCCTCACGCCTAGGCTCACAGCGACTGTGGGATTCGCCCCTCTGTAAATTGAGAATTAATACACTAATTGACACTTCTGTCAATATTTCAGAGCGTGCACGCCTACTAGCCGTTGGAGAATGGGAGTCAGGGTTGTGGATCCAGGCGCTCCCATCGCCCAACATCGGTACAATGTTGGACGACACAACCTTCCGCATTGCCACTTGCCTTCGGCTGGGTACACCTTGTGCATCATTGCACCTGTGGAGTAGCCGTCGATAATCTGGGACACCATGGCTTTTCTTGTAGCAGAAGCGCAGGTCGTATACCTCGGTACGCTATTCTAAACGACATAATTCGTAGGGCTCTTTCCACCGCAGGTTTTCCGGCCGTAGGTGAACCAAATGGTTTAGCACGAAGCGATGGAAAGAGACCGGACGGTATGTCGTTGCTACCGTGGAAGATGGGAACGCCTTTGGTGTGGGACGCACATGCGATGACACCTTAGCACCTTCACACCTTCCAAGCACATCCGAATGTGCCGGCGCTGCTACTGCATCGACTGAAGGCCTTAAACGGCGTAAATATGCTTACCTAGCAGGTGATTACATCTTTGAGCAGTTTGGGGTTGAGACACTGGGGTCATGGGGTCCGAGTTCTCGCCGCCTTTATAGAGACATTGCTAAACGCCTAATCGATGCTTCTCAGGACCAGAAGGCTGGCTATTTTCTGGCCCAAAGAATAAGTATCGCCATCCAACGTGGCAACAAAGCCAGCATTCTGGGAACATTCCCAGTCGGTAATGACGCGGAGGATTTTTTAAACGAAATTTTGTAATGTAAATATTTTTAGTCTATAATTATGTATATTTTGTATATTGTAATTCCTATTAAATATTTTACTTTCTTCAATGTAATAAATCTTTTTAATATGCTTTTTTTTATTTTAAAGCTGTTTCGGGTAAGAATTCCTGTATATTTAATTAGTATAAAATATTAATAGTAAAATATAAGTAGTTATTGAGCGAAGCGAGCGGAGCTCTCAACAGGTGACTCAAATTATTTTTCAAACGATTTATGATAAATTGTTTCTCGGCGAATACTCGACCGATTTCGGATTTTCTTGCACTCATCAATAGCTTACAGAATTACCTTGCCTTATTACGATGCCAGAATTTTGAATTTAAACTCGCTTCGCTCAAATATATGCTGCAGCGTAACAGTACGTTTCGCGACTGCGGCGACCTAGTTTAAATTACGTGTTCGTGAAACAAAACGCCGCCATCTATCTTCGAGTAGTAATATATTTGAAGATGTCAAAAAGGTCAAGTGAGAGATTTTTCTAGAACAATTCTAAAAAAATACAATTAAAATTACTTACGCATGAAATGTGATGCGATTCTTAGCATCAGAACGTCTATCTGAATATTTTTACATGATAGATGCTATGCTATGTAGAACACAACACTTCATTGTTATCTTCTTTTATCCTTTTATTTCCACAAAAATAACTGAACTGTCACAGAATATACATGTACGAAAGCTGATAGTACACTGATAAGCCACGCCCACTTTTTGAAATCACGGGCAAATTTTATGACGTCAGTGCTCACTTAAAGATTGCACTGTGCACAGTTGCTTATGGCATGTCCTCTCTTATAATATACGTCCATGGTCATATCCCACACCAAAAACAAAATTAAGGTAACCCTACTACTACTATTTAGAAAGAGAAGTCGGCTTTCAAAGAGAAAGATAGCAATACCCAGGTTTTACTTCAAGTGTGTGGTCTCCATTGTTCAATAAAACTTCGTGGTTGTGTTAAAAGTCGAAACCTCTATACGTAATGTCTATTGTCACTTCTTTTTTTTTGACGTTTACGAAAACTGCCATCATATTTACTTAAACTAATTTGCTACTTATTGTGTAAAATATGAGTGATTTTGTGAAACCAGAAATCGAAGTCGACGTGGAGCGCCTGGATGGAAACGGTACAAATGATCATCTAAGCTCCGAAATAATAGACGAACATCTTACAAATTCAACTGCTGTGTTACAAGACATTTTGAAGTGTACGGAAATCATACAATACTCTCCCACCAATTCAAAGGAGGACCATATATGTCAGCATTGTGGTAAAATTTACAAAACTCTAAGTACATTACATGCCCATTGTCTGTTAATACATCCTCAGAACGCAACTGAGGGAACATGCATCTCATGTGATAAGAAATATCCATCGTTGCTGAGCTTGCAAAAGCATATACGGTACAAGCACCGCTACGAGCATCGTTGTAACGTTTGTTATAAAACATTTGCGACCGCTGAACTTCTATTTATACATGGCGAAGGTTGCAGTAAAAGTGAGAACCCTTGTTCAAAGTGTGGGAAGGTGTTTGATTCGTCCCTTGCTTTAAGAAACCATATTAAGTATAAACACCCTGAAGAAAAGAATTATTGGTGTGAACTATGTCGACGTACGTTTACTACGCAACGCCGGTTGGTGAACCACAACGCAACAATACACCCGCCAGGTGCCACTGTCTGTAGCTGGTGTGAGAGAAGGTTCAGTTCAATAACCAGTATGCAAAGTCATATTCTGTATAAACACACGGCAGATGGCGCAAAGTGTTTTAAGTGCCATAAAGTATTTGCAAAGAAGGTACGTTTGCAACAACACATAGCTAAAAACCACTTTTTTATTACGCACGATGACGACGTAATTTGTATTACAGAAAATTTAGAAAAATAAATGTTTTAATATGTATACTTTTACTACTTTTGTGTACCTACTTCTTAATAAAATTTATTAAAAAGTACATTTATTCATTCAAACCTATGTTCAAACTAACGAAATTTATAGGTGCTTAAATCCTACTAATATTATAAACGCGAAAGTTTGTGAGTATGTATGTATGGATGGATGGATGTTTGTTACTCATTCACGTAAAAACTACTGAATGGATTTTAATGAAACTACAATAATATAGCTTATATATCAGAACAACACATAGGCTACAATTTAAAGATATTGTGTGAATTGTTCAAAATATGACGATAAGTGTCAAGTAAGTAGGAAGCGACGATGACAAACCGAGTGCGCGATACTACGGGAACGGGAAAAAATCCAAATTACCACGCGGACGAAGTCGCGGGCGACCACTAGTTATATCTAAGTATAATATACAGGCGTCAAAGACTCGCCTCGCAGAAGACAGGCAGCATTGCCACGTTGTTTATTATTGATTTGTTTTATTTTCCTTCACAAGAAGTCACTGGCACAAAAGCATCACGAGGGAGGTTCCCTATTTACCTACACGCTGTATCAACACAGTGCAACTATCCAGTAACGAGATATCTACAAGGAATACACCATTGCATCATACGTACGATAACGTACCAGAGCGTAGTATATTTTGCAGTGGTTCTAACTACATCTAAATTATGAACAATTTAATGATGATGAAAATATATGAAGTTATATCTATAAACATGTGAAACTACGAATACTTTACAGTTAGTTACTTCATCATGCCCTAAGCACTGAAATTTGGCAGTAACTTGGTAAACATTGTCAGAATCAATTACGGAATATTCAATTTCATCAGATTTATGTGCGGATATGGAAATACTAATACCGCGTAGACCTGCAGGTATTATATTAACCTACAAAAGCGATACTAAGTTTATTGATGTGGTACGACATAGGATTTGCTTGAAAGACGTTCGTGGTAGGTATGGAATTATTATTATCATCATTCAAATTGTAAGCTGATTATGATTTTTATACGTCTATTATGAGATTATTAATTGGAAATCCTATGTTCCACTAGTGGCATGACACCATTGACGACTACTGCTGGGCATAGGCCTCACCCAAAATAGAGGGGAATTCAGATTACATATACCACGTTGGCCGGACGGGTATACCACCCAGGTTTTGTGTCTAGTTGTCCTTCTCTAGTAGTGATGCCATATACGTACCTTCCATTAGCCGCCTTGTACGATACCCATTGGACGAAACCATTGGGGGCCTTCCCCAATTCGTCACCTTTTTGTAACCTTTTACAGCCGTCACCACCACGGCACGGCAAATACAAGGCCCAAAACCTATAAATCATTTTTGTCAATTACATTTTGTAAGTAGGCGGGCCCAAATTCTACGAGTATATAGGTAAATGAAACTATTCTAGTTTATGGGTCTAACGTTAATTAATTTCTGACCTGTACAATATACTAGAGCGAATATGCATAAGGAGTTCTATATCTGCATAATACCTACACAGTACTGTAGTGAATCCTAAAGAATGCAAAATAAAATTAGTATCTTTATGAGGACATAGTGTTTAGGTCTGTATAACCTAAATAAATATGTTAAGACTTAAACTTGTTTTCTTTTTTAAAGGAGAATGTTCAAAAGCCGTTTCTTTTTTAAAAACCTAAATAAAAAGTGTATGGCTACCTAAGTAAATTGATAAATCATATAATATTTTTTTAACAATCTTTTAATTCACTCGAACGAAATCGTATGTGGTGTTTAAACTTTGATAATAAATCGTGGTGTAATCGTTTTTAATTGTCTTCTTACTCAAATGCACTATGTCGGACCGGATGCCATGAATCAAATTCATAGACAAATATATCATAAGAGTATCGGATCGAATGATATGAAGAGGTGGTGTAGTTCTTACTAAACTTTTTGAAAATATTATTATCGACATTTTGAAATTCTGTTTCTTTTTGTGATAAAACTACAGATTTAAAGTAAACGTATGTTTTTTCATAAAGCAATAATATATATATATAATAATAATAAAATTGAATAACAGACTCAATTTACTAGTTTTAATAATTAAATAATGTAGAACAATGTTTTGAAGATTTACATAAAGTCAAAACACTATTCGACTCGTTGTTTTTGTCCATATATTATACAAACTATTCCTAAGAAATAGGAGAATGACTGAACACCTTGCTATGGACTACTATGAAGTATCAAAAGCGATAAAATCGACACCAAGATTCAACACTACTTTTTTCAGTGACACCAAGATTTACCTTGATGAATGATTGCAATAAGTAGATCGTAAATGCACATTTAATATTACACTGAGAACAAAACAAAGCAGTGCGCTGTGGTCATTATACCTACCGAGTTACCAAGTAGGAGGGCAGTGGATGTGAAAGTCAATAGGAAAGAGGAATATTGTTATAGACTGATATGAGTTAATTTTTTAAATAATAAATGACGTCGAACTTAGAAAATTCCTTTTAATTACTACTTTTACTTAAATATATTTTCTATGTATATTGTTTGTAGGTACCTATTTAGAAATAAATATACCTACCTATGTATGTTTATCAGTTATCTAGTAGCTAGATACGTGATTTTGTATATGTGGTTGATTGGTTTTAAGTATCTAATACAAGCTTAGGCTAGATGACGTTGTGTGAGAATGTCCAAAATAAATATTTATATCTAAGGGTATACAGAGGTACATCCACTTTTCACCAGGGGCGTACATGCCCTTTATTTGCCAGTATCTTGTTCGTTGATCGGCAGGTGCATCACTTACAAGTGGGTATACCCATTGATGTGGCCGCCCCATTGTCAGGTTTATTTATAAGTGTGTTGGAACTATTACTTCTAGCTTATTTGAATTAAATCCATGTTCAACCATGTAACATGTAACATGTAGCCCTTTTTGGACAAAAATGATTTGACGGATTGATGGACATTTGCTTCAAAACTAACCTCTAATTTTAACGGCAAAACGAAGATTGAGAGAAAAACCCACAAAATAACAGAATATTTTTTATTTCCTATGAAAGTACGATATCAATCCAATTTAAAATCCGATTTTCGCTGTCATACAATATTCTTTGTTACGAAACGGCGGTCTATTGCAAAATGAACAATCTCCTTTAGACACATCTCCATCTAGCCTATAAATTGTTTAAGACAGCGCCATCTAGCCTATAAACTAAGCTAATACATGTTTTATAGCATCTAGATAACTGATCAATACTTAATACTTATATTCTAATACATAGCCTTACATAGTATGTAACAAAGTTGGTCCCCCTGTGTCTGTTCGCTTAGATCTTTTAAAGTAAGTACCTACACAAGGGATTTTAATGCAGTTTTCTGGAATAGATGGTTTATTATAATTAGAGGATGAAAAAATTATGTATTTAAACCTTACTCGCGAACCACTCTGCCCATTGGTGAAAACCGTTGCGTAGTTTCAAATACGAGGGTGGATTGAAAAGTAGTCGGCCTAACACTGATCCATTTAGTTCTAAAAATCAAATCTACCAACATTATTTAGTTCAGTTCAGACCTGTTAATTGTGTGAAGTTTGAAACGTGTGCGATAATTAGTTTTAATTTTATAAATTTATTAACAAAGCAATCTGACATCATTTCCGCAAATGGAGCAAATCGAGCAGCGTGTCGTCATTAAGTACCTCCATAAGAAGGGGCTGTCATCAAAAGCCATCCATGATGATATGGTCAGGACATTAGGGGATTGCGCTCTTTCAAATGGATAGCAGAATTCAAGCGTGGTAGAGAGAGTGTGAAAGACGAACCCCGCTCTGGAAGGCCTTCGACGTCCACTACTGACGAAAATGTTAAAAAAATACTCGACTTAATTATGGGAGACCGCAGATTGAAAATTAGAGAGATAGCCGAGATTATAGGTATCTCTTATGAACGTACTCAAAACATAATAGTCAACGTGTTGGGTTTCCACAAGGTGTCTGCGAGGTGGGTTCCGCGACTGCTTTCAGTTGAGCAAAAAAAGGATGCGATTGACTATTGCACGCGACTGTTTGGAGTTATTTGAAGCTGATGAATGTGACTTTTTGAATCGTTTTGTTACTATGGACGAAACATGGGTTCATTACTGTACACCGGAAACAAAACAACAATCAAAACAGTGGAAAAGATCACCACCCCCCAAAAAGGCCAAATCTATTTTGTCGGCAAGTAAGGTGATGGCTTCAGTATTCTGGGACTCGAAGGGTGTGATTATGGTTGATTATCTTGAAAGGGGTCAGACTATAAACTCTGATTATTACTGCATCTTTACTACGTCGTTTACGAGAGGAAATAAAAGAAAAACGTCCAGGAATGATCAGAAGAAAAGTCCTGTTTCATCAAGATAACGCTCGTGTTCACACGTCTGTTCAATCACTGGCAGAAATTCACAACTGCGGCTTTGAACTGTTACCGCATCCACCTTATTCACCTGATCTGGCACCGTCAGACTTTTTTCTGTTCCCTAACCTAAAAAAGCACTTGGGAGGTCAAAGATTTTTGACAAATGACGAGGTCAAAGCAGCAGTAGACGCATATTTTGACTCTAAGGAAGAATATTTTTTTTTCAACGGGCTAAATGCTTGGAAGGGAAGATGGCAAAAGTGCATTGAACTTGATGGTGAAAACGTTGAAAAATAAAAATATATTTCATTTATTATGTATTTATTTTCTTGGTTAGGCTGATTACTTTTCAATCCACCCTCGTATCTAAGCATACATACATAACGGACGACTTTGTTTTATTGACTGAGGGAGCGAAGCGACCGAAGTTACCGTTTCAACTTGCAGACTGGGGAGAATGTCTTTCGTCTGTACCTACGTCTGTTCTGTCAGATCATGTTTGAGGCCGTATTTATCAACCGATTTGCATGAAACTTTACACACACACTCCTTGCTTACAATGAATAACATTTGAATGATATTTTTTGGATTGGATGACAAGTGAAAGAGTAATAAAGAAAATTGAAGAATAAATTTTCCAAACAAAGCCGCTCCCGAAGTCTACGGTTCACAGAACCACTAGTAATTTGTAGTGATGATAGTGATAGTGATTAAAGCTTGGTGTATGGTACTGCCTGTATAAATCGAAGCGAAATGTGATCGGGGGGCCAAGTCGCGTATTGGAATTTTAGCAAAGTAGCATCGTATTTGCATGGCAAAGGCAAATTTTTACAGTTTTTGTAGTCTACTAACACAAACGCAGTCCAGTGGCGAACGTGCGTCTGCCTACTAACTTGTGACGCGCTAGTGGCTGTTCGCGTGCGTAGTTTACTAATATTTGACAGATTTAAACTGCGACCTAGTTGCAACGTAACATGGCGGCCTGTTGGGGGTTTATTACCAGGATATAGCCCCCAGCGACTCCAACTCATAGAACCCATGGTAAGTGGGATGAGAATTGGGAACTTTTTTATGGCAAGAGATAGGGTTAAATTACTTACGGGGGGTTTACAGAGAGAAAATGAAGTCAAAATTGACCAGCTAGGTCATTCACAACCACTCGATAAGTTGTCATCTCGGATTTGACAGCACACACCGAGGTCGATCACCACACCGAACGGATCCAAAAATGCAATTCACAAACTCTATCGGGAGGCACTTTTCTTGCTCGATTCTTAGATGCATTTACGGAGAATGTTAATAAAGGGTAGAAAACAAATGATGTGATAATGAAAGTATGTGGCTGGGAGCTTTAAATTAAATGTATAATAAATATTTTCCAAGTTAAATTATAATACGTAGGTCACACTATAAGTTTTACGTAACTTAAAAAAACAACATGTTAAATCTAAAATATTATATTTATTGCTTTTCAAAATACTCTCCTTTACATTTTAAACATTTTTTCATGCGATCGAACCATTTTTTAAAACAGGAGGACCACAGATCTGAAGGCATGTTTTCTACGTGCTGATTGAACGCTATCACTGCCTCTTCGGAGTTAGTAAAAGTGAAACATCTCATCAAATCTTTGATTTTGGGGAAAATACAGAAATCACAGGATGCTAGGTCGGGGCTATGCGCAGGATGGGTGACAAGTTGTACTTTTTCGGAAGCTAAAAATGACTTTGTTTTGTTGGCCGTGTGTGACGAAGCGTTGTCATGATGTAGGAGAATGCGGCTTTTGGGTCGTCTTTTGTAAACTTTTTCTAACACCCTGGGTAAACAAATGGTGGAATACCACTCGGCATTAACACTCTTTTGATCTTCAAGTGGAATTGAAAAGATGGGAAAGATGGGACCCGTGGCTGAGAAAAAAAACGGGATCATTTTTTAACAACGTTTCTCGCCTGCCTCACTTTTGTTGGCTTGTTCCCATTTTCAAACACCCATTCACAAGATTGCTGTTCTTTTTCGGGTTCAAAACAATAAATCCACGTTTCGTCTCCTGTGACAATGTCATAAACAGCATTAGAATGTGCGTGGTCGTACATCAGTAGAATCTGTGAGCAACATTCCACGCGAGCCCGCTTCTGCTCCGCTGTCAGTTCACGAGGGATCCAACGACAACAAAGTTTCCGAATTTTCAATTCTTCGTGTAAAATTTTCTGTATTTGACTCATACCAATCCCCAATAGCCCTCGAATTGTCTCATAGGTAATCCTCGGATTTTCTTCAATTAACCGCTTAACAGTAGCCACATTATTTTCGTTGACGGCAGTTGAAGGCCGCCCTTCACGAAATTCGTCATGTAAAGAAACTCGACCTCTCTCAAATTCAGCAAACCATCACCTCACGGTGCTCAAACAAGGTGCTTCTCACCCAAAAGCATTTTGAAGACGAGCGGCACAGTCTTGCGGAGAGAGATAACTTTTAAAATCATAAAAATCATCGCTCTAAAATCTTTTCAACTTAATTCCATTTTAGTTACATACGTAGAACTTTGATGTGTGATAAAAAACAATTGACAAATGATTTCCCGCCAATTGTTTTTTTTTACTACTAAAAAGTTTAAAAAAATATAACATTCGAAATTCAAATAGTTCCGATTAGCTAGAAGTGCATAACTTTTAGTGTGCCCCATGTATTAGCGAAAAAAATAATTACTTTCGTTTTTTAGTATAAACTAGTTTTGTAAACGTCAATTCTAATGTTATTATTTACGCCAAGTTTTGACAGTTTTACTAACCTAACTTTTAAACAAGCACCTAAAGGGATGGATCTCTATCTATTTGGAAATCCAAAATGTTTAAAAAAGGGATATTGGCCCGTCATTTTTCACAAATGATAGCTGCGAAATCTAAATAGTTTCATCGTCAGTGCCCAGCTATATGCCTGTATATAGGGATCTATAACAAAACGTACCTACGTTTATGCAATAATTACATACCTATGGTAATTTTATTAAGACAAATACTTCTAATATAAATCAATGTGTAGGTACAAGTGTATGTAAGTATTTTCTTTTAGTTACCTACTTGTTTTGTTTGTTACTTTGCTCTTCATTTTACCTCATATATCCCTGTGTATAATAAATAAACTGCAATTTTACAGAAAAGGGTGTTCCGTAAACAAAACCAGTGGTTATTTATTGGCCTTCATGAAGGGGCATGCATGAAGATCTTGCTCGAGGCAAAGTCAAAACATTGAAGCATTAAACAACGTGAATGTGAGATGTCACAACTTAAATCTTCAGTCAGTCTTGTCTAGGCCGCGTTTTGATGCGGACGTGTTTGCTGACTTATTCTCGTATAGTGTAGCGCGGCGTCAGCCGTTGCATGTATTGCGATGAGTTCGCAACTTGTCGCAAACGAATTACTGGCGTTCCTGCAACAGAAGCTGGATGTGATGGACGAGCTGTCGGATATCCAGATCTGTTCGTCAAGTTTCAGCCATGAAGATATAGCTGCCTCCAAGCGGCTACTGTACAGCGTACTCAATAAGAGCGACCAGATGGTGTCCCGCCGGCGTGACGGGACAAGGAAGAGCATACAGGATATCATCACACTGCTTAAGGCAACCGATCCCGACGACGTGCCTACGTTTGTGGCCCAGGACTTATCGAAGCTTCCTCCGGTCACATTCGATCACGTCGACGTTACCTGCCTTTTAAAGGCAGGACGTCCAGACAAAGTTGGCGAAAACCGAGGATATCATTCTGAATTTGCGTAAAGAGCTTGTTACTTTACGTAAGACTACAGCGGTATCTAGGTCACCACCTAACGCCAACATTAACACGCGCTGCGAAGCTGACCTCAATGTGAGTTTCGCGTCAGCAGTTTTGTCGCCGTCCGTGTCGACGTCATCGAGTGCACGCACACTTGCACCCGCCCCCGCGGCCCCTACCTGTCAAGCCGCTCGAACCCTGCGCCATGCTCCGCTGCCCGTGCCTGCAGCTCCCGCGAAACTACGAGGTTTTGTTAGCGTAATCAAGACCGCTCCACCGAAACCACTACCTGAGAAGGTATCGGATGTGGCTAATGATGAGTTTGTGACGGTGCCAAGTAGGAAGCGCCGATCGCGAACCAAAGGGAACCGTTGCGGCACAGATGCAACGCAGTCCAGCATAGCGCTGCGTGCCGCAGTACCGAGTACAATAGTGTATATATCCCGCCTACACTACACCACTAAGGCGGAGAACATCGTGGAGTACGTGCGTAAGAACGGCAACTTCGCGCCGAGACTACAGCTGTTGGAGTCGAGCCGCAACGTCAGTTTCCTGTCGTTCGTGGTGCGAGTGCCCAACAGTTGCCTGAGCCTCGTCATGCAGGAGAACTTCTGGCCACAGGGCGTGGTATTCCGCCGCTTCCGCGGATCGTTACCACCGGAACGCAAAAGGACCTAAGTGCGATAGTGAAGTGTTTACTAACACTAGTCTTAAGGTTCTATCACTAACACAACTTTATAATATCTATATGTATTCTTAGTTTTAAGATATTTATCTATGGGCCGTAGAATAAGTTTATACCACCTGTAACTTTTCTATTTGTTGCCTGAAATAAATAAATAAATAAAAATTAAACGGAAAATTTAAATGTACAAAACTTAGTTACTATTACTTATTACATTATAATTTAAATTGTTAGTCCCACATAATAGGTGGCGAGCCTATTGCCGCTTATCGGGTTGACTTGGGTCCATAAAATCTTGGTGGGACCCCTCTACAACCGGGGCACATGTTATGTATTAGGCCGGACCAACATGTTGTGTTGGAAAACATAACATAACATAGCATCACGCCTCTTTCCCCGAAGGGGTAGGCAGAGGTGTGCAAACACACTCACATCTCGCCAGCTATGTTAGGTCCCATGTAATAGGGGGCGAGCCTATTGCCATTTACCGGGCACAAGTTCCAGACTCTGGGATAATTCTGGCTAAAGAGAATTATACATTATCCACCAGACCCGGGAATCGAACCCGAGACCTCGAGCGTGGCAGTCCGTACATAGTACCATTGTGCCACCGAGGTGGTTGTGTTGGACATCCTATTTAATGATTTGATATGTCAATAAACATCCAAAGTATTCCAAAGCGATCTTGTAATACCTCGTCCCAGATGCATCTCTAAATACAGTCTCGGGAGTGTACCTACATGCTAAGCTGTGTAGTTAGCTTTTGGGGTGAGATAGGCTCTGCATTTAATTATGAAGTTAGTAGCCAAGGCTACCAACGGATATCCTGAGTCTCTTGAAAAAGTTTTGTATTTGATTCATTTGTATTAATTTTAATCTAATTTACGATCAACTCAATTTATTCACTATTGTTTCAGATTATTAAGGGCCAGCAAGTTATGTTCCACTCTGCTAAATCTGTGTTAAAGTCAAGTGTCAATTCCTTTTATTAATATTATATTGAAACAAAATGCTCATGTGTCCATGTTGTTTTGTTATGTTTAAGGATTTAGATTGTATATCTTTTTATCAATACTAATTTGTGAATTATATTTATTATCCTTTGTGTTTCATTTACCTTGCTTGGATTTTCTAAAGTGGCTGGTGATGGCAATAGGGTTGTCTGCTATAACGTGTGGTCAACAAAATTACTGGCAAAGTGTGGGTGTGTAATTCACGTTTGCGTATCTCCCCGGTATTGTATGTAGGTGATAATAATATAATGTATGTATGTTCATTAACTTCATTATGGAAATTTATCAACTTTCTAATTACTTGTGATGTATTTAAAGCCATTGTAGACTGGCTAATGAGACAGTTTCTTGACTCATGCTACATAGGCATCTCTCGCATCCCCTACCCTGCCTGACTGTTAATAACTGATAAAACCACCTATCACTATATTAGAATATTAGCAGGTGCTAACGACTTTGCTCGCTGGACAAATAATATACTGAAATCTTCCTCTTGATCAACTCTAGGTATCTATTAAACAACCGCATTAAAGTGGGTTGCGTATTTTAAAGGTCTAAGCATACCTAAGGACAGACAGCGGGAAACGACTTTGTTTTACGGTATTTTATACTATGGCATAGCATAAAGTAAAATAGGTACACACTGGGTATGTTAAGATGTTACAAGCCAGCTAAAACCTATAGGTACAACAGTATATAGTCGGTAAGTACCTACCTATATCTCTATATCACCTATATCACCTTTTAGCTACTTCTTTAAACTTTCGCGTTTTGTACACATTATAAACTTAAGACTAACGGGTCTTTTACGCGATTATTGAGATATATACATACCTCTTTATTACCCGACGTTTCGGCCCTGTTACAAGAGCCGTGGTCACGGGTGGACTGGTCACCTTTTAGCTGTCTGAAAAGATATCGTAAATCAATGTCTTCCCTGCCGAGTAAATCTGTCAAAAATTATCGAATTCGGACCTCTGAATAGCGTTTGTGCTTCCGAAGAGACCACTCACCGCTCGGTGTCGACAACGGAAGTTTCGGACGGTTATGAATGACCCTGCCTGGGCTGTTTAGTTTCCGAGATATCGGGTACTGGGAATATTGGGTATTTTTGCGGGATGAGAATTCCCGGTTTTTTTTGCAGGCAAATGGAACTCGTGATGGGAGGGGGTGCCGGGGGAACAAAAATGTGGGCTATAGGGGCTGGGAAGTTGGGTTCCTGGGATATAGGAGTTGGGAAGTTGGTAATGTCTGGAGTAACTAAATCCAACTTAACCTAATGATGATTGTACTCTGCAGTCATTAGGTTTGGTGCCTTTCTGGACCACCCTGGCGCCTTGCTTGTGAATTTAGCAGTCTACCGATTTTTGACATAGTAGAATAACAGTTACATGGCGTTTTATGTTCGTTTAGCATACCTACAGCCGTCAGGTCCCGGGCCGCTAGTTATAGATAACACAGAACAAACCATCGTGCTCATCACACAAATTTTTGTCCTAGGTGGAATGCTGACTCACAACATCTCAAGTACCGGTGTACTTGACATGTCCAGTAGTTAGCTTAAGTCATCGAAGTACCTACAAGATACTTGCAGTATTCTACTAGTATGCAAAGAGAACATGATCCGGTCATGTACTACTTAACTTACGACAAGCAGTCAATATTACGACGTGGTCGAACAGAAGTTCTACAATATTTCCGGTAATAACGGTTGGCTGCGAGGGATGAAGAAAACGCAATGTAAATCGATCGATAAAGTGTTAAATTTTTGACGTGTGCCGAATCAGTATTCTGAAGTCTATAATAAATACCTATTTTAAGTTTTTGTGAAGACTATTATGTAATGATGAGTAAACGTCCGCGTAGTGTTTTCTTTTTACTAGTCGGGTGTGATATGATATTATGGTCGTCTGCCGTAAAGTGCACGACAATTCAACTGTGAGGGCTCAAAATTTCCATCATGATAGGGTAACTACACTTATGCCCACATTGAAGTACCTTTGAAAAGAAAACGTTCTTTACAGAATATGTATACAGGCATGCACTCGCAGAATAGTTTTGTGTTTATGTATTCTACACTAGTGGTTCTGTGAACCGTAGACTTCGGGAGCTTTGTTTAGAAAATTTATTTTTCAATTTTCTTTATTACTCTTTCATTTTTCATCCAATCCAAAAAATATCATTCACATGTTATTCATTGTCAGCAAGGAGTGTGTGTGTAAAGTTTGTGTGCGTTCGCGCAGCGGAATTTTTTTTTATTTTTTTTAGCGGAAGATTTTAATTATGTAGATATTTAGTGTATGACGTCGTGTAAATGTGTATGGTAAAAAAAAATTGTGCATGCAGCCATATTGTGGAGAAATTCGCCAAAAACTGATTCCGCTGGGCGAACGTTGTCCTGGCGGAACTTTTTTAATCCATGGACTTAGAAGAAAAAGAATGTGTCCAAAAATTTGTGTGTATTTCTGTGTAATTGTGTATGTATGAATAAAATTAGTGCATGCATACACTTTGGAGAAATTTAAGTTTCCGCTACGCGAACGTTTGGCCATTTGCTAGTTTTCATATAAAGCGCTTATATAGAGAGCTGTAGATTTTTACATACGTTGTTTTGAATTTGTTTATATTTGTTTAAAAATCTGATTTAGAAAAAATCATAGGGTTTAAAAGATAAAAATATAAACGTAAAATACGCTTATTAGGTCTTAGTTCGTAAAGTATGCAATTTGGGGTCTAGTTTTTCACGTTTATACAAACCTTGTAAGTGTCTGCAACATCTTACCAAGTATCAATGATGTTCTGTTAGTAATTAATGAGTTATAGGACAATTTACCATGAATAGACCACTGTTTACAAAGCAGTCAAATGTCACGACGTTTTAAAGGAATTGCATAGTAAAATGTATTCCAATAATTAGTGTATAAATTCAACTACTCACGTGCAAAATTTCATCTCATTAAATTCAGTAATTAAAGAGAAACAATTAAAATACTGACAAAGCACGGAAAACCTACATAACCCGACCAAGTTCGGATGGCTACAAAAAAGCGGCCGTGCAATATATTTAGGTAACCTTCTAAAATTTACAGTACTTTAATTACAGTACCCGGTATTGAATTGGTACAGGTGAAAACACAATTGTTGTTTCGATATAATTTATAGGTCATTGTGTCATGTTGAGGTTATTTTCTGTATTTGCTATTCATTTAAGAATATTTTCTTGAAAATACCTTTTTTAATACCAATGTTTTAGTTTATAACACTTTTTAAATGTTGATTTATTTTTAGGTATATTAGGCAGACTCTAAAATATAAACAACTGAATAGTCTAGTTATGTGACCTGTGATTTTAATTTTTATTGATGTTCGAAATATTATACTTACCCAATTCATAATCGTTTATTAAACCTATTTTAATTAAAACACATTTTAAGTCTATTGCTTTCTCTAGCCAATGACATGAAAATTACTATGACAGAGTATGTTTAGCAAGCGTTTGTTAACGTTAAGTTTTTATGAACAAGGAACTTGTCATGACAAGCACTTCAGCTGCGCTCCCGATACACTCAAAATACACGCGCATGTGCGCGCACATGAGTTGTATGCAAAGTTCTGCTATTACTGGCGCGCGCGTATTTTCAGCGCCCCGGGCACGCATGTCATTACTAGTCCCTAAGAGGGTTAGAAATTTTTAGGTTATTTTCTGTATTTTCATTCATTTATTCATATGCTCACGGCTGTTTTCCCAGAGGGGGTAGGCGTGACATTTCTGTGACACCCACATTTCGCCAATTTTTGGGTTTCTACGTAACAGGTGGCGAGAAATAAATAATATATACATAATTATTATATGTAATTAAAGATATTTTTGTACACGGATGTTTAATTAGAAAAGTACTTGTTAATTGAAGATCTATTTTTATTGTAGATCAAGAAATGCAATTGTTTTAATTTTTCCTAACGCTTGTGTACGCAACTGTACCATATTAATAAATACTATACTGGAAGGTTAAGAACGTTACTTAGATATATGGTGGTACGGCCGCTTTTTTGTAGCCATCCGAACTTGGTCGGGTTATGTAGGTTTTCGGTGCTTTGTCAGTATTTTAATTGTTTCTCTGTAATTACTGAATTTAATGAGATGAAATTTTGCACGCGAGTAGTTGAATTAATACACTAAATATTGGAATACATTTTACTATGCAATACCTTAAAACGTCGTGATATTTGACTGCTTTGTAAACAGTGGTCTATTCATGGTAAATTGTCCTATAACTCATTAATTACTAACAGAACATCATTGATACTTGGTAAGATGTTGCAGACACTTACAAGGTTTGTATAAACGTGAAAAACTAGACCCCAAAGTGCATACTTTACGAACTAAGACCTAATAAGCTCATTTTACGTTTATATTTTTATCTTTTAAACCCTACGATTTTTTCTAAATCAGTTTTTTAAATAATATAAATAAATTCAAAACAACGTATGTAAAAATCTACAGCTCGCTATATAAGCGCTTTATATGAAAACTAGCAAATGGCCAAACGTTCGCATAGCGGAAACTTAAATTTCTCCGAAGTTTATGCATGCACTAATTTTATTCATACATACACAATTACACACAAATACACACAAATTTTTGGACACATTCTTTTTCTTCTAAGTCCATGGATTAAAAAAAGTTCCGCCAGGACAACGTTCGCCCAGCGGAATCAGTTTTTGGCGAATTTCTCCACAATGGCTGCATGCACAAATTTTTTTTTACCATACACATTTACACGACGTCATACACTAAATATCTACATAATTAAAATCTTTAAATTCAACAACATTCCGCTGCGCAAACGCACATGTAAAGTTTCATGAATTCGGTTGATAAATACGGCCGCAAACATGATCTGACAGAACCCGTAGATGTACAGATGTAGAGACGTAGAGGTAGGTACAGACGAAAGAAATTCTCCCCAGTCTGCAAGTTGAAACGGAGACTTCGATCGCTTCGCTCCCTCAGTCAATAACTAGTGGTTCTGTGAACCGTAGACTTCGGGAGCGACTTTGTTTATCCTTAATATTCTTAAATTGTATTTATTTGCGACTTTTGATTTTATTTATATGGGTTGCTATGGTTACGGATTGCATTCTTGACAGACCGTAGACTTCGGGAGCTTTTTTTAGAAAATTTATTTTTCAATTTTCTTTATTACTCTTTCATTTTTCATCCAATCCAAAAAATATCATTCACATGTTATTCATTGTAAGCAAGGAGTGTGTGTAAAGTTTCATGAAAATCGGTTGATAAATACGGCCGCAAACATGATCTGACAGAACCCGTAAATGTAGAGGTACAGACGAAAGAAATTCTCCTCAGTCTGCAAGTTGAAACGGAGACTTCGGTCGCTTCGCTCCACCAGTCAATTAACTAAATAACATCCCTTACCCTTAAGGATCAATGAAGGTAACGACAAACTGAGCCTTTATAGTAGACTAGAAAGAACGGGCCCGGCGCAGGGCGTGCCGTGTACGTGGCTCGGACACCAAACGTTATACATTTTGTGACAGTGTGTTATCCGTCCCGTACGGGCACGGATCCGGCATCTATAGTAATCTTTCCATTCCACTCCGGATGCAATACGGCCCGCGCACTGCCCGTTCTAGTATAATTATATTATCCCGGACTATCGCTAAGTTATCCGTCAAACTTTATTAATTAAAACTTTCAATAGAACTCAAAGCCGACGAAGGGAATTTCATTACAATAATTGAACAGTTATAGTCATGGACCTGTTTTAGTTCATACTACCTATATGCTAGTACATTTACTAAAATACTAGTACGTTTGTTTTATGTTTGACCTTTACAAAGTATAATTCATTGAATTAGCTATGCAAAATAAACCATTGTATGTATCTCTATTAACTACTTAATTATTAATGTATTCACATATTCCTATATTTATAGTTTGAGAGGCACCTGGAATACTCGCTGCTAGGTAGGTTTAGTCTCGATCGATTACAAATCTATTTGTACGATGCATTTTAAAGTGTTGCGCACTGGATGTATGAACTTCCTTATGAATCGAATTTAGAATGGTATTCATGAAATATAATCTATTAAAGTTATTCTATAGCTTTTTTTGAAACGTTTTTACATCTTTTATTTCTCTAACTAAAATAGCCTGTGTCTACGTGTGCGTATAGTACCTATTTCCGATCCCCAGCCAAACCTATTGTGTCTCATGTTGGCTTAAAACGTAAACTTATCCCTGTCTAGGGTCTGAATCTCTCAGACGTCCCGATCATAATCGGTACTGTGGGCTACCATTTTTACGTGATACAGGTATGCGAAAGTTTGGAAAATTTAATTGTTTGTTTCGTCACACTAACTAGATACTGGACAGAGAGTTACAAATGGCGGTAGTGGATAAACTGGATGTTGACATTTGCGCGCGTTCCCGTTTCCACACATAGGGAGATAGGTATATACCTATAGAATAAAAGTATCCTATGGGTCTGTGAAAAACGGGAGTGGGAAAATTAAACTACGGAGGCAGTGGCGGACGTTTACTAGTAAACAATATAACTATTTCTGTACACAATTCAGCATGGTACTCGTAGCTACATAACATATTGGTTCTTTTTCTTCTTAGAAACTTCGAAGAGTAGACAGAATATTTATCGGTACATTACGACCCCAACAAAATAGGGCGATTTACAACAGCAACACAAGAGTGTCGTCGTGTATTCGTAGCATAACCACAGAATAGGTAATGTCTAACAATTAAAACTCTGTTTGTGTGCTTGATTTCAATTTACTTGCTAGAGTAATTAGATCCAATGTGTAATTAACTCTGAATAATATTTACGAGTATGTAAGTAGTTGTACATTAAACTGCGCGTGTTATGTCAGTAATGAAGGGTTTTTTCATAATTTCGGTTCTTATATTAGATAATTATATCAATACTGTACTTTAACACAACAATAATGCTATGCGTCGCATATACTATGATTCCTGTACATACATATAACAATGATTCTGTAATATTATATTTATTTTATTCATATTTTAAATTAATACAGTATTATCGCAATTTAAATTTAGGGTTTCTTATGGAACAAATATTTCTTGTATATTCTTAACTATAATACAAGTACCTACAAGTCGATTTATGGCACAGATAATAATAATTCTTTTGTGGTACCTACAAAATGTGTATTCCTTTTACTAACAATTTCCACATCAAGGCTTTCATTCCATGTAATACTCCTCTGAACTGAACGCCAGTCCACTTCAGTGAGCAAATTAATACCTAGAAATTTGTACCTTAGTATAGATCTAACGTTGTATTCTAGAAAGCAAGAGATGATCGAAATATAGCTTGTTACTTAGTAAGGAAGAAAATTTATTATATTTAATTTAATTGTCTATCACAAATGGACTAGTGTCTTGGATCACTTCCTGTTTTTGCTAAATTCCTACTATTATTAGTAGCATGAAGCTATAGCCTTCCTCAGTAAATAGAACATTTAACAAAATAAAACAATTTACAGTTCTTTAAACGTTGCGTTCAACAAAAGAAGCTCTTTAACTTTTTGGCACTAAATAACTATAGAGTACACCGTTTCTACCTGCCTATTCTGCCTAGCACCACTCATGTGATATGTGTGAGTATACCTGAACAAATAATGTGAAAAGGTCGGATATACACAAGTTCAAACTTAAAAAACCAAGTAACAATTGATGCGTCACTGTCTTGCTCGCTCACAAAGTTAAACGCGCATCCTATTATAAAGGATTGTGATACATTTATTTTCCCCACATTAGCCAGCAACGGACATTCTTTTAAACTGTTTTATCATTTTTCTATTACTTTTAACGCGTTGTGGGTTTTTACAAAAAGACCGTCTCCGAACCGTGGTGAGAAAAAAGCTAGTAAATCATCTATCGTACCCAATAGATTTTTCATTTTATAAACAGATTATACATACAGACACGCATAATAAAGTCACGTCTTTATCCCTGAAGAGCTATACAGAGGCGTTATTATTAAACTCACATTTCGTCAGACACATTGTTGGTCCCAGGCCCCAGGTCTCCTACATTATAACTTAGTACTTGACGTATCTGTCAACGTCTATCTGTCAACAGGTGCACCGCATGTAGAGCAAAAATAGTAGGTAGGTATACTTAATTACTGATTAGATATTTTATTAGAATATTAGAATCTTTCAGAGAACAATTATTTTTCTCTCAGACGGCGTACTTTGAATCCCTCGCTAAGTATTCTACTTTAGTTTTACCACAGGTTTTACTTTACTCTAGAATCCTTTGCTTCGCTCTGGATTCAAAAAAGCGCTTTCGGCAACAATATAACATTTTACTCCCTTGTCATAAAATCTACTATGATAAGAAAACTCCCATGCGGGGAGTTTTTTATCTATACTTATAATAAATCTGTAGAAGTGAAAATTCTGTACATTGAACATATCAAAAATATAATATGTACATTGAAGTATTTACAATAAGAATTACAATATACAAAATATACATAGTTATAGACTAAAAGTATTTACATTACAAAATATCGTTTAAAAAATCCTCCGCGTCATTGCCGACTGGGAAGGTTCCCAAAATGCTGGCTGTGTTGCCACGTTGGATGGCGATACTTATTCTTTGGGCCAGAAAATAGCCAGCCTTCTGGTCCTGAGAAGCATCGATTAGGCGTTTAGCAATGTCTCTATAAAGGCGGCGAGCACTCGGACCCCATGACCCCAGTGTCTCAACCCCAAACGGCTCAAATATGTAATCACCAGCTAGGTTAGCATATTTACGCCGTTTGAGGCCTTCAGCCGACGCAGCAGCAGCGCCGGCACATCCGGATGTGCTTGGAAGGTGTGAAGGTGCTAAGGTGTCAACGCATGTAGCGTCCCACACCAAAGGCCTTCCCATCTTCCACAGTAGCAACGAAATACCGTCCGGTCTCTTTCCATCGCTTCGTGCTCAACCATTTGGTTCACGTACGGCCGGAAGACCTGCGGTGGAAAGAGCCCTACGAATTATGTAGTTTAGAATAGCGTGCCGAGGTATACGACCTGCGCTTCTGCTACAAGAAAGGCCATGGTATCCCAGATTATCGACGGCTACTCCACAGGTGCAATGATGCGGGGATACACAAAGTGTACCCAGCCGAAGGCAAGTGGCAATGCGGAAGGTTGTGTCGTCAAACATTGTACCGAAGTTGGGCGATGGGAGCGCCTGAATCCATAACCCTGACTCCCATTCTCCAACAGCTAGTAGGCGTGCACGCTCTGAAATATTGACAGAAGTGTCAATTAGTGTATTAATTCTCAATTTACAGAGCGGCGAATCCCACAGTCGCTGTGAGCCTAGGGCGTGAGGGCAGGTCAGTGTCGGGGCAAGACATCCTCCAAGCATTTATGGCATCGGTCTTGCATCGCACAACAAATCAATCAGTGTATTTGACAAAATTTTCCTGACTAATTCTTCTAAGGGGGTGTTACTAGACCGACACCGAACCCAAAAATGTGATTAAATATTTTTTTTGTCTGTCTGTCTCTTTGTTCAGGCATCACGCAATAACTACCGGTTCGATTACGATGAAACTTGGTATAATTATTCTTTAATATCCTGGGCACCTTTAGATCTCGGAAAAGTATATACATTAAAAACCCGGTTACTGTACCAACCGCAAATAATAAGTTTGTAGTAGGTTACGTCACCTGCAGTGGAGTTCACTAAGGGGCGCGCTGCACACGGCTAAGATACTATAATATTTTATCTTAAGATACAATATCACTCGCCATACAATTCAATGGACTATCACACACGACGAAGATAATAAATAATATTTCATATTTTCGTATCGTAGGATGAATTTGTATGGTATAATAGAGAATATATTAGAAGATGTAATAGAGAAACTGTTGTACTTTCTCTAGTACGTTTCTCTTGTGTGGCTTTATGAACGCAAAATAACCCAAAACAATGGTTTTTAGAACTTTTGTCTGTTTGTCTGAATGTTTGAACACGCTAATTTCAGAAACAGCTTAACCGATTTGAATTATTGATTTGAATTTGCGGTTTTCAGTAATGCGTTGTGGTTTATTCAACTTAACATTTAAGGTTTGGTTTTCAGTCGGTTCATAAATAAAAAAGTTATGTAGATCTAAGGTAACACGCAGGCGGAGCTGCGGGCAACAGCTAGTGTAGAATAAAATAATGCTATGAAGTTTGTCATTTTAGCACGTTCCATAACACAAGATCTACTAAAGTTCGAGGCTACATGAAGTTCTATTGCAAACAGCTTCGTCCACGTGGAATAGTTTGGTAGTTTGCAATTCCCACGGGAACATACCCGGGATAAAAAGGAACCAAGTTATGCCTCACATTACAACACATTGATATAGTTATAGTTATAAAAAAACACATAATGTTATAACACCAGTGCCAGTGAGTCCTGTTTTAAATCAGACCGAGTCTGAACATTAGCCAAATAGCCATAAAAGCCATAAAAGCTTCTATAACTCCTGAACAGAATTATATACTATCCATTGTAGTTATCCTTCAAAGTTCATTACATGAAGTACCATCAATTTTTTTTTAGGTTCTTCACGCCAGCCGTTTAGAGTTTAAAGGGGCGGACGCCCTGTTTTCGCAACTTGCTCTTCAAAGGCAAATATCTTGCAAACAGATACTTAAACAAAAAATTATCTTAGCAACCTATCTAATGATACCCCACACGATGGAGTAGACGCGAGATAAAGATATCATCCCCAACTATACCTACGTTACCCCAAAAAGGATATATTTTTCAGAATTTTATTTTAGCTCTTTGTAGGTATAGTAAATATGCATAGGTATCCATAAAAAGTTTCGTGTTTCTAGTACTAACCGTTTGGGAGGAGAGCCGAGGACGGAAGGACAGACGGACGGATATGACGAAAATATAAGGGTTCCGAAACTTTTACTACGGCACCCTAAAAATGTAGTGATTAAGCTGTTAATTTGGAATTACAAAGAGATACTTCGATTATATTTATTTGTAGAATAACATTTTATGTAGGTACTTACTTACCTCGTAACACATAATTAATCAGAGTAAGTAAGATAAGAGAGAAAAGAATTTTGCTGTTATATTAACACACAGTATTGAGTAGTGTATTAGACATGAGTTACAAGCTTACTACTTGTAAACACAAACAGATGTGTATCTCAATAAAGTTAAACTCCCGAGGACTTTTATTTTGAGCCACGGCTCCACGTTTTACAATCAAGAGGACCGGTTTAGCCGTGTGGTTTCCGCCCGAGAATAGAACCGCAACGTCACTTCCCGTGTCAAGTTCTAATAAAGAGAATAATTACACTTTATTAAATGCTACGTATTATAATACCCTTAACTTTTTAGGCCCAGCTTTTAAGATTAAACTTGTGTAGTGTGTGACAAGTGAAGGGTTGTGTTTGACTTATTGGTGGGCGGGGGGGATCCAAAGCAATTGGGAAGGCAAGTCCACGGTCAATAAGACCGTGAACAACTGGACCAATAGGTTAGAGTAACTCCTATTCTCAGCACCCATCCAATGCTGAGTCTGGCGAAGGGCTTTCGGGGAGAGGCAACAGTCGTGTTGATCCCCAAAGCAAGGCTATTTCCTTCACGTGGTGCCGCCTGTTATTGGTCTGATTCCATAAGAAACAAACCCAACAAATAGTCTATAGCCGAGACTTCTATCCATGTCCAAACTATCCACTTCCCATCCAAACAAACCATCCTTACTCATCCTCAATCCCTCACCTCCAAGGCAAGGGGGCAGCCCAGCGGGGTGGCGGTGGACGGGGTGGCGGTGGACGGGGTGGCGGTGGACGGGGTGGCGGTGGACGAGGCCACAGCTACTGGGATTAGAAAGAAGCTGGCACAAGAAATAGGCAGCGCCATTAAAAACAACGCCGATAGCAGACTCTTGGCATTCGACGCCTCAGGCCTGGTCGCGGAAGGATACTTCCTTATGACGGCAAACACCGAGGAGGCGCTCGAATGGCTGCTAGGACAGGACTTTGGCGCGCAAAATGGAGCCCCCCTTAAGATTAAAAAGTTGGAGAAGCACCGAATGTCTGTCTGATTCCCGGGTAGTACGGAAGATCTAGAACTGGAACCCCTGGACTACTTCAGAGGCCAAAACAGGCATAGGGTAGAACTGTGGCTCTCCGACTGGACTCTTATCCGCAAAGAAGAACTACCACTAGGAGTGAGACTAGTGGTTGGGTCCCTGAGGAGGTCGCAAAATTGGGTCTGATCTCACTGCACTATCAGGCCACAAGAGTATACGCTAGAACTGTAAGCAAGAGCATAACCCAGACGGAGGAAAAGTGTCCATGATACACTTACACATGCCCCAAGCACACCTCAAATACACAGGGCAAGTCGCTCATTGGAGGCGGAGACACCGACCAATCTGAGGCCCATAAGGGGGCCCCGGTGGAAGGAAGTATGCTGCAATCACTCAGGAGGTGTAGACGGAAGGCCGGCGGCCCTGCAACCTGGACAACCCGGGTAGTATATACACAAAACACCCCCTCCCTAATACTACGCGGAAGGACCTAACTCCCCCACACAGCGTAGCATCACTGCAACCACACTGGTGTGGGGAGTCGGCCGCCAACGCAAAGGTAAATCAGGGAGGGAACAAAAACCACTAACACACATAAACAAATAAACATGCACACTAACAGCAAGACACCACTGAAAAACACACAAAAAATAAGGATAGTCCAGATAAATCTCCACCACTGCAATGACGCTATGACTGAGCTTTGCCGATACGTGGTGGATAAGAAGATAGATATCGCTCTCCTGCAAGAGCCACACGTCTCAAACGGACGAGTGACCGGGCTAGGCTCCTTGGGAGGAGACATCATCCGACATGAGAATGGTGAGTCAACACCTAGGGCATGCATTTATGCCAGCAGTAAAGCAAGAACGTTAGGACTAGTAAAAGCAGATTGTTACAGAGACCTCGCTAGCATTGTGATAACAATACAAACGGGGATAGATACAAAAGAAAGGGTGCTCCTGGTCTCCGCGTATCTGCCCAGCGAGAGAGATTTCGAGTCACTTTCCCGAGAAATGAAAGAAATTATAAGAAAATACCAATGTAAGAACATTCCAATTATTTTATGTTGCGACGCTAATGCCCACCACGTAGTGTGGGGCAGTACCAACTGCAACAAAAAAGGGGACTTACTCTTGGATTTCATAGGTACGTCAGGCTTGGAAATTCTTAATGTGGGCAATACCCCCACATTAGTAACCCGAGCAAGACGAGAGGTGTTGGACATCACTATCGCAACAGATAGGATCAGCCAACATATTAAAGACTGGGAGCTAGACGAAAGTAATTCAATGCCAGACCACAAACGAATCACTTTCAGTTTGGAAGCCAAGACAGAGAAGATCCTAACAAGAAATACGAGGAAAACAGACTGGGTCACATACGAACAGCAAATGGAGAAATGGAGCCCAGGTCCAGTAACCTTGCTAAGAGACACAACAGAAATAGAACAAGAAGCCAACAGACTAGACGCCGCTCTAAGGGAAGCCTATCACAAGGCATGCCCACTGAAAGAGATAAGACCAGGGAGGGGTCAACCCTGGTGGACAAAGACTCTAGAGAAGCAAAGAAAAAAGACCAGACGAGCTCTCAGAAAAGCCCTAGATAAGAATGATGACGAGAGCTGGCAAGAATACAAAAAAGTTAGAAATATTTATAAGAAAGAATGCAGAAGGGGAAACAGGAACAGCTGGAAAACCGTTTTGCGCAGGGGTTGAAAAATACCCAGAGGCGGCGCCACTAGTGAAAACGTTCTCCAAGGCCAACACCTGCTAACTAGGACGCATTAAGAACGGAGATGAACTCATCACCGACCCCAAAAGGATACTGGAAGTGATGCTAGGCACGCACTTTCCAGGAAGCCTAGAAGACACAGATGATAACTCACCACCTACACTAAATCTCATAGCGGTACAGGAGACGAGTGTTAACATCACAGAAGAACATTTACAGTGGAACGTGAGGTCCTTCCAACCATACAAGTCTGCAGGACCAGACGAAATCTTCCCAAAAATGTTACAGACAGCCATCAGACACATAGGCAAAGATCTACTGAATCTATATAACAGTAGTATCACAACTAAGTATATTCCAAGCAAGTGGAGAGAGGTAAGAGCGGTCTTCATCCCGAAATCCGGGAAGACATCGTATCAGGAAGCAAAGTCCTTCAGATGCATCAGTCTCTCCTCATTCATTCTGAAGACACTGGAGAAAACCTAGACAGAATAATAAGAGAACAAATAGAGAAAAGCGGATCTCCACTGCACTTAAACCAACATGCATACATAGAGGGCAAGTCAACTGAAACGGCCCTAAATAGCCTGGTTATAAGAGTGCAAAGATCAATAAGTAACCTAGAATACGCACTAGGCTGCTTCTTCGATGTGGAGGGCGCATTTGACAAAGCAACCCCCGATTCAATAGAGGACACTCTAAACCGCGAGTGCATTGACAGAGATCTATCAGGATGGGTAAAAAATATGCTTATATCTAGGAGTAACCCTGGACAGCAAGCTAACTTTCAAGGCTCATATCAGCAACACATGCACATAAGCTAAAATGGCAATGATGCAGTGTAAAAAGACAATAGGAAGAACCTGGGGAATAAAACCATCGGTAGTGTTATGGATATACAAGGCAATAATTTTGCCAAGAATCCTGCATGGAGCCCTGGTATGGTGGCACAAGGCTGCCACAGGTGAAAACAAGAAAGAACTAGACAAAGTCCAAAGGCTAGCAGCCCTCATGACCACGGGCGCTATGAGGTCCACACCAACAGCCGCGCTAGAGAACATATTAGGGATGTACCCCTTGGACTTAGAAATAAAAAGAAAAGCCACCGAACAATGGTTCAAACTCAGAAGCATTGGCCTATGGACCGGAAATTTCATGCACAAAGGTCATGCTAGTATAAGCAAGAACAACGAAGAAAGATTGTCAATGATCCTTTCCAATAATTACCTTATCAGGAAGGAGAGAACTTTTGACAAGAAATACAGAATACACACGAGATGAATGGCGGATAGATCCCAGTGATACCATCTGCTATACAGACGGTTCAAGAAAGGAATTGACTAAGCTATCAGGATCCGGAATGCAGATAACATGCGATGACGGGACAGAAATGAATAAGTCAATACCCCTAGGAAGATTTGCAAGCGTCTTTCAGGCAGAGATACACACCTTACCACACCGGGTAAGGTCTACAGTGATAGCCAGGCTGCACTGAAAGTACTTGACAAAGTGGAGACAACATCAGCAATAGTTAAGAAATGTAAGAAATCATTGGACAGACTGGCCAAGAACACCGCCCTAACGATTGCCTGGGTCCCCGGACACGAGGGTAACACGGGCAACAAGCTGGCCGATGAACTAGCCAGAGAAGGTGCTGACGAAAACTTGCTGCGGCGACCGAAGCCCCGGCTGCCCATAGCGCATAAAATCACCAAAGGAGTTATCAGTCGTAGAACAAAAGTAGAAACCAACCAATGATGGAGGACCTCGACTGGAATGAGACAGTCGAAAATCTTCATCAAGGGAATGGACAAGAAAAGGACGAGTCATTTCATGAAACTCCCAAGAGGAAACATGAGGCTCGCCATAGAAGTGATAACAGGACACTGTCGACTGAACCGACATCTGACAGTGATAGGAGTAAAAACCGACCCCAAATGCCCGGAGTGCATGGACAGCGAAGAAACAAGCTTCCACCTGCTGGCTGAATGCCCCATGTACTCACTGATCAGATGGGAAATCCAAATTTTAGATTATAGTTTACTAAACCACCTCGCCCTACGTACTTGATTTTAATATAACTAGTTCCTTTGAAGAACGCCGAGGCTCTAATCATGCTTAGTTGCAAGCGATGCACAGGAAGACAGAAGCTTTGTTAAAACACCCAAGAAGTCCGGAAACGATAAAAGGCTACTACGAGCAACCAATTAATTGAGTAATGAAATATTGACACATAAAATGTCTGACCTACAACTTCGAGAAGATAGGTGTGATTGTTTGTATGACTGTGGGTGTCACAATTATCACAGAATAAACATCCGAAATATTAAACAATACTAACGTCAACTTATTTTTAACGATGAATTATAAACCTGTAGAACAGGTACGTAATAACTTACATACCTGTAGGTATAATAAGCTCTAGAGAGCGTCCCTTTGCCGGGCTGCCATAGCTTAACCAATTCTGCCTATCCCGTGGGCCGGCTAAGGCGTAGGGAGAAACACCGTGGAGGTTTAGTGGGTAGTCCGGCCCGCAGCGGGGAGGGTACTATCCCTCTACCTCTCTCTCTCGACCGCCTCCTTCGCGAGCACGCCTTGCTCGCATAAGGACACGTCCGCGTTCCACCTACTCGCGCTGGAGACAATGGCTCTCCACTCCACCAACGTGTGGAGTGCAGAGTCCTTGCCGGAGGCCTCGCAGTGTTGACACTAGGGTGTTACCTCCCGATGGATGCAAAACAGATACTTACCGACGCATCTATGCCCAGTAATGATCTGCGTCCCACGATACGTGAGGTCACCATGCCCCCTCTGCAGTCCATGATCGGTCTCACCGCCCGCCGCGATGACGGTGGTTCCCCACTTTGGTTGCTCCATATCTCCATGAGATACTAGCGGAGTTGGGACCGCTGGTCCTCGATTTCTCGAGACGCAGGCCTGTGGTCCCGCTCCAGCGCCTCCTTGAGCCATTCAAACAATGACGTAAGGGCTCTCATTTCCAGGTCGGTTCTTTCTTTCTATAGGGCCATACTCCGCACGATCCCCAGATACAGTCTCCTGCAGGAAGCGTTGGATCCCTTTAGGTTGGGCATCAGTCGCGAAAGCGCGACTGTGACACTTTGGGGACCAAACTTCGGAAATGTGGTCCGAAGTTCTATCGGCTATCAAGTACGATCCCTAAGTACTTCATTAAGGGCTTGATGCCGATGTATACCGAGGTAGTACCTACTATACCCTATTCTGTGGCAATAGTGCTGAAGGTGCGCGTCCATTGGCCCGCGCCGGACTCACCGCACGCACGGCACGCAACGGATTAAACTGCTTTAAAATAAAATAAATAAAATAAAATAACGTTTATTATCTTTGAAATTTTCAGAAAATTATTTAGATTCGTCAGAAGTTGGTGTGACTCTACCGAGGGTTCCAAAATGCAACGAGACTGAGAAGAGCCCTCAAGAAACTCAGCTCGGCTTTTTTCAAAATATTTCATCTTAAATCTAATACAGAGTTATTTAGAAAGGAGCAATTCGTTACGTTGTTACAACCAGGCCGCCTTGTCATCTAAGAAATCATTAATACTATAATAAGCTTTATGGCACAATTTACTTTTTATTAGTTTTTTAAATTTATTGACAGATAAATTTGCTATTTCGGTTGGCAATGTATTGTACATTCGAATAAAGTTCCCCGCAAAAGAATTACTCACTTTATGAAGCCTAAATTTAGGAACAGCCAGTTTATCCTTATTTCTTAAGTTTAGATTATGATTATCACTATTTTTCACAAATTTACTTTTGTTCTTGTGGGTATACAATAAAATTTCATAAATATACTGTGAATACACTGTAAGGATGTTAATATGCTTAAACTTATCTCTTAATGACTCCCGAGACCCCATTCGATAGATAGTCCGGATAGCCCTCTTCTGCAACACAAAGATGCATTCAATATCGGCAGCGTTACCCCACAGTAGTATGCCATATGTCATGATACTGTGGAAGTAGCTGAAGTAGACAAGACGCGCCGTTTTAATGTCTGTAAGTTGTCGGATCTTTTTGACAGCATAGGCTGCTGAACTAAGCCTGGCCGAAATTTTCCCGATATGAGGCCCCCATTGCAATTTGGAGTCTAACGTTATGCCCAGAAAGACAGTGTCATCGACCAATTCTATTATATCATCCCTAACCTTAACACTGGTTTTAACAAGTCTTACATTAGGTAAGGTGAATCTTACACATTTAGTTTTATTTTCATTTAATAATAAATTATTAGCACAAAACCAGTGGACTATCCTAGAGAGGGCAATGTTTACATCGTCAAGTTCGCGCTGTCCACGTTTAACTTTAAATATTAAAGAAGTGTCATCAGCAAACAAAACTACCTCGTGGTCGTCTCTTATGAGGTGAGGGAGATCATTAATATATACTAGAAAAAGAAAAGGTCCCAAAATTGAACCCTGCGGTACCCCCATTGCTACAGGAGAACCAGGTGACTGTTTACCATTGATCACTACTTTCTGGACCCTATCACTTAAGTAAGAATTGACGAAATTCAAGGCCGTCCCCCGGATTCCGTAATGATCAAGTTTCTTAATTAAAGTCTGGTGCTGAACGCAATCGAAGGCCTTAGATAAGTCACAGAATACACCATAAGCATCATATGACTCATCCCAGGCCCTGTATATACACTCTAATAATTTAATACCGGCATCAGTGGTGGACCGACCACGAGTGAAACCGAATTGTTTTGTATGTAATAGTTTATTAACGTTAAAGTGATTTTGCATTTGATTAAGCATAATTTTTTCAAAAATTTTACTAATTTGCCGATGGCATGCGTCCACTGTATCCGGAATTTTTGTTTAGTTTTGAGTGTTTTCTTGTCGTGAGTTGACGTATTTTGTCATGGAGATTGACGACGATATTATTATTATTAGTTGCTTGTTGGAAGATGAAGAAAAACCGAAAACTAAACGTAGAATGTGGGTTCATAATTCCAATTTAATCCAATCTCCTCCCAAATATTATCTCTTCTTTACACATTAGAATAATGTGGATGTTTTAGATTGTATAATTCTTCATACCTTTCTACTATTATTATCAATAATGAGTCATCCATTTTGTTTTTTTTTTTGTCAACACGTGCGCAGTGGGTGTTGCCAGTAGCGAACTGATTTGTGATTTTTTGTTCATAAATGCGGCTATTCGATGCAGCCAGTGCGCATAGTGGACGCAGCGCTGTGTAAAATCATACAAAGCAAACTAAAATCCGTTGCGTGCCGTGCGTGCGGTGCGTCCGGCGCGGGCCAATGGACGCGCACCTTAAGAATACAGAATAGTATGTTTTATACAGTTCGCAATTAACCGATACTAACTTTACTAAAATAAAAATAAAATAGAAAATGCTACCGAACGCCGACGCCGAAAGCGAGAAAACAAACAAAACGTACAAAGCTTCGCTCGAGAAACGTTAAGTGTTTTGAGAGGCATTAGCGCATCGCCTATTTTTAAAGAATTTACTGAGCAAAAATATGGTTTGTGTAGATCAGACAGCTCGATAATATTCTTTCCGTTTTTTAGACTTCTTATTTATGCTATACTATAGTACAGACTTGAATAGGATAACAGGTGACCGGCCGGTTATAAACCTAAGCCGAATCGATTTGTAACCTGAGAGACTTGACAGGTCTAATTCTGTAAGGTAAGTACTGTACAGGCTAAGGGCTAGTCATATATTGAGTACTTCGTATTCAATTTATGTGTAGATTAAAGTGCATTAGCATTTGTCTACGAAAGAGACCACAAAGAGTTCAAACACGTTTACATCGAAACGGTTTAGACCAAGTGGCTTAACTTTCAATGGTTTGCGATTACGAATTCAATTGCGGAAAACGGTTTCTCTATTTCCTAGCCGCTTACTAAATTTTCATGACGATTCTGTAGTAAAAAAAGCCGGGCAACAAGTCAGGCAGGCGATTTCAGTGTATAACGTAACAGTTTAATTGCACTGTTAGTAAGAGTAATCAACAACAAATACTAAAACCAGAATATAATAAATATGGGGGGCTCCCATACAACAAACGTGACTTTTTTGTCCTTTTGTAACGGAACTCTTTGTGCATCCATAACGCAGAAGGATGGCTGATTTCTTTAACGCGCATTTCAAGCCATATTTCAAATATTGCACTCACCATACTCATGAAATATTGATTTTATTTATATGGGTTGCTATGGTTACGGATTGCATTCTTGACAGACCGTAGACTTCGGGAGCTTTGTTTAGAACATTTATTTTTCAATTTTCTTTATTACTCTTTCATTTTTCGTCCAATCCAAAAAATATAATTCATATATTATTCATTGTAAGCAAGGAGTGTGTGTGTAAAGTTTCATGAAAATCGGTTGATAAATACGGCCGCAAACATGATCTGATGGAACCCGTAGATGTAGAGATGTAGACATGTAGAGGTACAGACGAAAGAAATTCTCCCCAGTCTGCAAGTTGAAACGGAGACTTCGGTCGCTTCGCTCCCTCAGTCAATTACCCATTACTTACATGAAATCTGTTTGGAATAGAATTTTAAGTACATACAAGGACCGATAAATACAGCAGCGATAATATAAACATACTTATGAGAATATCAATATCATAACCGTTATGTAAAGGTGGTGTAAAACCTTCAGTGTGAAACCGTGTAACCTAAAAGCAATTTACTCGAACCAAATTAAAATTGTTAACTGAGCTTACAATAAGCTAAAAAGTTTGAGATCGATATGCTGTAGATGCAAAAAATAAACACAACTAACACTGGAGAAGGTTTAGAGTTGGCTACGTTTTGGCAATACAATAAAGGGACCTTAAGAGGCCAAGACTCCGTGACATTTGTTGTGCGCAACGTCTCTTGCCTCGTTCTGATTAAACAGATATTGCGGAGAAATCTCTTCCAATAAATTCGAGAGCTTTCTCAAACAGTTTTGACGTAATTTAATCGAAATTGTAAATATAAGGACGTGAGCGAATGTAAGGGCGAATATAAGGGCACACTTCAATCCCAACATATAGAATGAGATTCAGGAAGAATATTTGTTTACTCGATCTCGCGTAAACAGTTGGACAGATTTCGATGAAAATTAGCACACATTTCCTGAATTGACACATAAAATAGTTTTTATCCCGATAATGTGTTCCCGTGAGAATTCGGAACGCGAAATTTACTCCACCGATATCTAAAATCAATTCACATATACATATAGTATAGAATACATACTTTGCAATGTCCAGGTGTAGTCCATTGAAAAGTTACATGTGGGTGTGCAAAAGTCAGAGGACGCTATTTATATTTTTAGATATCAAGGGAAGCGAAAGAAGTATGCCAGGATCGTAGCAAGTGGAAATCCGTGGTCGACACTTACCCCACGGGAAAGAGACGTGATTTTATCTATTTATGTGTGTAGAATTCTAGGAAATGTACAATCAGATTAGAAATTATTGTGAAAATCAATGATTTCAAAGTTCCGTCGTGGGGGAAAAGCGTCCATAAATAGTTATTAACAACAGTGCAACATCAATAATTACAATGTTTTTTTATTTCAATTATGAAAAAATTAGAGAAATCTGTGTGATCATTCATTTTTATGTAAATACTTACGAGTATTGGAGAATACTGTTAATTTCGGAGCGCTGTAAAACCCATATAAAGAAATAAATATTATAATAGATATTAATATGTTAATATTGGAAATTATTCCTCGAAAACTCCTCTACAAAAATAATCGATGAATTTTACTGTAAAATGATCAGAAAAAAAATTATAACCCCTTAAAGGAAATTCGTTCTCAAATTTTCATCTGCTTTTGTTAATAACTTTGTTATGTTTAATTTTAAGACCAAAAGTTTTATCACAAAGTTGTAGAGAATTTAATTTGCGACAAAAATGTTGTCGCAAATTTTTTATGCGATGAATAGTTTGCCTGAGAGAGTGCGATAACGATTTGCAACCCTTTTTCAAGGTTGTTGTTAGGCAGTGTTGTCGATAATTTCGGAGCGCTGTAAAACCCTTACAAATAAATAAATATTGAAATGTTAATATTAGAAATTATACCTCGAAAACTCCTCTACAAAAATGCCCTGAAGGATTTTACTGTAAAATTATCAGAAAAAAAATTATAATCTCTTATCTATCTTAAAGGAAATTCGTTCTCAAATTTTCACCTGTTTTTGTTATGTTGTTCTGTTGTGCGTTATGTTTAATTCTACGACAAAAAATTTAAGAACAAAGTTGTAGAGAATTTAATTTGCGACAAAAATGTTGTCGTAAATTTTTTGTGCGATGAATAGTTTGCCTGATAGAACACGATAACAATTTGCAACTCTTTTTCAAGATGGCGGAAAACCCACAAACCTGGATTTAGCTTTACACTACCCCTAGTGTGCGTGAGTGACAATTTCAACGTTAAACTGCATTTCGATTACCCACCCGTATCCATATGCACCCGTTATAGTGGTAGGTAGGCAGTGATATCAGCCTAAGCAGACTTGTAATGGCTATCAATCGATAATGGCATGTTCCATGTTCGTTATCTTTGCAAATGGGTGATGTTTTGTCTACCTTCATCCTAGGATGTTTTCCTTTTAATTATTTAAGGAAACTCAATACAATTTCGAGTAAGTTCAATCGTTTTGAAGTCTTGAACTAACTTATTTGTTCCTTTGTAGTTTAATCAATGCTTTTATGTACTGTTTTTCGAACAACTTTTTAACGACTGAAATGGCTTTTGAGGTATAAATAGACTGCCTCGGTGGCTCAGTGGTATGAGTATGCGACTGCCGCCCCTGAGGTCCCAGGTTCGATTCCGGGTCGATTCAAATTATTTGTGTGATCCACAAATGTTTGTTTCGGAGTTTGGGTATTTTCTATGTATAATATGTATGTATTTAGAAATATATAAGTATGTTTATCGTGGTTTGAAACGAATTAAAATATAAATCCCTAATTACGTTTAAATGCAAAATAACGCTGTGGGTATGTTACGCTTTCACGTCTAAACCACTGAACTGATTTTATTAACATTTGGTAGTAAACATACTACGAACAATAATAGATACTTAGCTCCCCTATGGGATGAGGAACCAGGAAACTATACCACTCCGGCGGTGGAGTCCTGGCATCTTCTAGAAGCAAGTTATGCATACGGTCTTATACCCCAGAATATATTTATAAAAAAATACTTCATTAGCTTTCGTCCGAGGTGAAACTATTTTTGAGATATTTATTTTAACACACAGCGGCGAATGTGCAGTACAAAATAAACCGATGTATTACAAATGCTTGCCGAGTTGTTATAAAAGTTTCGAATCAAGGTCGATCCATTGTTTCTAGATATACTCGTACCAGTTGCACCGAGTTCACGAATTACTAGTAAATTAGCATGATTTGATTCATCTTAACATAAAATACATAATACCTTAATATATATTACCTACGTCAACGAATAACTAAATTAATAAAATATGCCAAAATATTTTTTTTTAAATTAAGCTTTTAATATCATAATATTCCATTGTCATGCGACTTAGGTACGCGGGCAAGGTTTCAGTTAAATCGGAAACCGGGAAGTGTGTTATATTAAACTTACAAGATTTGATTACACACGGACATCGGGACATGTGCAAGTAAATAAAAGCTTGTAAAATAAACGATTTAAGGTAAATACAAACTGAGCAATGCATCGCATACGTAGGGCCAGTTTGTCTTTTCCCTAAATCTTGTTTAGAAGAATACGCTGCACATGTGTTGTCGTCTACTCTCGACTACTGTCTCGTCTAACATTTCATGTTCCATGTTGATTCTGGCATGATAGTTTTATTTAGGTTAACGCCGTACGGGGCAATAAAACAGAAGCTTGGCAATGCTTCTTGAAACTGTCACATAAACGGCATAAAATAATGACGTGCTTACACAACATTGCCTACTGACCTGAGTTACGAAATAACACAAACCCAGTACAGTTAACAGGAAAGATTTAGAATGTAAAATAAAATAAAATAACGTTTATTATCTTTGAAATATTTAGAAAATTATTTAGATTCGTCTAAAGTTGGTGTGACTCTACCGAGGGTTCCAAAATGCAACGAGACTGAGAAGAGCCCTCAAGAAACTCAGTTCGGCTTTTTTCCAAAATATTTCATCTTAAATCTAATACAGAGTTATTTAGAAAGGAGCAATTCGTGTTACAACCAGGCAGCCTTGTCATCTAAGAAATCATTAATACTATAATAAGCTTTATGGCACAATTTACGTTTTATTAGTTTTTTAAATTTATTAACAGATAAATTTGCTATTTCGGTTGTCAATGTATTGTACATTCGAATAAAGTTCCCCGCAAAAGAATTACTCACTTTATGAAGCCTAAATTTAGGAACAGCCAGTTTATCCTTATTTCTTAAGTTTAGATTATGATTATCACTATTTTTCACAAATTTACTTTTGTTCTTGTTGCCCAGCTGATTGTATGCTATATCGTTTCAATAGAGCTATATACAATTTATTAAAGCTCAATAACAATTTTGTACTTACGACGATATAAATAGTATAGTCATGGTCTAAAGTTTTTTCTCATATTATTCAATCATAAGAAATAGGATATTCGTTTAGTTCATAGTAGATATGTCGTACGTAAGAGACCTGAATGTTAAAATACGCACTGTGTCAAAAAACTTATTGACAGATATGCATCTCGTCATATTTGCAAGACGTCGAACTCGGAAACTTGACGCTTAACAGATTTCAATGTAAACCGTATTATTGTGCATTGTTCCCCAACATGCGAGGAAGTAATAATGATGTGCAACAAATTTAAGGTTTATTGGTAAACCGAACCTGTTGAATATAGTAGTAGGTATACACAATGACTGGGCAAGTTCGACGCCACTGTACAATTTAACGGTCAGACTTTTCGGATAATTTGTACAGTGCCTCCATTTTCCACACAGGGAAATGCCACAGGGTTTATGGAACCGAGAACTTGAAATATTGAGTAAATATTTATCTTTCGTAGGAAGTATTTTTTTCGCAAAATAAGTGGGAGTTGAATAATAAAATTAGGTGATGGTGTTTTAACCTACAATTTACAGTATATAATTTAACTTTAATTATAGGTATATAAAAATACTCACCGTACTTATACAAATTTTAAAACCGAAGTATAAAACCATCAGTGATCTACATTATGTACAAAATAAATATTTTGGTGTATCTAACTACACAAATTCAACAACTATATCTAATCTTCCATCACCACTCATCTATTAAGCACTAAATTATCCACACAAAATTATATAAGAACAAATTAAATCGCCGAAATCTAACTAAGTACAAGCATTCGACAATCATACTAAAGCAATTAAGCGCGACTAGGGCAAAAAAGAACTATCGTTCTAAAAAACGATAAATACATCAATGCCAGTACCTACGTGACTCAAGCACATAAGAAACAAGGTTAAAAGGGACTACTGTTGGTAGTTGCCAGAATAGTCATATTTAATAGTACGGGTGTGTGTGTGTGTGATTATAATGTTCGTGTGTATTAACTAAACTTAGGTCTATGATAGCAAAGATTCCGAATTCTATCGCTATTCTTACCTGAACCATATACTACTACTCGTTCTACCCGCATGTCTTCCACCCTCTTTGTTAACCTACTTCAAAAAAAGCAGAAGGTACGCTAACGGGCCGAATCGCGAAAGGCCCTTGTTTATTTAGCATGCGGGCCGAAACGCGAACCCAAACCGTCCCCAACACTCAATTCGACTGCTTTTTTTTATGTTTGTTAATTCATATATATCTTTCGACTGAGTGAACCAACTTAGATTTTTTTTAATTGAAAGCTACTGCTTTCCGTGGGGTCCCATTTCAAATTGGACACTTTCCCATTGCGACAATTATTCAACCATTAGATATGCTGCAGGTGAGGCGCTATACATATAACAGTAAATATGATTTTCTTGTTTTGCAGTACCATTCTCGATAATCCGAAGATTCCAGTCGTAGTTGTTTTGTACCTGACACTAGGCTGCCGCAAGCATTGAGAGCAAAAACCTTTGAGGTTCCACTGCTTCGAACTAATACAGGTACTAAAGTTAATTCCACAAGTTCTACTAATGCGGGCGCTGAATTATTTGAACATCGTGTCTCAGGAGCATCACTACTTTGTTACGTTAGATCTTATAAATAATGATAGTTCACAGAAAATATAGAATAGATAATTGTATATTTGATTTTAGTCTTGACCTGACCATTTCTTGCTTTATTACAGCAATTAATTTTGTTTAATAGACGCCTCCAATAAACACTACTACATCTTTTAACACTGAACCTTGAGAATAAAAGGAACAAAAAAACAGTAAGTTTAATTTATTGCAATAATCGTAAACATTTCCTTGTAACAATACAAAAATACAAAGTTATGATTTCTTAGAGTGCAACTCGATCACCACACATATGTTAGTAAACATGTACATAATTCACACATTATATCATGACATGAGACATGAGTTTATATTCATAAGTTACATATGTACCAACAAAACATTTTTCATTACTGTTTCATAAGTAATTCTCCGATTCATTCAAAGCCCGGTATAGCCATATCACAGCCTTGGCAGGAAGACTTAGCTCAGCTGCCTATGCGGTTAGAAAGATAAGGTCACTGACTGACGAAAAAACGGCACGATTAGTTTATTTTAGCTACAGTCATAGCGTTATGTCATATGGTCTGCTGGTGTGGGGCTCAGCTGCCGATATTGAGACAATATTCATATTACAGAAACGAGCTATACGAGCAATCTATAGACTCAGACCCGTGACTCGCTGAAAGAACTATTTAAAGAAATTAATATTTTAACAGTTGCTTCTCAATATGTTTACGACAACATCTTATATGTACGGAAGAAAATAGATCTCTTCAAAAAAAAATCCGATAACCATAATTTTAATACAAGAAATAAAAATAAACTGGCAATGACAAAAAATAGACTTCATAAAGTTGGTAATTCGTTTGTAGGCAAATGTATAAAAATGTATAATAAAATTCCTCAGGATTTGGTTGACATGCCTCTTAATAAGTTTAAAATAGTAGTTAAAAAATGTTTGATGATGAAAGGCTACTTACTATAATGTAGACGAATATCTTAATGATAAAAATGCATGGTCACCCTAATCTTCTGTTGTTGGCCACTCGTATAATACAATATAAACTAAGTAATTGTAACAATGTAAACAAAACAATATTTAAAAAAAATTGGATAATCTACCTGAGTTTCTTGTTGGTCTCTTCTCAGGAGAACCAACTTACCGAACCAGCGAAAGAATCATTTTCTAATGGTTATTTATGTACTTACTTAATTTAGTATTTTTATGAAAATACTTGACAAAATTGTAAAATTTTGACATTCATATGTGCTCTTTATGTGCCTAAACTGAAAATGATTTGTGATGTTTCACAATAATATAAACGAAATGACAGGAGAGGCGTGACCCATCAATGCCCTTTGTGATATGATAACAATATCAGCGGCATTTTTTACTTTAATCACATTGGTGTAGTAGCAAATGTGATGTGCTGTAGCAAATGATGATGTGTGAATGTAGCAAATTTTATATCTTTCCCTAAGCATTCCGTAAAGAAACTTAAACGGAAATAAATGCCCAGGATTAATTTACCGACAATTATAAATTATTTTTATTACTCTTAATTTCGGTAACTTTTTAATGGAATCCTTGTCAGCAGGACTTTGATTATTAGGGATCAGTTTTTGTTAGTCTTCAGTTATTTAGAACGGGATAAATTTAAATGCACAGCAAAAGATTTTCATACATACTTTTGCCATGCTTGTAAAAATAATGTGAGCCATAAATAAATAAAATAAAAAAAAAACAAAAATAACTTATCGCCCCTCAATTTATAAGCATCAGATAAACATTATTTACAGCAAATAAACCTATTATTTAACAATGCTGGTCCTAGAAATAATTCAAAAATATACATCAATAGTATTGGACTTTTCTTCAAATGCCTCACAAAATATATTTAAAGGGCACTGATTTAAAGAGGTAGTTGTAAATAGCAGTTTCGGTAAGTTAAAAATTATAAATGGCTCGTTTAATAACTAGTTCAGCAGTTAAAACTAAGCAATAAAGTAAACAAAAATGAGTAATAATAAAAATAATGAAATGGATCAGTGATATATAATTGAGCAGAAAAATAATTTTATTATTTTTATTCTTTATTGTATATTAAAAATATATACATAAGTTGGTAATTATTAAAAACAATATGCATAAATGCGTGCTTAAGTCAAAAAGATGACTTTTCTGCCAGCAGACCTTAGAGGTTTAGAGGATAAGGATGAATATTGTAGAGAAGCAGTGTGTTTAACAACAAGTAAGAAATAAATATATTATTAATAAAGTAATAGATAACTAAATAAATACATACAATAAAATTACAGTATCAAGCAATACAACATCAGATAAATAAATACGTAGATAAATAAGAATAAGACAAATCTAAAAAGTTTAATACATAAGTACTTACAAAATACAATCAAGGAACTATTGGGAGAGGAAATGCTCCTTCACTCCTTTCTTAAAAATTGCCAATGACGGACTCGCACGAATGTCATATGGCAACGAGTTCCACAATCTGACAGCCTGGACTGTGAAGGAGTCATCATAGCAGCTAGAGGTATGTACAGTTCGAAGGAGAAGAGATGAGGAAACACGACATGCTTTGTCTCTAGGCACCAGATACTCAAAGCGCTCACGGAGATAGCCAGGAGAACTGGGAATGTGAATGATAGTATAGAGAAGAGACAGAATGTGCGCTTGACGACGCTGCCGAATCGGGAGCCACCCCAGTCTATGCCTGAATTCAGAAACGTGGTCGTATTTACGAAGGCCATAGATGAACCGGATTCCCAAATTCTGCAGACGTTCAAGTTTATTGACAAGCTACTCCGATGCATCTAAGAAACAGACATCAGCATAGTCCAACAGTGATAGTAGAAGAGATTGCGCAAGAGTCACTTTAGTTTGAAATGGTAAGAGTTTCTGAAGAGATTTGAGAGACTGAAATGAGTAGTAGACCCTCCTACTTACCTCGGCAATGTGTACATCCCAGGAGAGATACGAATCCATGTAAAGACCCAAATTTCTTGCGCTATTAGAATACTTAATAAGTTCTGAATTAAATATAATAGGAGGCAAGGAGTCACCCAATAGCCCAAGCATATATCGGCCACCAACAATGAGTGCCTGAGATTTACTAGGATTGTCTGATAATCCAAAGGAGTTTGCCCAACAACAGTTTTTTTCCAGGTCCTCATTGATGGCAGTAACAACATCATTCATGTCATAGACTTTGAAATGACGATACACCTGCAAGCCGTCTGCGTAGAGATGGTAATTAGAAGTTAAGACCCTTGTGATGGCGTTTATAAAAACAGAGAAGAGAAGAGGAGACAGCACACCACCCTGAGGAACACCAGCAATCAGGTCGCACCAACTGGAGTACGTTTCACCAGCCCGAACCGACTGCGAGCGTCCCCGAAGATAAGATCGAAACCATGCAGTTACAGAGTCGGAGATGTTCAGGGATTTAAGGATTCCCAAGAGGATGTCAAAATCAAGCGAATTAAAAGCACTGCTGAAGTCCAATAGTACTAAAATGGTGAGTTGTTTTAGTTCCTTGGCCAGCCTTATGTCATCAGTAATTTTAACCAGGGCTGTTACAGTGCTATGGCCACGACGAAAACCAGACTGGAATGGGCTTAGCAGACTATTAGAGAAGAGATAACAAGACAGTTGTCTCTGAACAATACTCTCAAGAACCTTGGACAGGATGGGAAGAATGGAAATGGGTCGGATCTGGGTGATTGCTGTAGGACTAGCTACTTTAGGAAATGGGATGACGTGGCCTTTTTTCCACGATGGTGGGAAACAATTGGATAGCAAGGAATAGTTGATGATGTGGGTAAATACAGGGATAATATGATTTAATACAGGCAGGAGCATTTGGAGTTGAAGCCCATCATCGCCGACGGTCTTAGAGGAAATAGATCGTATGTGCTCTTAACATCCGACTCTGTAACCGGTTGAAATGAGAAAGAAGTATTTAACTGAGCGAAGCGAGCCGAGCTCTCAACGGGTGACTCAAATTATTTTTCAAACGATTTGTGTTAAATTGTTTCTCGGCGAATACTCGGCCGATTTCGGATTTTCTTGCACTCATCAATACAGCTTACAGAATTACCCAGGTTATTACGATGCCAGATGAATTTAAACTCGCTTCGCTCAAATATATGCTGCAGCGTAACGGTACGTTTCGCGACTGCGGCGACCTAGTAGCAAAGGAAGAGATGCTAAATAATTTAACGTTGATATTTTATCGTCCTGAGATACTTGTCGGAGACCTCGAAAAATGAACATTCATTTCATCGAGGTCCATATCAGTAGCAACACCAACGTCCACGCGCTTGCCAACACCTACGGTTCTTAGGAATCGCCATACTTCAGACGTGTTAAGGTTTTCGAGGCTTTCACTGTAACTAACAGCTGATTTTTGTAGCTCTTGCGAATTAATATTAAATTATTCAATATTTTAGTAAATTTAAAGCTTAAAATCTGTAAATCGCAAGTAAAACTGTTATTTTAAAGTAAATTTAATTAATTGGTGCACAAACTCGTGGAAGTATTGTGAAATTTGTCAATAACAGGATCGGTTTTTGCCGAACTGTCAGTGCATGTAATCGCTGGTTCTTTTGAATATTTCGTGGAATATTCTTAGTGAATGGTATACTGGTGAGTTTGATTACCTTTTGTTCACGTGTTTATATGTTACAGTATATTCCACGTTGCTAACAGGCAGGTATTTAATACAAATTCCTAGGTTTATATCGCATTGACATACCGGTGAATTCCAACCTACCTACTACTTAGGCATAAATAGTCTGCTAGGATTCTACAAAGTAAACCTTTAATTTGTATACTTGAATAGATTATTTCTTAGTTAGTCAGTTGGTATTGTTGCTCTGCATTGTGGCTAGGTGTTCATTATCTTCTCAATAATACCCTACTAAGCCAATATGTCTACATCCACTCGATCTGCCACCGCACGTCAATTGCAAATACAGTTGAAAGAAGCCCTATTACAACTCAAAGTAGAGAAGAAAGAAAACCAGCAACTGATAATGGAAAGGGAAGATAATGAACGTGAATATGACTTAATGCGCGTTAGAAATTCTAGCTTAGAGCAACAGCTGTCCAAAAGTCAGGTAAATTGTGATGAGTTGACCGAGCAACTTAACCAGCTTAGATTGGAAATGGAATCTTTCCGCTAATGTAGTGATATGTTTGATCATATCCTCAGACGTAACACACAATTAGAAGATGAGCTGGGGGAGGCACACAGGCTTATTACTACCTATGAACAGGATGCCCAGTCGCACCAATTAACAGAGGTGTCCAACCTCTACTCAGAACTTATTGAAAGTAGCTGTGTGCCTGCCTCAACTAATTTATCAGTCATAGATCTCGCAAATGATAGTAGGTGCTTAAATACTCCTAAACCAATGATTAGTCATAAAAAAATCAAATGCCAAAGAAAAATAAACGAAAAAATTAAGAAAATTAATTTGAAAATGAAATGTTGTTTGTCTAATAATAGTAATTTAAATTTGAAACTACAGTCTGACCTGGATGTTTGTACTGGGCAGTTGGTTATATGCAGTAATCAGTTGGCTGACAGTCAGGTGGCTCATGATGTTGTGAGGGTCACGTTAGAATCTCACATCAAGCAATTACAGGAGAATTATGATAGTTTATTCTTTAAATATGAACTACAAAGTAAACAGAATACTGAAAACATGTTGGCATCGGACAAATTGATAGACGACAGTAGACACAACCAAGAATTACTTGATTCTATAACTCAGCATTATAACTCTGAGCACATCAACCAACACCCTATCAATGACTCCGTACCAGCTCTCTCTACTTGTTACAGTATTCTGGAAACAACTTCTGATCCTACCACCAACATTGAGCCTCCTAGTAATACAATGGTTTTTTCTGATGGGGTATATGTTTAATAAATACATTGAAAACTGTGTTAATTATTCCCTGCCCAATGCAACTTACACTCAGATTATAGACAAAATTGTGTCATCCAAGTATAATAATAGTACCACTATTGTATTACTGGTAGGTGAGAGTAACAAAGTAGGTAAGAAAGAATTATTGTACTGTATACAATGCTTAAGTAGGCTAAAAGTATTTAAAATAATATTATGTGCGTTCCCATATGCGTGTTGCCAGTCCTCATCCTATAATAAAAAAATACATCTTCTGAATAACTTTATTCATACTTTGACATGTCGTCATAGTGACACTTTTATTTTTTTTGACACTAATAATATTATTAGTTATTGTTGTTTTAAGACCAAAGATAGTAGGTATTTATCTTATGAAGTCACACAAAAATAAAATTGCTACATTGCTAGCAAATAATATAAATTTTTGGACGAGTCTTCATTGTAAACAAAATTATATACCTACAGATTTGTTAGGTACTTGTAGTAATAATTTAGTATGTATAACAAATGATTTAAACTGAATATCCAGACAACAGGAATACCAGAGCTAAAGATGGCTCATCAAAATATAGAAGGTCTTTCTGGCAAGGAATTAGTAGTCGAGTTATTCCTAGAGGATTAAATATAAAAATAGAGGATTAAATGTAGATATTTTGTGTTTAACTGAACATTGGCTCAAGGAGAGTGAGATGATGTTCAATATAAACAACTACAATATTGCAAGTTGCTTTAACATGAAGTCTGCGATTAAAGGTGGCTCCATGGTCTTAATTAAAAATGGTCTCCGCAGCAAAGAGCGGTCTGACATAGTTAGACTTTCTGTTGAGCGATGTGCTGAGGTGGCTTGTGCCGAGCTTGACCAGTATATAGTAGTTTGCGTAAACAGTCCACCTAACAGTGATTTTAGTGTATTTACCAAGGTCATGGACCAGGTTCTAGGGGTTGCGTCAAATAATAGGAAGAAGTTAATTGTGTGCGGAGACTTCAATGTAAACATCCTAAAACAGTGTGAGAAAAGTACTCAATTTTTAAATTTATTTGGTAGTTACAATATGGAAAATATTTTCTGTGAACCGACTAGAGTCACAGAAACAGCAGCCAATTGCCTTGATAATTTTTTTAGGGACTGTGAGTGCTTAAGCAAGTCTGTAATTAGTAAATTGCCATCAGATCACTGTGGTCAAATAGTATCCTTTCCCAAGAGTAATAATAGTCAGTGTAATGAGAAAATTATGTGTGGGCCCATAACCTCTAATGGAATTAAAGAATTCAAAAACTTGTTTGAGAAAAAGCTTAATTCTATAATGTATATAGGTAATAATCCTGAGGTCCATTATAATAGTTTATTTAGTACATTATCTGAAGCTTTTTCAGACACATTCAAACAAAAATACCAAAATCGTAGTGTTAAAACGAAATTTTGTGCGTGGGCAACAGTAGGCATTTATAAAAGTAGACGAACGCTGTTTGATCTATATGCACAAAAACGATACAGATTTGATAAAAGTTTCACTGAATATGTTAGGAATTACTCCAAAGTATTCAAAAAAGTATGTAGACAGGCTAAATCCATTCACATCAAAAGGAAAATAATTGAGGCTCCTAACAAAATAAAAGAAACATGGAAAGTTATAACCAAAGAGTCAGGTAAATGTAAAGTGAGGAATACTGTTACTAAAATTAAATTAGAAAACAAGAATATAACCTCTCCGAAAGATATTGTAAATGCATTTGAAGATTATTTTACCAACATTCCATTTAAAGTCACTTCTTCTGTTAATTCATGTGCCCTCGGTGCGGTGGCCCTTCTCGAAAGTAATATTGATTCTTCATCTAAATTTAACTTCAAACATATCGACCCCAGTGACATCTTGAAAGCATTTAAAAATCTCAAAATTAAAAAGTCGGAAGATCACTGGGGCATATCAGTTAGCTTAATCAGTAATGTAATTGATATTATTGCACCTGACTTGGCACAATTTTTTAATGAATGTGTAGATGAAGGCATATTCCCTAACCTAATGAAAAATAGTAGACTAATACCATTATTTAAGAAGGGATCCAAGTCAGAACTTGGTAACTACCGCCCCATTTCTATTTTGCCAGATCTGAGTAAGGTGTTTGATAGAGTGATGCTAAATCCAATGCAAGTCCACTTCACGACCAACAATCTTTTCCACAGCCAACAATTTGGCTTTACTCGCGGAAAATCTACCACCGATGCGGGAGCAACCCTTGTTAGCTTGATTTACGACGCATGGGAGGGATCACAGGATGCCATTGGGGTATTCTGCGATCTGTCTAAAGCATTTGATTGTGTTGACCATCAGACACTTTTGCTAAAGTTACGTCGGTATGGTTTTGAAAAAAAATCCTTAGAACTATTAGAATCTTACTTAATCTATCTTGGCTGCAGACTGTTCATGTGAACAACGTTAAGTCAAACGGAACTAACGTCAAAATAGGCGTACCTCAGAGATCAATTCTGGGACCTTTTCTCTTCTTGGTTTATGTTAATGACTTGCCTTGCATGATCGAGGCACAAGCTGGCATAGTAATGTTCGCGGATGATACATCACTTATATTCAAAGTAAATTGGCATAGTACAGATGCGAATAATGTTATTAATATTTTAAATGATATTTCAAATTGGTTTTCTACAAACAATCTATTGTTGAATGCAGAAAAGACCAAATGCGTTAAATTTACAATGCCCAATGTCAGACAAGCAAACGTCCATGTCGTGCTGGGTAGCCAAAGGTTAGAATTTGTAAATAACACTACCTTTTTAGGAATAACAATAGATTCTAAATTACAATGGGGTGGCCATATCACCATTTTAGCTAATAAGCTTAGCTCTGCTGCATATGCTGTGAGACGGATTAGACAGTTGAAAAATGTAGCTACTGCTAGGCTAGTTTACTTTGGTTACTTCCATAGCTTGATGTCCTATGGAATACTACTTTGGGGAAATGCAGCAGATATAGAAACAATTTTTATATTACAAAAGAGGGCAGTCCGTGCCATTTATTGTTTAGGTAAGAGAGATTCTCTTAGGGAGCTATTTAAAGATATTAATGTTTTAACTGTAGCTTCCCAACATATATTTGATAACATACTCTATGTCAGGAAAAATATATCTAGCTATATTAGAGTAAGTGACGTTACAGACAGAAATCTACGTAATAAAAATAAACTACTCCCTCCGTGTTATCGGCTTAACAAGGTTAGTCATACTTTCAAGTGGGAAGGTATACGCTTTTATAATAAATTGCCTGAATCGGTCCTTTGTATGCCCGACAGTAAATTTAAAACCTTTATAAACACCACTTTATGTCAAAAAGCATATTATAAGACAGTTGATTACCTTAATGATAAAAGTGTCTGGCTTGAGCATGGTGCAGGCGCCTCCTAAAATGCCGTAATTGTAGCATATTTTGTACATAGGCGACTATATTTTTTTTTGTTGTATTATACACTCTTTTTGATTTTGACACGAGACCAATGTACATTCGTCCACATTTAGTCTTAAGAAAATGTGTAAATAAGTCAATTATTTGAAAAGAGTGACGGAGTTTTATTGCCAGATTCTTTCTCTCGGTTCTACTTATTGCTTTGCGAATCTGGCAGTACATGTAAATATAGAAGCAATGACATTTTTTATTTTAAGTACTTACTGACGTTTATAAGAGCCATTTAGTGACCTATACAAATAAATAAATCATTTCATTTCATTTCACTTTGAATTGATTCGTGGATGGGGTTACGTTTAGCATCTCTACACAAACGATTGCAGCGGTTACGTAGACTCTTGTACCGACCCCAATTTTCCTCAGTAGGATATTTGCGATACTTGCGTTTAGCCCTATCTCGATCTGCCATGGCTGATCTAACCGTTTCAATTAGCCAAGGCGCCGGCAGATGCCTAACCTAAACCCTCCTAAGTGGTGCATGTACATCGTAAATTCCCAAAACATTATGAGTAAATATATTCACCTTACCGTCCAAGTTATCACAGTCGTAAATGGCAGACCAGTCCACACCACATCGTCCCCCAAGGCCCCAACCTCTCCTGATTTGTGTTTTTGGAACTGCGAAGAAAGATATATTTGCACTTGCGCTTGTCTAGCGTCTAAGTCTATCTCAAGGAAAAGATGTTCAGCAGAACCAGAATATGCACTCGGAGACTGATCGACCACCTTGCAAGAGATGTCACCACGTAGATATATAGCAACACCTGCATATCCCTTACCCGTCCTGTAATTACGCAACAACTTATACCCAGGAAGACAGACTTGGACAGAAGAAATTCCAGGCTTTAGGAAAGATTCAGAAATTAGGACCGCATGTGATGATAATTAAAGGAGGATAATAAATCAGAATAATGTGCCTGAACGCTTTGAGCATTGATGTGAACAACATTGAAATAGTTAGGATAAGCGGAAAAAATAGAGGAAAGTTGGCTTCCAAGGATTATGGAATCACCCCAACTGTCTGCACAAATAAAACCATCTTCAGACACACAAGAAGTGAAGGAGTCACTTAGATCATCTTCCGACATAAAAGGCAAATATGAAAATAAAGTACTTTAAGTATGTACCTACTTACCTATAAACAAGAAGCGCATTCTCTGAGATCTATTTTGTCACCTATTTACCTTAGTATCCTACCCCTCTCTGCTACTCATCATGTACCCAACCGTAACCCTTCTCTTCTTGACCTAATTATTCTTTCCTGTCCTGAACACGTTGCCGCTCATGGTCAACTAACTGCCAGCTTCTTTCATCATGACTTGATCTTTCTCTCTCTATTCGACCTCCTAAGCGCAAAATACCGTTCTCGATGCTTCAGAATTTTGGGGGCATGGACTTGGAGGTTTTGAGGTGTGATGCTGGGCATATTGACTGGAGTCCTGTCTTTGGTAGTGTTTCTATAGATTATAAGGTGGGGAAGTTCAATGAGATATTGACTGGCCTATACGATCGTCATGCATATATGTAGTCCCACCGAAGAAAATTTTGAGCGCTTCAAGGCTTTACGTAATCGCTGCAATCGTCTGTGTCGTGATGCAAAGCGTCGCCATTTCCATAAATCCTTAGATACCCGTGATTCCTCCGTGATTTGGAAATTTCTTAAAGTTAATGGTATCGGCAAATATCCTTCTGTAGATTGCATTGACATTGATTTGGGTGCCCTTAACAAGCAATTCTCACAACCTCCAGTTACACTTGACCCACTTATTAAGGCACGCACCCTGTCCAATCTTACCTAGATGCCAAGCCCATCATGTCCCTCGTTTGAACTGGTCACAGTCTGTGAAGACGAGGTAAGGAAATCTCTTCTTGCTATTACTTCTTCTGCGGTAGGTAACGACCAATTATGCTCAAAGATGTTTACTCCGATCCTTCCTGCGATTATCCCTGTCCTCACCCATATATTTAACTTTTCTCTGTACGCGGGTGTCTTTCCTACGGCTTGGAAACAAGCACTCATTATACCACTTCCTAAAACTTCGAATCCCACCTTATTATCCCAGTTCCGACCTATCTCCATTCTCCCTTTCCTATCCAAAGTCCTGGAGCATATCGTTCATAGACAGCTTTCTGGTCACCTATCGCAGAAGAATCTCCTCAGTCCATTTCAATCTGGATTTCGATCGGGCCACAGTACAGTGACGGCTCTCTAAAGGTCACGGATGATATTAGTTGGGCCATGGAGAGTAGATCGCTTACGGTTCTGGTACTACTGGATTTCAGTAGTGCCTTCAACTACAAGCGGTCGTTGTGAAACATTTATACCTATATGTTAAGAGATTTAAACACCTAGTTTTAAATTAAGCAGCTTCTGCTATGAGAACTATATTACTGATAGCAAATACTTACGTAAATACCTACTTATTATACATAGAAACATCAACAACCCTAAATACGAAATAGAATATTGGACCCAACCTGGAGATCACTGATATAGTACCTACATAAGACGTATACTTTCTATTATACTAATAGTGATGTGTTAGTTTATAAGCAGCCCAGCTGGGCATTTTACCGCAACAATTTCGCTGCAACACGCAGTAGCAACTAAGCACGTATATAGTTGAGCGAAGCCAACCGAAGGCGAGCGGAGCTCCCATGGAGCAGGTTAAATGTAAAATGTTCGGATGTTCGTTTCTCAGCAACCTGTTGACCGATAATTAAAATATTTTCACCTAAATTAATAGCTGATTTCAATTAAGGTCGTGACGAAGCTCAAATATTCAATTAAATTACAAAAAAAAAAAAAACGCTTCGCTCAATACGAAGCCGCGCACTGTTTACAGCAGCGTAGCTTTACCTAGTTATATTAACACCGGGATTCACAGAAGCAACGATGATGAGTACTTCGTACATTGATGCACAACATGGTTCGTTTAACACTCAATTACGAATAGCATGCGAGATACAACGCGTTTCTTTCCTGTAGACAATAATGATTTTTTTGTTAGTCACGATAGTCTTGTAGTCACGGAACGATAGCAATAAAAACACTTGTGTCAACATAGATAAACAACACTGAATGAGGTTAGAGGCGCACAAAACATAAGGGGAGTAAAACAGTTACTATGGGAGCGACTGCTGACTGACCACACAATTCTACTAATAGTCCGGTCAATTTGGACCAAAAAATGAGAGTGAAGGTGCATAAAGTCCCAACAAGCTGAAAATCAGTAAAATTGTTCAAAACATAATATATACTTATAATAAATAGAAGAAGTGAAAATTCTGTAAATTGAAAATACAAAAAAATAAATGGCAGGGGGTGTTACTCCTTCTGACTACGCCCAGGACCATCGACCTCTATGATCGGGGCCTGAGGACGATGGATTAGCAACCCACCGTCCTTACAGAAGCAGGCTAGAAGGGCTGCGTGATGTGGGGCTGCACCCCACGCACGCCTTCACTCACCGATGCGGGATGAAACCCGACCCCAAAGATGCGGGGTAACACCCGACCACCACGCAGGTGGCCAAGGTCCGCCGGGCGCCACTGGGAATTATCTGTCTCTACCAGAGGCGCTCGGCAATGGACGTAGGTGCGGCCGCGACCCCAGGGCGCGGAATAAAAAAAAAATGGGGGTGTTACTCGACCGACACCGAACCCAAAAATGTGACAAAAAAAAATTTTGTCTGTCTGTTTGTTCAGGCATCGCGCAATAACTACCGGTTCGATTACGATGAAACTTGGTATAATTATTCTTTAATATCCTGGGCACCTACTGGGTACTTTTTATCCCGGAAAAGTTTATACAATAAAAACCAAACTTAATTTTGCGGTTCGGTCCCTAGCTAGACCCGATTACTGTACCAACCTCAAATAATAAGTTTGTCGTATGTTACTTCACCCGCAGTGGAGTTCACTAAGGGGCGCTGCACACGGCTAAGATACTATAATATTTTATCTTAAGATACAATATCGCTCGCCATACAATTCAATAGACTATCACACACGACGAAGATAATTGACTGAGGGAGCGAAGCGACCGAAGTCTCCGTTTCAACTTGCAGACTGGGGAGAATTTCTTTCGTCTGTACCTCAACATCTCTACATCTACGGGTTCTGTCAGATCATGTTTGCGGCCGTATTTATCAACCGATTTTCATGAAACTTTACACACACACTCCTTGCTTACAATGAATAACATGTGAATGATATTTTTTGGATTGGATGAAAAATGAAAGAGTAATAAAGAAAATTAAAAAATAAATTTTCTAAACAAAGCTCCCGAAGTCTACGGTGTTATGTGCATAATTACTTACCATTTGTAATTATTTCATCCTTTTTATATCTTGTTTGTTTACGTACCATTGAGTGACATGATATGTCATGTCATTACTGATTTGTTTTTTTTATTATTCTATTTTTGGCAATTAGGTTTGTTGATTTTTAAACTCCTTTCTCATCAATGCCATTCTGTATCTGATCCATTTACTTTTAAATTCAAAAACATTCTACCGATGTGTTATTATGAATTCACTCCATTCTTCGAGACATTATACCACCGCCTACAGTCAGAGAAACATCTCCTAGTCTTTTATTATATTTAACCCTTGGAATCACTAAGTTGTCTACCATCAAAGTACAGTCTACAGCTATAACCTGGGTCCTGGAGGGATCAATTCCTAGGACCAACTCGTCAAAAAAACGATTTGAGGAGCACTCTTAATTCTCTTTTAGTGAATAACGGAAGAAAGTTGCATCGAGCATCAATCAATCAAGCAGACAAAGCCAATATAGCTTTAACTGTAACCGTCGCAATACAACAAGAACTATGGACTAAGCTAGAAGAAACATTAAAAACTAAGTTGCAGAAACTCGCAGATATGGAAGATTTAACAGCAACTCTCCATCAATCTAACAGAAAAACGGATAACGCAATGCAGCAGGTGTAACGTTACAACGGTCTGTCAAGAATGCATTCCGTAACCATAGCAACCCATATAAATAAAATCAAAAGTCATGCAAATAAATACAATAAAAGCCGCTCCCGAAGTCTACGGTTCACAGAACCACTAGTAAATAATATTTCATATTTTCGTATCTTAAGATGAATTTGTATGGTATAATATAGAATATAATAGAAGATATAATAGAGAAACTGTTGGCTTTATGAACGCAATAAAACCCAAAACAATGGTTTTTAGAACTTTTGTCTGTTTGTCTGAATGTTTGAATACGCTAATCTCAGAAACGGCTTAACCGATTTGAATTTTTGATTTGAATTGGCGGTTTTCAGTAATGCGTTGTGGTTTATTCAACTTAACATTTAAGGTTTGGTATTCAATCGGTTTATAAATAAAAAAGTTATGTAGATAAAGTTATAGGCCAAATAGATATGGGGAATGTCCCCCTTAGCTCTCCAGAACTGCTTATGCTACAATTATGGTTGACCCCTCTATGGATAGCCCTTGATCTGGAGACAAGCCAAAAAATAGAAAATTTGACCTAGCCCTAAGAGGTCCAAAGTTATAGGCCAAAACCTATGAATTATGTAACTTGAGAACGGCTTATGCTACAATGATGGTTGACCCCTCTATGGATAGTCCTCAATCTGGAGGCAAGCTAAAAAATAGAAAATTTGACCTAGCCCTAAGGGTCTAACGTTATATGCCAAAACCTTAGCTGAAATCTTGGCGTCCGCCAAGACACCATACTCGTAACGATTCAAAAATTGTAAAACGCGCTAAGTACTCTAGCTCATAGGGGGCGTGGAAACGTGTGCATATTATGACGATAACAACTTTTACAACTTTTTGAATCGTTATATCTCAAAAACGGTCGCTCGTAGGAAAAAAGTATTGATACATTTTAATAGATAGTTTTAAGATCTACAATTTTTGTCTAGGGTTTTATGATAAAACTTACCGTTTTGCTGAAAATTACGAAACTCTTTTTTTTTACCTTTTACCTCGAATATTTTTTTTTGCATACACGGGGACTGATGGGGAACTTTTAAATTTTATTTATAATTATGTTTTGAACAATTTTACTGATTTTCAGCTTGTTGGGATTTTATGCACCTTCGAATGTCTAAATTGACCGGACCTCGTCTGTATTTTTGTCTATTTGACGTACCCTGGTAAGTCTGCTTAGACAATCTACTTAACATGTACCAGTTAATAGATATTTCCTATTACTAATTGCCGCAAAGAAAACAATAAAAAACAAAGATTAATTCTTCTTCCTACTTCAGTGTCGTCACTAGCAGAACTCTGCACAACCATGGTGGGTCACGGTTTCATTCAAATCTAAGTGGTCGTCAGATTATATTATATATCTCACTTTCGTAACCATGCTGAATCGCAGGAGTGATTATTGTATCTAATAATAAAATTATTTAATAAGGTTTAACAAGTTACAGAAAATCCATAGATAAAATTACGATTCTAGTTCAACGTTAACCCTACGATGGCAAAATGCGATACGAGCGTCCACTCTAATAAGGTTAATCGAAGAGTAAACTTTCAACAACGTTCTACATTTATTTATCAGTAAATAATACAATCATGCCGAGCTTACAACTATCAGCATCAATTATAGTATCAGCACATATGCAGCCATTAACTATGTAAAATACGAGCGAGTATAATAAGTTCACATCAGTTAATAATGACATGGCGCCCTAATTTAGTGGCAATTAATAGTCACCAAAACAGTATTCAGTGCAGCGCTTTTGTGCGTAAAATATTTAATATCAAGTCTATCAGTATCACCTACCAAAATAAAATGATTGTCCTACCAGTTCCTCTTCTGGAAACTAATGGATATGCTGCATTTATCAGGCTCAAGATTGCCTGGCAGTCACGCAGTAAGGGCACTCACAGCAGACTGGCTACTTTTAGCAGCGGATCGAAAGTTGATCATCGATAGTTTTCAAATAGTAAATTACAAATTGTTTTGATGCATATTAGTACCTAACGTATTTTGGCGTAAATAAATAAAGTTTTATAATTGACGAAGATGCCAACTCGATGCAACCGGCATCGGCATGCAGATGTGTGCGGATTGTGAGCATTTAGCCGCGATATCAAGTTTCCGAAGATCCGTAGTTTCAAGTTTTTATTTGTGGTTTTAGGCATGAGGTGTGAAATATTTGGTAGCTCTCTACATTATCTACAAAGCCGTTAAAGTCCTCCTAAAGGTAACTAATAGGCCCTAATAGAAGCCTTGCAATGCAATCATGAATGTACCTGGAAATTTTAAGTTAGCTCCATGATGGGTAATGAACGCATGGCTGGTAAACACTGACAGCTGTGATTAACGATTAAAATAAATTATGATTATTAAATCTTAAACCAACCATATACAGCTCTCACATTACGTAATTACTATTTTTAAAATAGAACTGTTATTTATATGAGTTTCAGCGTAATATAGTGTTACTTTACGAAAGGCCGCGCACACGTTAAAGGTAAATAATTAAACCATAGCTGGTTAACAGTTCAAAGGATAGTGAATTCAAAGGGTATTTTATGAAAACACCTTGATTGTTTGGTAATCAAAAGCGAACATAATTGAAAAGTTAATAGAGTTGTCGCAGCATTGACTGCCAGACGCAGATTATTTTCCTTTGTTTTTTTAATTCCATTTGGAATGGAAACATCGTTTAAAAATTCAATAGCAAACTCAATCAATAGCAGAGTATTAAAACACTACTATAACAGGATTGTAGTGTTTTAATACTCTAATCTGACGATATGAATCTATGGTAATAAATATGTATAAAAATTATAAGCAACCGTTTCATATTTTTACTTGAAGATTACTAACTGAAATCGTCGTCAATTATTTATACGAGGGTGGATTGAAAAGTAGTCGGCCTAACACTGATCCATTTAGTTCTAAAAATCAAATATACCCACATGATTTAGTTCAGTTCAGACCTGTTAATTGTGTGAAGTTTGAAACGTGTGCGATGATTAGTTTTAATTTTATAAATTTATTAACAAAGCAATCTGACATCATTTCCGCAAATGGAGCAAATCGAGCAGCGTGCCGTAATTTAGTACCTCCATAAGGGGCTGTCATGAAAAGCCATCCATGATGATATGGTCAGTACATTAGGGGATTGCGCTCCTTCATATTCATCCGTCAAAAAATGGATAGCAGAATTCAAGCGTGGTAGAGAGAGTGTGACAGTCGAACCCCGCTCTGGAAGGCCTTCGACATCCCCTACTGACGAAAATGTTAAAAAAATACTCGACTTAATTATGGTAGACCGCAGATTGAAAATTAGAGAGATAGCCGAGATTATAGGCATCTCTTATGAACGTACTTAAAACAAATTAGTCAACGTGATGGGTTTCCACAAGGTGTCTGCAAGGTAGGTTCCGCAACTGTTTTCAGTTCAGCAAAAAAGGATACGATTGACTATTGCACGCGACTGTTTGGAGTTATTTGAAGCTGATGAATGTGATTTTTTGAATCGTTTTGTTACTATGGACGAAACATGGGTTCATTACTGTACACCGGAAACAAAACAACAATCAAAACAGTGGAAAAGACCTGATTCACCACACCCCAAAAAGGCTAAGTCGATTTTGTCGGCAAGTAAGGTGATGGCTTCTGTATTCTGGGACTCGAAGGGTGTGATTATGGTTGATTATCTTGAAAGGGGTCAGACTATAAACTCTGATTATTACTGCACCTTACTACGTCGTTTACGAGAGGAAATAAAAGAAAAACGTCCAGGAATGATCAGAAGAAAAGTCCTGTTTCATCAAGATAACGCTCGTGTTCACACGTCTGTCCAATCAATGGCAGAAATTCACAACTGTGGCTTTGAACTGTTACCGCATCCACCTTATTCACCTGATCTGGCACCGTCAGACTTTTTTCTGTTCCCTAACTTAAAAAAGCACTTGGGAGGTCAAACATTTTTGACAAATGACGAGGTCAAAGCAGCAGTAGACGCATATTTTGACTCTAAGGAAGAATCATTTTTTTTCAACGGGCTAAATGCTTGGAAGGGAAGATGGCAAAAGTGCATTGAACTTGATGGTGATTACGTTGAAAAATAAAAATATATTTCATTTATTATGTATTTATTTTCTTGGTTAGGCCGATTACTTTTCAATCCACCCTCGTATTATTAATAGCGCAAGATAACTGGTATGGCCACAGACGTTGCGTAATTGAACTGTCGTGGTCCAACTTCGCAGATGAAGATCTTGGATTAGATTTTACAACTGAAATACAATTGTAATTGTGTATATTACATATCTCTTTCCAACGAACTCATCGCTTTTATCGACTCTAGATACTGTAGAGGTACAGTTAAAGCGGGAATGTGAAACAAATATTTACAATGAATAGAAGCTTCTGATGTTTTCGCTCACCGGGCAGCAACTCTGCAACATGGCGTACCGCGTTGTCAACTCCGCAACACAATGATAACAGCAACTTGGCAACATGTTTACGAGTATAAACAAATGTTTACAACGTACGCCCGGCCTTATGTCAACAGTTGCGTTGCGTCTTGAGCCTAAATAAAGTGATATTATAAGCTAGGTCTGGAAATCTTAACCCTGCTCCCGTTCTTGAATCTATAATGATAGCATCAGCTCATCAACAGTTTTCATGTGCAGGTAACGTTACAAACTATCTCTATAACACATCTATCTACAGAGCACTTGTAAGATATTATAATTCGCGTAGTAACGTTTTTCAACTCATCATCGGCATCAATCTCCAAGGGCGGGAGTTTCATTTACCTACTTGATAATTACGTTTCATTACCTTGAGTAGGTAACATTTGTGTTGGATTGTAAGTGTCGGCATGTTTGTTTAGTTTATAATAATATCACCATTATTTGGTAAATGTAAAGAAAACACGTTATTTTTTACAATACAATCAATCGTTATAATAATCTCACCTTTAGTATTGACAACGCTTAATTTGTTTGTCTTGTTGTTTCTTAAAGATTCAAAGCTCTTGAGCGCCGCGATTCTATCAATCTCGGTTAAAACTTGTGTTTATATTGCTATATATGTGTTGATAATATATATATGTGTTGATAATAAATTCTAGATTTAATGTACTATGTAAATTAAATCTAGAATTTATTATCAACACATACATACCTTACCTATCTATTCTCTATTCTGTGGTAGATTTTGTCAATCTGTTCTTAGAATCGACTTTGTTTAAAAGCAAAAATCACGATACAGCAAAGTTATAATAATTGAAATTATAATAATAATTTCGTGTTTCAGACGTCTATATAGACAAACGATTACTTCATGTGTGTGAAGGTTTCGTATCAATATATGTATTGTGAAGCATCATGAGATGATGTAGGAAGAAGTTTTGGTTTGTTTGGTTTGAGGTTCGGAGGTTCGGGTTCGGCATTTATGAGTGGAAGTTATGACCACTACTATCCAACTACCTATTTACTAGGTATGCAATGCATTCTGCTGTTGCAATAATTGAGCTGAGTTTGTCGATCCGGGTCGAACTCCTAAACGACTGGACCGATCTTTATGAATTCAGATATATGCACTCACGGTGATAGTCACTATGACCGTGCCAAATTTCAAAAAGATCGGTCCAGTCGTTTCGGAGGAGTTCGATCACGAACGAAATACACGTGTCGTCTAAGAAAGAGCTTCGTAAACTTAGCTCAACTAGATATACTAAAAATAAACGTCATTACTTTCGCGGATTGAACTTCAAAAAAAATCTTCAAAAAATCCACTCGTCAGTAACGTCATAGCTGTGGCAGGTGTGACCCACTAACATAGAAAACACAACAAAAACGAAGATAAAGTGTTGGCGAAGCGAGAATAGCAGAGTCACTTGTGTTTGTGTTAGTCAATTCATTAGTCATGGCCAATTAACTATTTGTCCCGAAACTCTATTTCACCTGCAGTTTTCAGTTAGTGGGCAACAAATATTTTAGCTGATTGTAGTTTTAAAAATCTACAAATAGACAGATAAATGTTAGCTATGTCACTCGCCTAACAATCGCAAAAAAATACGTGACGTCAGCGACAACTTGAAGTTGTAAGTCACTAAGGCTTGTCTCTTGTTTGTGATACGGCATTGACCATAAAGTTGATATTGAGGCATTAACGTCATAATTAGTGGTCAAATTATGCTGGTACTTTCCTGACAACCCTAACGTTCGAATGATGTTCTCTGTAAACAAAAGAATGTGCTTTAATTAACGTCGGAGTGCAAGTTCGGCCTATGTCATTTGCGTAACAATCGCAAAAAATACGTGACGTCAGCGACAACTTGAATTGTAAGTCACTAAGGGTTGTCTCTTGTTTGTGATACGGCATTGGCCATAGAGTTGATATTGAGGCATTAACGTCATAATTAGTGGTCAAATTATGCTGGTACTTTCCTGACAACCCTAACGTTCGAATTATGTTCTCTGAAAACAAATTTTGTACTAAAAAAAAATCCCTTTCCCAGGTAACAATACTGATTGCGCAGCAAATAATTAACTTCAAAATTTATCAATTTTGGCAGTAAGTATTTATTTAAAAATACCAAGTTAACCTAATCTACCCAAGTCGGATTGCCCTACATGACCCTGTTAAACAGACCACTAAGAACCTTGGCCGTCAAAACAATACGGGGGTACCGCACGATCTCCGGAGAGGCTGCATGTCTCCTAGCCGGGGCCCCTCCATGGGACCTGGAAGCGAGAGTCCTTGCGTTATTGTTCCAATGGTGCAAGGAGGCGCTGGAGCGGCACCACAGGCCTGCGTCTCGAGAAAACGAGGACCAGCGGAGTTGACTTGAGCAACCCAGGTGGGGAACCACCATCATCGTGGCTCGGCGGGGCGGTGAGACCGATCATAGACGAATGTCCTCACGTATCGTGCGAAGATCTTTAGGTTACCGGGCATGGATACTTCGGTAGCTATCTGTTTCGCATCCATCGTGAGGTCACACCCCGGTGTCAACACTGCGAAGTTTCCGGCGACGACACCGCATTCCACACGTTGGTGGAGTGCTCAGCGTGGGCGAGTCAGCGCCGAGACCATGCTTCAAGCCATGGTCTCCAGCGGGAGTAGGTGGAACGCGGCCGTGTCCTTCTGCGAGCAAGTCATGCTCCCGAAGGAGGCGGCCGAGAGGGAGAGGGAGCGTACCCTCCCCGCCGAGTTCCGTAGTCAGCGGCGAGGGCGCCGCAGACTCATCTACGCCCAAGACCATCGACCTCCATGATCAGGGCCTGAGGACGGCGGGTTTCGCCACTCGCCGTCATTAGAAAGAAGAAAGAAGAAGAAAGAAAAAGCATTTATTACTCCACTTAATAAGATAAAATAACAATCGCAACGAAAACAATAATATCTTTGTATATATAACAATAAATAAAATAATAATAATACAATGTGGAGTAAATGGCCGTCTCTCAGCGTTATGCTGTTTGCGTGGTGCAAGGCAGACAGCGCTGGTTTTCAGAGACGGCCTACAGGATTACAGAAGCAGACTAGAAGGGTTGCGTGCTGCGGGGCCTTTGCCCTTTAGCACGCAACCAGATTCACTACCGACGCGGGATAACACCCTACCCCAAAGGCGCGGGATTCTCATCCCGACCAAACCCCCGTAGAGACCACACAGGTGGTCAAAGTCCGCCGGGCGCCACTGGAAATACCTTCTGCGTGTGAACCAGAGGCGCCCGGCAACGGACGTGAGAAATAAAAAAAAACGGATTGCCCTAAGACTTTAGTAGGTTTTGCTGTGCAATCAGTATATTTTGATATGCAAATCATATTTTATGTACGTTATACATATTAAATCTTTTTTTGACGCATTTGAAGAAAAAAATCAATACAGTATGTATTTATGTAAACTTTTGAATTATTTCTAGTACTAGTATTGTTAAACAATTGGTTTATTTGCAGGGAAATCATATTTGCTGGAAAAAAGTTTATCTGATGCTTATAAATTCAGGAGCGATAAGTTTTTGCTGTTCATTTAAATTTATTCATAGATAAATAGTACGTAATTTAAAAATAGTACGTAAACGACTAATGTTTGGACTCGCATCAGGTGGATGGTTTTAACAATTTTTGCATTTTCTTTCATTAAGAAGAGTATTATTCCGTTATAAATAAGGGTCGATGTTTGAGTTACCGTTAAGTGGATAAAAATTGACAGCTCTGTTTCTCTAAACTACACGTGCACGTACCAAGTAAAGGTCGTTTTAAATGGCTAATTATAAAGTATGTATTTGTAATAGACGCTGGCAAAGAAATTTCGAAGAACTTCGGCACACGTAAACAGACATGTACTCGTATTGCCGTGGCGGCGTCTACGATTTACGAATTAACAGCTTATGTAGGTACGTCAACAAGAGTATTAAAGCTGTACATATTTGAATAAAAAAAGTACTGTTGAATACATGTAGTGAAAGATGACAGAACATAAACAAATTTTTACTATCATTCAAGCTCAATAGACTTTGGTTTGAAGTTAATAACCTTATTCACCATGAGTCCGCTCAATTAATATCTATCTCCTTAACAATACCAAGACAAATGTTATAACATGACATCCACTATACTAGGTATGCAATACATTCTGCTGTTGCAATAATTGAGCTGAGTTTGTCGATCCGGGTCGAACGCCTAAACGACTGGACCGATCTTTATGAATTCAGATATATGCACTCACGGTGATGGTCACTATGGCCGTGCCAAATTTCTAAAAGATCGGTCCAGTCGTTTAGGAGGAGTTCGATAACGAACGAAATACACGAGTCGTCTAAGAAAGAGCTTCGTAAACTCCGCTCAATAATTCTATTTGCAAGACCTTGAGAGAAACGCAATTACTATGAAGAGTTACCTACTTTATTGACTGAGGGAGCGAAGCGACCGAAGTCTCCGTGTCAACTGGCAGACTGGGGAGAATTTCTTTCGTCTGTACCTCTACATCTCTACATCTACGGGTTCTGTCAGATAATGTTTGCGGCCGTATTTATCAACCGATTTTCATGAAATTTTACACACACACACTCCTTGCCCACAATGAATAACATGTGAATTATATTTTTTGGATTGGATGAAAAATGAAAGAGTAATAAAGAAAATTGAAAAATCAATTTTCTAAACAAAGCTCCCGAAGTCTACGGTTCACAGAACCACTAGTCTATATATAGAAATGGGGAATGTCCCCCTTCGCTCTCGAGAACTGCTTATGCTCCAATGATGGTTGACCCCTCTATGGATAGCCCTCGACCTGGAGGCAAGCCAAAAAAACGAAAATTTGACCTAGCCCTAAGGGGTCAAAAGTTATAGGCCAAAACTTATGGCGTGGTGCGGCGCGACTAGTACTAAGAGATTTTAGTATTGCATAATAGAGTGTGTAGGTAATCTTTATTGCGATAAGATGCACCGAGCGACACCGTCGTCGTCGCAGGTTAATTAACTAGCAACGGTTTATTCAATCACCCTAGCGAAGCGAATTGTTAATTACGGGGATTACAAGTATTAACTTATTCTCATCAATCATCCATAATATAAACCATTATTAGTTGCGGTCTTATAAATTGGAACAACTGCACTAATTAGTTTGACCGATATCACTGATAAAAAGCGGAATTTAAATTATTTAACACTAGCCGTCCCGGCGAACTTCGTACCGCATTAATTTTTCTAATGTTCCGCACTTTATTTTTCTTCCATAAGATCCTTCTCCTGATAATAACGAACACAACACAAAAATAATTAGCGAAATCGGTCCAGCCGTTCACGCGTGATGTCGTGACCAAGGGAAATTGGGATTCATTTTTATATATAGAAATTTGTGGTAGGTACTCACTTATAATCGTGTAAAACGGTATCACACTACATAGCCGCCGATAATTAACATGTAAAGCTTTTTATAACATAAAAGTCTTTAAACCAAAAAAAAACTCTGAACTTGAATATTACACACTAGGGATGCAATGCAGCTTATTGCAAAGGTTGAGCGGAGCAAATGTTTTTGTTACATATCAGAATCGAACACTTAAATTAATTAATCGTATGAAAAAAAAAACATTTTCATTGTTGACGCACGTGTTTCCAAGGCAACCATTTAATCATCTGGTTTTTTGGTGATGTCCAGGACATTTTCGGTGATTATTCCTCCGTGGTCAGCTCTATTTTCAGGATTTCAGAGCTATGCACTCCCGGGTATGATGTCGACCAGTATGCCAAATTTGGTCAAATTTCGGTCGAGCCGTTTCGAGGGAGTTGGCACACAAACGATTTACACTTGTCGCCTAAGATTGAGAGCTCTGCTTCGCTCCGCTCAACAAGGGCTAATCAAAATCTAAGATGGTCACTTTACGTTTATGTTAGTAGGATATTAAAAGATATAGCAAATGTCTAATATAATGAGTCATCAATCACCGAGCCTTTTCCCAACGCAGTTGGGGTCGGCTTTCCAGTCTAACTGCGATTCGGCTGAACTTCGATATTTTCCGTGAAGCGACTGCCATCTGACCTTCACAACCCATGGGCGATATCGAAGTTCTGTAGTTAGACCGGTCGGATTTTTGATTTAGGGCTCCAACTACCCCTAACGACTGCCATAGATGTTAGTATGACAACCGGGACCGACGGCTTAACGTGCTCTCCGAGGCAAGGAGGGGGTCTCAATGTCTTAAGAAATGGTCACCCATCCTAAGACTGGCCTGAGTCGATGTCGCTTAACTTTTGCAATGTGTTAACATTGTCGGTTGCCACTAGACCACGAGCCCCTATTATAATGAGTATAATGCAATAATTTTATACCTACCTACCTAGTTAATAGCGCCCCAGAAAAGGAGAGACAGGGACTATAAAAGCTCGCACCAAATTAATTTCAACGTTACCTACGCTACTTTAAATGCGCTCTCGTACGCCTGAAGAGTTGAATTGAGATAAGCGGGATCATTATGTCATTGCCGACATAGCAAGATGCAACCATTTGAAACTCTTTCCTGTTATGAAACACCAGTAGTTGAAAATGCATATATTAAACAGCTGCCCTATTTTTGACGAATGTATGTGACACGTTTCTTTCACTTACAATTATATTATTAGGGTTTTTTTATTCGATGAACTCGATTAATGGTAAGTAATTGCCTACACTGGATTTAAGCATGAGTGCTTGGTTACCAAATGGTAAGTACCTATCTTATATTTAGATATCAGATTTGTACAATTCTAGGAAGTTATAAAACTAAATTTTGATTAAAAGGATAGAAAATATTGTTTTTTTTTATTAATTTTCGTTCGATATTAGTACTTACCTATTCTTTTTGGAAACTGATCTTTCCTCGTTTTGCCTTTTGTAATGATTATAAAAGAATTAATGAAAGATATCAATTTTATAATGGGTTTATGATTTTTTTGTTTTAATGAAGAATTTCATTTTGCTTTTACTTTATTTTTAATATGTACCTACTTCTAAACGTTAACAAACGCTAGATTGCTACAATATGTATTTAATGTCAAGTTCATGACGTTCTGGGTGTATGGCAGTAGATTCATCAAATTAACTTTAAGACATCGTAAGCAATTTTATGAAATTCAACACATGAAAATACGTCAAAGGTTTTGTCCATTTTAGTTTAAAGTTATAATAGTGAGTCAATGTGTAAAAGTGTATATGCATGTGTATATCTGGCAACTACCCGTCAGATGGCCTCATGTGGATACCTGAATGGTATCTCTTCTCATTGTGCGTAACGCGGCGATGTGTCCGTCGGTTCCTGGTGTGCTGTCGGCTGCTGCCGCCGTCGCCTCGTGGCCCTCGCGGCGGCTGGGTGCCGACTGTGTCCAGAACAAGCCATAGGAAGTGTTGATATTCATTCATTCTTGCCTTTCACCTTAATACATTCTATACATAAATATTAACTCTAGACGTAGGTATAGGCACGATTCTAATAATAACGTACTTAACCAGTTTCAATGTAGATGTCGTAGGCAATTCGATGAATTGAGCAAATCGTTATTTGCCTGGGCAGATCGTGGTTTAGACGATTATTTCATGATATTCCCAACATAAAATTGGGTAGATCGATGAGAGCAAGCTATTTGTAGATTTTCATCTCATCGTATTCTAGTTCCGTTTCACGACGCTTGTGACGCTGTTAACGCCACAAGCGTATCAATAGTCCTATCCATTCAAAGACATTTCTCGGACTACTGGAGTTCTAAATAATTAAAATAGTAATTTCGTAACAATGGTAATTTTTATAAACACTATTCTTTTCGAATTGCTCTAAGACTTTTCATGTGTTTAATAAAACCACGAAGGCTGTGCGCCCGCCTTAGTGCAGTCCGCGACACGCGACGTCAATGACGCGTGGCACTTGCGACCGTATGGATTCTGAGACCCTAGCAAGTGCCGCGCGGCCGTTGCCATCGTATAGATTTGCAGATACTTCATTTTTAGGATTCCGTACCCAAAGGGTAAAACGGGGACCGTATTACTGAGACTTCGCTGTCCGTCCGCCCGTCTGTGTTGAGCTGTATCTCACGAACCGTGATGGTTAGAAATTTGATATTTTCACAGATTATGTATTTCTGTTGCCTCTATAACAACAAATACTAAAAAACAGAATATAATAAATATTATGATGTTGATGATTATTAATAGTAATTTTTTTATTGACATTTAATAACCTATTCAATTTAATTATTTAGATTTTTTCTTTAATTTGACATTTAATTGATTCTATACGGACATTCCATGATAATATTGACACTTAATCACTTGCTGTTAATTTATTTCGTTTGTTTTTTTTTATTTCAAAATTTAATTTTATTATTCATAATGTTACAGAAAAAAAAAATGTGTAAGTTTTATATGGGCATGTACCCGAAATAAAGATTGATTAAAGGGGGCTCCCATACAACAAACGTGACTTTTCTTTTTGGTACGGAACCCTTTGTGCGCGAGTCCGACTCTCCCTTAGCCGATTTTTTATTTATCTGTATATAGACGGAAACTATGACAACTATACTACAGGTTGTATTCCAATCCCCTATTATACTACATTGGAAAACGTCAAAATTTTTTTTCATCAATAACTACATACATTTAAATTAGTTTCCTTTTTTGCCACACGATATCTAATCTTGGCAAGCTGTAGTAATCCAACGGCAGTACTATTTTCGGCGTGGTATTGCCGTCTGACGCCGTACTTTATTTGTCGACCGCAAGTGACTCGCGGCAATTCACGTCGAAATCAAAATTTCGGCAATGGACGTAGGCGTTGGGAGTAAAACAAACCATACAGTCTCGATTTGCTTTGGCATGGCCGGGCAAATCCTCAAACGTTAAGCTTTGAACGATATAGCGGGTGATTATGATCAGCCCAATTTAACGATTTGCCTTCGACATAGACATGACGATTGCGTTGACAATAACGAAGGAACTATTTTGCTTAACCTACAAATAAATAAATAGATTCAAATACAATAAATAAATGGCCGTAAAATTCAAGGTAAATAATAATTATGTTGGGTCAAATGTCGATTGGAGTGGATTCAATTGAAACAATAAAATAAAAATCTAATATATTAAAACAATACACACAGTAGGTACGCACAATTTTTATACGAACACATGAACAAATCCTGCCATGTAACAAATATTACCATCAGATTAACCAAAGAAAAAAAATCAGCACATGAAAACTCAAAGAACTTAATATTATAATAATTTAAATAGTGTAATAGTAGTCACCAACACTGCCAACGCACGCAATGTAATACTCTAGTATTATACAATACCTACTGAAGATAAAGTGATGACACTCATTTGGACATCAATCGCCGAAACCAATACCAAGGGAGCTGTCGCGTATCGGCATCACTATTCCCTACTCTGTGGTATCAGTATCAGGCACAGACAGACAGAAAACAGAAAGTTGAATATGTACTTGAAAAAAAAAATATATGTAGGTACAAAAAATTACTCTACCTATAATTATTTTTCACTTGAATTATCAATGAAGAAAATTGTTGCCTTTTATTTAATTTAATAATTTATTTACTGAATATCATGGGCGATATCATAGTTTTTATCAAGTATCTACTACGCGCCCACTCAGGATGTGCAGGGAAGGGAATCCCTATCCCGGTAATGTATTTGCGTGGAAAGTAGGATCGAGAAATCTATTCCACGGGGGCGGAGACGCTGGCAACAGCTAGTCGAGTAAAAAAACAATTATTAAATCTGCAAAAATGCAATACGCCAAAACGTCAGTCTGTATTTTTTATTTCAATTAATGGTAATGAAAATAAAGATATCTCAATAAATGTTCGAAAATCGATCTAAAATCATTTAATGCTCTTCGAAACAGACGATCAATGCACGCGTATAATTGAGAGACCCTTTGACGAATCAAAGTTACAAAATTAAACGCTAATTAAAAGTTCAAAATTGTGCATTCTATCATCCTGCAATCGAACAAATGATTTTTACAATCAAGATTGACATGAGATCCTGGCAGAGTTGGGACCAGTGAGCCTCGATTTCTTGAGACGCAGGCATGTGGTCCCCCGTTCCAGCGCCTGTTTTGAAACAATGATGCAAGGGCTCTCGCTTCCAGGTCTCATGGAGGGGTCCCGGCTAAGAGACATGCAGCCCCTAGGGAGATCGTGCAGTATCCTCTCAATATCCTGATGGCCAAGGTCTTCAATGGCCTGTTTAAAACAGACACGTTGTTGGCCGTCATTTTCGCCTCACGTCTGTCTGTTCAAGATTTACTCAAAAACTACTGTACCGATTTCATGCTGTTTTCATAAATGGATACAGTGGTTCTCGAGGACGGTTAATATAATTCAATTAGGGTCCTAACGGTAACGAAGTTATCATCAGAGTCAGTGAGCGCCCGGCGGACTTTGGCCACCTGTGTGGCCTCTTCGGGGATTTGGTCAGGATGAGAATCCCGCGTCGTTGGGGTAGCCAGCTGGGGTAAGCTATGGCCTCTCCGAGAGGTAAGCCTCGACAATACGACAGAGGTAGAGGCGTTTAGTGATACACTTTACCACAACTAAATTATGATTCTACTTGCAGATTTATTTATTTAGATTTATTTGTGTAGAATAATATTATCATATGGTATCGAGTTTTTCATGAATTTGATTTATTCCCATGATAAAGTAAGATTAGGTTCTGTTTGTACTTCCAATTATAGCGCATAGAGCGTCTAAATAAAATGGATAATTACAACGATAACTATGATAAGACCCGTCTTCCGTATATAGAATACTAGAAGATCGCTGCGGCTCCGCCCGCGTGATACAATTTTCTCATTCCCGACTCCTGGGGAACACATAACCGGGATAAAAAGTAGTCTATGTTACTCAAGGATAATGTAGCTACATATCAGTGAAAGAATTTTTTAAATCGGAGCATTAGTTACGGAGCCTATTCGCTTCAAACAAACAAACTATCAAATCTTTCCTCTTTATAATATTATAGTATAGATACAAGGTGTAACATTCATATGACAGTATGGAAAAGTCTAAAACTTTAAGACATACGCAGATCTGTTTATAAGAATCATGTCATCAATTTTAGTAAAAACAATAAACTGCATACTCAGTTTTCAAAGAAATAAAATTTAAAAAATTAAATATAAACAGCTAGGTGACGGACGGTGGTAAACTGAGGGGTGCATGTAACAGGGTGGCCCATCCTCTTCAAAAAATTACTTTGCCTTTTACAATTAAAGTCGCGGTTCGATTCCCGATCTGAATATAAGGTTTTTTTAAATCTGTGTATGCAGTTTTTATTTTTACTAAAGTAAATGACATGGTTCCTAAGAACAGATCTTCGTATGTCTTAGTTTCAGACTATCCCGTACTGGCCCTTAAGAATGTTACACCCTGTATACTCGTAGATTTCAGAAGAATATAATTCTTATAAATTAAAACAATGTCAACAATTCTGTGTGTGAGCAGCTAGACAATGGAAGACGTTTTGCGACGACGCATGGCGCTCTAAATAACATCATCATTCACCGAGCCTGTTCCCAACTCAGTTGGGGTAGGCTTTCCAGTCTAACTACGATTCGGCTGAACTTCGATATTTTCCGTGAAGCGACTGCCATAATCTGACCTCCACAACCCATGGGCGATATCGAAGTTCTGTAGTTAGACCGTAGGCGCTCTAAATAACATACAAGAGTATTAACAAAGTATTACCTTAACTATTATTTGAGTCGTAACACTAGTACACGGGCCGTAGAACATTGAAAAATATTGATTAACAGCAAGCTCATTTTTCGTAAGTAGCTTTAATTTACCGAGTCTCCCACATATATCTCAAAAAGAAATCTCAAATCAGGTAGCTAACAGAGTTATCCAGTTAAAATATTCGGAACAAAATTGTAAGGTTGCATTAATTTGTATAGACCTGTAAAGTGGTGCAGGTATTAAGTACATCATTATAAATCAAATATCAAAAGTTCCCATCGATCCGACTTGTGTTAAAAAAGTTATTCAAGGTTGAAAAGTTAAAAAGTTGCAAATTTTCGGTTTTTTGGACTTTTCTCGTAAACAGTGAATTATATAAAAAATTGGTTTTGTACAAAATTTCAGATAATAAAATAACCTACAAATAAGTCCTCACAACTTTTTTCCTGGGAATCACCATTTCTGAGAGATTGCGGTTATTAACGTCCAAAAAGCTATAGTCTACACGCAATGCTGGTCCGCTCCTATAACTCTGTCGTGATGTTATATAACCTGTGTTACTCGCTAAAAATGTAGCTTTAAATCACCGAAAGAAATTTTGAAATCGGTGCAGTAGTTTCTGAGGTGTCATGTTGTCCCGTACAAACTATGTCCCCCCTTTTTCACCCCTTTAGGAGTAGAATTTTGGAATATCCTTTCTTACCAGTACACGCCATATAAAAAACACGTTTTCTAAGTTTTAGGTTTCAACGATCAGCCGTTTAGGGTAAACGTTGAATCGTCAATCAATATTAATACAGTTAACCATACATAATAACATTCTATGTCCTAAATGACTGACTGCTGAGCCTAAACCACTGATCGTAGAAACCTAACATTTGGAGGGAGTGTTTATTATATGGCGCATACTTCCGATAAGAAAGGATTTTCCAAAATTCTACTCTTAAAAGGGTGAAAAAGGGGGGACAATGTTTATACGGGACAACGTGACACCTCAGACACTACTGCACCGATTTTAAAATTACTTTCGGTAATTTAAAGCTACATTTTTAGCAAGTAACATAGGCTATATAACATTACGACAGGGTTAATAGAAGCGGACCAGTATTGCGTGTAGACTATGGCTTGTTGGACGTTAATAACCGCAATCTCTCAGAAATGGTAATTCCTAGGAAAAAAGTTGTGAAGACTTATTTGTAGGTTATTTTATTATCTACAATTTTGTACAATACCAATTTTTGATATAAAATAATAAATAAATAAATATGTTAGGACAATTTACACAACGCCATCCAGTCTCAAACTAAGCAGAGCTTGTGATATGAGTACTAGATAAACTGATATAAATACGTATATACATTTTTTTTTGGTAAATATATACATATTATACATAGGAAACATCCAGACTTCGGTACAAACCTATCTGTCTTCACACAAAGTTTTCCCGACCGGGAATCGAACCCGAGACTCCAGCGTCGAAAGCGGATGCACTACAGACCGCGCCACCGAAGCAGTCTAGTATATAATTCACTGTTTACGAGAAAAATCCAAAAAACTGAAAATTTTCAACTTTTTAACTTTTCAACCTTGAATAACTTTTTTAGCACAAGTCGGATCGATGGGAACTTTTGATATTTGATTTATAATGATGTACTTAATACCTGCACCACTTTGCAGCTCTATACAAATTAATGCAACCTTACAATTTTGTTCCGAATATTTTAACTGGATAACTCTGTTAGCTACCTGATTTGAGATTTCTTTTTGAGATATATGTGGGAGACTCGGTAAAATAAAGCTACTTACGAAAAATGAGCTTGTTGTAAATCAATATTTTTCAATGTTCTACGGCCCGTGTACTACTAGCATGGTAATTCGTTTATTGAAGTCTATACGTGTATTGTACACGGCTGCCCGACAATAACGTGATTAATGCTGTTTTAAAACAGCAAAATGATTAACCGCATTCGTTTCACGCCGCGCCGATACAACTGACGTACTGTCTGACAATGATTGCACCTCATTTTACTGGCTAATTTACATAAATTCCACAAGAATCCAATTAGTGTATCCATTAGGAACTCGATAAGGGTTAAGTTATAGTCATACTGTCACAACAGTCCATATTTAATATGGTGACAAAACTCAACATTCCGTTAAGCTTATTGTTGTACGAACAATATATAACATAAATAATAACAGTAACTATCAACGCATACAATGCTGCGGGCACGTAGTATAATCGCAATGCATGCCACAAATAGAACAATAATGATTTTAATACAAGCGCGACGTTGCCGACATATTGAACCCCAATTTATAACCAATCTGCGACGAATCTCGTTTGCGGATCACAGACGTTTCACGAGGAAATTGATTCATTCGTTCGTCTGAGCTGCAAACACGTTCTAGATGATCATACTTGTTAATTGCCATCCGATACGATTTCTAGTTAACTTATGTGAAGCCCAACATTGAAATGAGGTGAATCTTGGCAGATTGTAAGTGAGCCGTTTTGTACGCGACACTGCACCGTAAGCGTATAAAGGTGGTACATTCCGACAGTGCCCTTATCTAGTGTTACATTAGTGCCATAATATATACGAAATAGTACCGTGGTGATAAAATGTGGTTGGTGTGCGTGTGGATTACCGACTAACTAAACCATAATAACTAAAAAGGGAGAGGGGAAACAAAAAATAGTGTCACCGACGATGGTAGTTGGATATAGCTCGTGAAGTGTAAAATTTTAATGTCATTTTCGATGGAGGTCAACTCCATTATTACAAACAAAAAAATCCGCTGAAGCACTGGACCGATAGAAGAATCTGATGATACAAAATCGTCAATAAAGGCGCCTTTGGTAACAAAAAATATCTGATTTACTACAATAACATATTCATCGCAAACTAAAACGAAAGAACGACTAAACCAAAATAATACTGAAACCACTATTGTTGTTTTTTAAACATAGTTGTGCTATTGATAATCTGAACCGTAATAAATACGACAGTTGGCGTGTGTATAATTGCAATGCTAGTGATTTAGTATTCAGTTCATCGTACTCTGTTCTACATATGAATAAAGGCTTCAGATTCAAGTATTGACCCTTGTTGCAGAATCGGGCCGGGTCGTTTCGATAAATTCGCGATTGTCCAACATCCATCGACGGTGATCAATTGACACTTGACCCCAGCGACACTTGTGGCGGCCTATTACTGTAATTATGGAGTGACGCCACTGACTAAAATCGTGCCAGTACTGATGGGTCACTTAAAGTAGATAACTTATTAGTTCAGGCATCAGTGTTAGCAGCGATATTGCGATTTTATATTTTAATAGTAAAACTTACCTTGTGGCTGCTGCTGTGGAATGTATGGAGTAAGGAGGCGTGTCCGTTTCTTTTCATATCCTTTTTGTGTGATGTCACCTGAAACAATAAACAATACAATGTATATAGGTAAAACTGGCATCAGAACGACGTTAAAAGTGCATCCGTATTAAATCTTTAAATAATATAATACTATGCCACATCTTAAGACTGCCGCCGCCCGCCCGGCCAAGCATTCCACCCGCAAACCAGCGGCGGGCGGCGGCGGCGGCGGCACATGCTGCGCGGCAAAAGACGGCGGGTTGTGCAGCAAACGAGGTCGCGCCTACGGCGTTTCATTAAGATTATAACAACCCACAGAATCCGCAGCGATGAATACATGCGGACGTTTGTGACGTTAACGTAGAATTTTTTTCACATTAGTTCGACCGTCGATCTACTGAGACTCTTTTTTCTCATTTGTTGGACGTCGATCTTATTTTAATCTAGAATAAAGGAAACAATGAAAATAAATTTAAATAAAATACCCTTGTTTCGTATATTTGTTTACACAATGTGTGTATCTGTGCCATATTCTTGATCAAACACATAAAAAAAATTATACATATTACAGGGTAAATTTTTGAAAAGGGCTTGGATGGCCAAATCCGAAACTATAAGGAATAACGAAAAATGCTCAGAGGAGTCACGAGCCCGATTTTGATGAAACTTAAAACCTCATCATTAGATTTTTGGAAAACCAATAATCCTAGCTGGGAATCGAAACCCGTTGATTTTGAAGAAAAAAAACACACCCTTTATTATTACACCATACGATAGTGTCGCTGTTAAGGATCAAATTCTGCGAAGTAATGATATACGGCATTTAAGGAAAATTTGGAACTTTAATAAAATTTGGAATTTTGATAAAATTCATATTTCATGTACCTAAAGGAGTAAGCCCAATCATGGTTTCGGAGTGTGCAACAATCAAAATATAATTAAAAATACTGTCTTTAATTTTCATAACAACTTTCAAAATACTAAGCCATAACTTCGCCGGAAAAAAATACGTTTAATAATTTGCTATTTATATGACTTGCAAAAATGCAAGATCGTCAATTTCCTTTCGTTATTACAAGTATTGCCAGTAAATACACTAAAATGTAAGTCTACCAATTTCCGCGTATTAAATCAGTACACGTACACGAACTGTTTCAAGTTTTCTGTAGTGAAGTGTAGTATAAACTAAAAACAATAGTAAAATAAACTAAAGGTTATTCTGGAGAAGGCTTTTATGGTTAATAAATATAATTTATATGTTATTATTATGTAATTAATGATATTTTATTATTAATATCATATTACATATTAAATAGTATATAATGTCTATACATCAATACGTACATTCAATAATTTATATCTATAATTTGTAAAAAAAACGTACTTAATTGCGAATCTGTTTATGGCAACATTAAGTGCGATTTCACTTGAGTAACATAACATTAAATGTCATTTTTTTTCACTGACGTTGCCGCTCTTGTGATTCTTTTTTCGTTTGTTGTGATTTCAGTGCTTATTTAGATTTTTATAAGTTTTACGTCGAGTCGAGCCTAGTGTTCCTCCGTAGCTATAATAATCAGCAAAAACATCGAGATATATACTCTTTATTTATTGTGTGAACGATGGCGGATAATCGACTACGGTGTATCAACTGTTTCATGAGACTATCACACCAGCGCCGGCGTCTATTACAAGACGCGACTGCATTCATGACAAATATTCTTCGTGTCTGGATATCACCAACACCGGTAAGTAATATCTATTTATCGTGTTATAATTATTTAGTAAAATACAAAAGTAATCATATATAAAAACAAGCAACAATATAATCTTGTCATGTGAAGAATATAATCTTGTTTCACAGTACCTACCTATTATGTTTTAGAATATTATTTTACATAAATTAGCAATCCGATTTTGAAATGGTTGTTTATTTTTGCAGGCCTCTCCTGAAGATAACCTATGCTTTGAATGCTTTGAGATACTACAACAAGTACCTGAAGGAGAGACTATACCACCTCCAATGTTTGGACATAGAAGTGTATGCTTAGGTTGTGGTATGTCCATTCTAAGATCTCGCACTCATCTTGTGCACCCTAACTGTCCTGAAAGAAGTGTTATAGTTCAACAAACACTACCCCATTTGGTTAGTATTATATTTTCCTATTTTATTTAGAGGTTCTTAAGTATAAAGAATAGCCTCTGCTAGTTAACTAAAAAGCTATTTGTGTCTAAGGAAACCATACCAAAATAAGACTAACAACAACAGTCTTATTAGGTATATTAATATATTATTACCTGACTGCTAAAGAAAGGAGGGTAATGTTGTTTGACAGTATGTGTGTATATCCATTGATATCCATCTATCATAATTGTCCATCAGGCTGAATGAATTTTGATGAAAGAGGTGTCGACAAATTGACGCCACTCGCCTGATGGTAAGCTGAGGCGACGTCTGGCAATTGAGGGCGACTCTCACAGTACACAGGAATACTATAGAGAGTGGCCCTCAACTTGACGACCCTGTAATGTGCCTCTTCACGCTACGCTTAAAGAGCCCAGGGTTATATGTAGGAGGAAACACGTGCGCAGGCAGGGCGTTCCAAGCCACCATCGTTCGGCAGAGAAACGATCGTTTAAAACGCTCGGTTCTCGCGAAGACGGTTTCCACGGTATGAGGGTGACATCTCTGCCCGGCACGCGTTGTTCGGGATCGGAAGGGAGAGGGTGGGATCAGGTTGAAGAGCTCTTCAGAACACTCACCGTGGTAAATACGGTAGAACGCGGCCAAGGAAGCAATTGTTCGGCGCTGGGCTAGCGGCTCAAGGCTTCCCGTTACCTCCGGACAGTCTATAATGCGAACAGCGCGTCGCTGCATAGCGTCGAGTGCGTCCAGCAAATACTTCGCGGAGCCGTCCCAGAGGTGAGAGCAGTATTCAACGCAGGGTCTAATCTGCGTTTTGTACAGCAGACACCTCTGGTGCGGTGTAAAGAATCGCTTTACCTTGTTCAGTATTCCTAGTTTCCGCGAAGCTAGCCCAATACATCTCTCAATGTATTTTGTGTTATTGAGCTCTCGACGGACGTCTATGCCAAGGATGTCTAGATTGTCCTTCATTGGTAATATTGCATTCTGAAGAGTGGGTAGGGGAAGGAAAGGGGATTTTTTCGCTTTAAATGCACACGCCTGTGTTTTGTGGGCATTGAACTCGACCAAGTTCTCGGCACCCCATTGGGAGATACTGTCGAGGCTTCGGTCGAGATCACCCACGAGATGTCGTCTCTCCTCCTCTATCACAGATCGCCCCGCCGTCGGACGAACCGAGTAACTCCCGTGCAATGTACTGTCATCTGCATAGCAATGAATGTTCCCGAGGGAAAGCATATCATTGATATGCAGAAGAAAGAGAGTTGGTGACAGTACGGACCCCTGCGGTACCCCGGCATTCACTTGCAAAAAGCGAGAAGCCTGGCCATCGCAGAGGACCCGCACTCGGCGCTCGTTTAGAAAACTGGCAATCCAGCTGCACAGTTGAGGAGGTAGACCATATCCCGGAAGCTTGGAAAGGAGCGAAGCATGCCAGACCCTATCGAAAGCTTTGGCGATGTCCAGGCTAATAGCCAAGGACTCGCCAAACTTTTCCATAGCCTCACCCCATACATGCGTGACGAATGCCAGGAGGTCACCCGTTGATCGTTTTGGCCTGAAGCCATATTGCCGATCATTGATTAGCGAGTGATCCTCCAGGTATCGCATGAGCTGCTTATTAATAAGAAGCTCGAGCACCTTGCAAATGACTGAGGTGACAGCTATGGGTCGATAGTTGCCTGGATCGGATCGATCCCCTTTCTTGGGGATCGGTTGTACGTTCGCCTCCTTCCAGGCCTCCGGCACGAGGCCTGTAGAGTATGACAGGCGGTACAGACGCGTTAATACTGGAGACAACTCAGCAGCACATTTTCGTAGCACCACCGCCGGAATGCCGTCAGGGCCACTGGCTTTCCGCGTGTCGAGTGACCGCAGCACTGCCCGTACATCACATTGCCTGATAACAATATCAGGCATAGTGTGGCCACAGTTGGCGATGGCGGGGGGCTGCAGGCCACGGTCATCGACCCGGGAATTAGCCGCAAAGAGGTCTGCGAGCATGTCCGCCTTCTCTTGGGCTTTGTGAGCCAGTGATCCATCAGGAAAACGCAGTGGTGGCAGCGAGGGTTGACAAAAATTTGACTGTACGGCTTTGGCCAGTTGCCAGTATCCACGGCTGCCCGTGGGATGGGATGTGAGCTCCTGACCAAGCCGCGCGACGCGCTGGGCATCCGCTCTCTTGAAGGCCCTCTTGCTGAACCTAGTGGCCCGATTGTACGCTGCTTTGAGGCGGTTCACGTTCGGGTCACGTGCCGCCCGAGCCCTGACCCAGGCGCGATATGCCGACTGTTTTTTCTGGACAGCCTCGGCACATTCACGCCCGAACCAGGGGCGAGCTTTGCGGATGCTGGCGACATCAGTGAAAGGGATATAATATTCTATCCCTAGACTGATCTCGCCAGCAATGGCAGCAGCGCTATCCGAAGGCGCCTTCCCTACAAAGCAGCGCTGGCTCCACGGGATGGACGCAAAGTAATCGCGGAGACCGTCCCAGTCTGCCGACGAGTAGTGCCATAGTCGTCGAGTCATTTGTTCAGCACGAGCAGGCGGTGGCACTTGGAAGCTGGCGTGCACCACACAGTGGTCGGATGTGCCCAGTGGGGCGCGTACCGACACACTGTACTCGGCTGGGCGACTCGTCAGCAGTAGATCCAGCAAGGCGGGCGTGTGGTCTGACCTGTCAGGTATCCGGGTGATCCCCCGTACCATCTGGGTCAGCCCGTGGGAGAGAGCGAATGCATGGGCGGTTCGTCCCGCGTGATCGGTCCTAAGGGACCCCAGCCACTCAACGTGATGACCGTTAAAGTCCCCCAGGAAAACCAGGTCAGCGTTCGGGAACCGCACCTGCGCATCGTCAGCCATCTCGCTGAGGTATTCGAAAAGCCTTGTTGTCCCAGTGTCCCCTGTGTGGGAGCGGTAGACGCACACGTAGATCTGGCTCATGGAGCCATGATCCACGTGCAGCCAAAGGACGGAGTAGGAGGGGTTCTCCAGACAGCGCAACCGGCGGCAGCAAACATCCGCCCTAACGAACACGCACACCCCGGCTTTATCGCGGAATTGTTCTTCAATGATATAGCCCGGGTAACAGAGGTACGACGTGTCGTCAGGGCGGCGTATCTGTGTCTCCGTTAGGAACATCACAGAAGGCCGTGCCGACTCCAGGTGATGGTGGACGGTATCGAGGTTTGCATGGAGTCCGCGGATATTCGCGAACTCCACCTCAAACGAAGTCAACTTTGTGGGGTTTCTAGGGGCCGCTGTGTACCGTCTATTCTCTTGTTGCACTGTCATTTTGAAATATGGGGAAGCGTGAAGACAGGGCGATATTTGGTGCGGCAGTAAGTGACAAAGTGCAGAGGCTAGCTTCGTCTAGAACCGTGTGGTTAGGTCGGAGCCGACCCGCCGGACGGAAGGGCTCCCAAACCCCCCTGATGCAAGGCCGCCGCTACCCCACACCGGTTACCACCCGGAGCGGCGACCCCACAACAGGATTATGCGCAACATGTGGGGCAGCCTACAGGGGTGGTTGGTCCCAGGCGGGCCCCATGACTGTGTTGCGGGCGGCCGCGGCAACGCCGTTGCTAAGGGTCTCCCTGGCCGGCGAATCGACCCACACCACCCACACTAGACTCAGCTTCGCCCCCACTGGACCCCTGCCTGCCGCACCATACACCGCCCCGGGCCCGGCAGTGCAGCTGCTGAACCCCTAACGCAACCCAGCCTGGGCTGGGTTACTTGGGGGGCTTTAGCACAGCTGCACGGTGGTACCCCCCCGGACCAACACTGTTGTACCACCTGGTATCCACGTAGGGGCCAAAGCCACCACATGGGTACCGTAATATACGAACCTCGTCCGTTAATCAGCAGGTGCGCCACTAGCAGGTGAGGTCGCTGGGGCCCGATAGATGTAAGAAGGGCCCCTTTGCACCCAAAAAAAATTTGTAAATTATGTTTGTTTTATTTCATAAATGATAATGCAAGTGCATTATTTTCAGGTAGGCCGCATTACTAGAGTTTGTGTGGCATGTTGGACAACTGCTAGGAGACATCTTCAAAGGCAAATTCATCAGGACTATCCTAGATTTGTTGGAAACATGGAAGTTGATGTATCTCCACAAATACCTGAACCTCCTCCAATGCCACCTGTTGTGTTACAACCTCAACAGCAAGAATCGGTGAAGATAGTATCACAAACTCATAAACGTGCATTATCGTCATCAAGACACTGTATTTTTCCTCAATGCGAAAATGTTGAACGTTTATTGGTACCAGCTGCAGTAAAGCAAAACTTACTTCGGCATTATAGATTTTATGTCCCACCTTCTGCTCGGATATGCAGATATCATTTGCACATTTGCAAAATGACTGCTGGGATCAGTTAGATTCAAATTATAGAGATTTTACGGCAACTCAGGTTGACCAAATGTTTCGAATGATGGAGAGATCGAGTCTGGAGTCTCTGGACTTTAGCAATATAAGTGCAATGCCACCAAATCTCTGCCACTATTGGCTAGGACTCACATCAGCGCAATTCCATGATCTTTTAAGAGAAATGAGCAATCTTCACAACGAAGTACCTTCTGCTAGTATCGCTCTATCCATTTATTTAGTGAAATTGCGTACTGGTGATAGCAACGAAAGGCTGTGCAGTCTATTTCAATTACCCCGTAGCACTCTGGAAAGGTATATGTCGAAGGCTAGAGATTGCATGGCACAACAGCTGGTTCCCTTATATCTAGGTCTCAATCATATGACAATAGCAGAAGTAGCTTTAAGGAATAAAATAATTCCTGAGGGTTTATTTGGAAATCCTCATCTGGATAGTGAAATCAAGCCTGCCATTGTCATATGTGATGCTACATATGTGTATGTGCAAAGTAGCAGCAATTATTTATTTCAGAAAAACACCTACAGTTTGCACAAACACCAGAATTTGGTAAAGCCATTTATGATAGTATGTTGTGATGGTTACATTTTAGACTGCTTAGGTCCTTATAAAGCCACAATAAATGATGCTACAATTATGAGCAATGAGTTTCGCGAGATCACTGGTGCTATGAGAAGTTATTTTCGAGAGGGAGATGTTTTCATCCTTGATAGGGGATTTAGAGATGTAGTTCCATTATTGAGAGAATATGGTTATAAAGCCCATATGCCTGAGTTTTTGTCTGAGGGTGAACACCAGCTGACCACATTACAGTTGAGGTTGTCAATGGTAGTCTCAAACGTGACTTTAAATTATTTCGGCAAGACTATTTTAATACAGCTGCTAAACATTTGATGATAGATTTCAGAAATGGATGTGCGCTTACCAATAAATTCCATCCTCTCATTGAAGACCAACCGGAAGCATCTAAGTATGTTGCCATTGCAAGACAACGACTAAATATGGAAAATATTCTTGCAAATATAGTTCGTGAAGAAAATCTAAACAGGCGTCGAGCTACGTTTATAACAATTAATGCTCACCACCCACATTTAGAAGGGTTTCCAAGACTCACCATATCTGATTTAAAAAAACTTGCATTGGGGACATACCAGATCAAACAAGCTCGTTCATATTATGGTGAACATGTGAGAGCTAATGGTACTTACAGTTTAGAAGTAAATAGTGAAATAGAGGATGACATCCCTCTTATTCTAGGTACAAATCATTATTTATTGAGGGGAAGAATGAAGTCCAGGCATATTGGAGGCAGGCCATACCACACTTATTTATTAATAAGCCGTAGTGAATATGTTGCCAACACTGTTTCTGCAATTACAGGTTATTGCTGCAGCTGTTTAGTAGGTAACAGGACCGTCGGCTGTTGTGCCCATGTTATGGCAATAACTTGGTATCTGGGTTGGGGTAGACACAACGATGTGTTTGCTCCAGCAAGTTATTTAGATAATATTTTTGATGAGTTTTCATATGAAAATGAATGAAATAAAAGAATTGAAATTATGTTATACTTATTTGTTTTATTTACATTGTATGTAGGTAGGTAGGTACCTTACTCGATAGACATCTGTATTAGATTGTTACTAGATTGACTGCTCTACTGATTAAATAATAACAAAAATTGGGTTAACTTACCCGATCGATACATCGCTCTCATTCATGACCCAATAAAGTCCGACACTTTCCCTCGCCATACCATAGAAAACGCAATATGTAGGCAATTATTAAACGCCCAGCTCGTGATAAACATAACCTAATTTTGTGAAATTCATATGCTTTTTTCTCGAATGTCCGGCGAGTTGGATTGATTATGTTTGTTGTTATAGAATATACATTAAAAACTCCTCCGAATGACGTAAATTTCACTTGTGCACAACGACTTTTGTTTGGAAACCAATCCCCATACTTTTGTGGGCATACTCCTTTTGTATCATAATTTGTTTCGTTCGAAATCCCAGAAAAGATCGTAACTATTCCGTGTTTTAAATTATGTTCTGAATGATTCTGGCAGGCTGGTAAAATTTTAAAGTAGAACATAATCTTGCTTTTAATTTCGTTCTAATTTCAATTTTTTTTTCTTAGTGTATAAGTAAAAAAAATTAAATTAGAACGATATGCATATTGGCCCCAATAATTTAGATTCTGATCGATTCTGTTCGTACTTTGTTTGGTAATTTATTAAAAGAAATATTTTGTAATATAAATTCTGTGATTTGAAAATGGATTTAACAAAATTAAATGATGATCGATTTGATTTAATAGAAGCATATTTTATCCATGAAAAACACGTGCGTTGGTATGGTACAGAAACAAATATCGTCATCGTAATTTCCCCACTCTTAAGTGCTTCCAAATAATGGTTAATAACCTTAAACTATCGCAGCTTAAACTATGGTAGCTATCGCAAAACTAAACTATTAAAGCCAAGTATTTGTGACGAAGATTTAGAAATAGCTATTTTGACCTTTTTGAGTCATTCACTGCTAATTCCAACCGAAACGAGGTGAAACCATTCAAGTGTGTCAGGCTACGATATGTACAGTTTAAAAAAAATACAAGTATAAATGTTACCGCTTCGGACGCATTGTGCAAAAGTTACATCCAGGAGATAATTTAAGACGACTTGATTTTTGCAATTGGTTAAATCGGAAACTCGACTACGACAGACATTTCTTATCCAATATTTTATTTTCTAACGAAACAATTTTTTCTAATAATGGAATGTATAATCGAAATAACTAGGTCGCCGCAGTCGCGAAACGTACCGTTACGCTGCAGTATATATTTGAGCGAAGCGAGTTTTGATTCAAAGCGATATAACTCTGTCAAAGTATTTTTTGTCATTACGCTATGGGAATTTTTACCATCAATTAAATTATTTTTATTTGATCGAAATTCAAAATTCTGGCTTCGTAAGAAGAACCTGGGTAATTCTGTAAGCTTTTGATGAGTGCAAGAAAATCCGAAATCGGCCGAGTATTCGCCGAGAAACAATTTAACACAATTTAACATAAATCGTAATATGAGTCACCCGTTGAGAGCTCCGCTCGCCTTCGGCTCGCTTCGCTCAATAAACATTACTGGTCTGAAACTAATCCTTTACGGGTAACCGAAGCGCATCGCCAGGTGCGATTTTCATCTAATTGTTGATGCAGTATTTTGAAGGCCAGAGTATTTTATTTTAAAATTTATGACGGAACGTTGACGACTTTTAAATATGTTGAAATTTTGAATGAACTGTTTGAAAAGCTGGAGAATTTGCCATTGGCCCAGATTAACCTGTTATTTTTTCAACAATATGGAGCTCCAGCCCATAATAGCCGTATAGTAAAAGAGATTTTGATTCAGCAGTTTGGCGACAATTTTATTGCAACGCATGGTCCTGTGCCTTGGCCAGGGAGATCCCCGGATCTTACCCCCTTAGATTACATTCTCTGGGGGTATGTTAAAAACGAAATTTACAAAGTCACGTATGATACAGTTGATGACTTGAAACGTTCTTTGGAGAATGATCTAAACGGAATCAATAACATTGTAATATTGAATGCAGTACGATCCTTAAGGTCTCGAATCCAGCTGTGTTTTGAAAACAATGGTCTACATTTTGAACAATTAATCAGTTAATTTAAGAAAAATAAAATGTATTTTGTTAAAGATGAGCTCTTTCTTTTAGTTTGCCGTATATCATTACCTCCCAGAATAAGATCCTTAATAGCAACAGTCTCGTATGGTGTAATAATATAGGGTGTTATTTTTTTAATAAATGGGTTCGATACCCAGCTAGGATTATTGGTTTTTCAAAAATCTAATGATGAGGTTTTAAGTTTCTTCAAAATCGGGCAAAATTGAGCATTTTATGCTATTCCTTATAGTTTCGGATTTGGCCATCCAAGCCCTTTTCAAAAATTCAGCCTGTATAGATATACAGGCTGAATTTTTGAAGCTTATTTTAGTTCGAATAAATAGCTTACAGACAATTTCCTACGGGCAACTCTTCGATAATACATATATGATATACCAAACGCTATAACCGTCTGCATATTAAAACGCCGTCTGTATTCTAAACTTTCAAAAAGTGATCATTTCCATCACACCACAACGTCTGCCTACGAAGTATTTCTAAAGTTTACCACCACAGTTGTTGACCACCAGTTTTGTTTAGCTAATAATTCTGTCGCAAAATCAATACTGTTGTAGCTGGCATGACCACGAATGCAACAAAGCAACCAGTTTATATTCGTGACCATGGACCTTGCAAATGTGCCGAGAATAGGCTTTATTACACTAATTATGCTTACAGCACTATATAGCATTATGTATGTGCACGAGAATTGTCAAAATTGCAAATCAGTTTAAGTAACATAAGTACAAGTTTGATTTGAGTACTTGAGTCTGAAAACCCTCGATATAAAAATATCATGATACTCGTATATTATTAACAAGGTTTTTAGCTTCTTTCTTAACAACTTTACCAATTAGGTCAAGAGTATAAGGACACAATCCTGAAAAGTGTGCACCCTTAGAAAGCTCTTAAGCTTACGTCGGGTGCACTCTTATTCGGCGGGGACAGAACGAGTAAAGCTTACACTTTGCGGCGAGAATTTCAAGCAAATTGGCTTAACTATACATACTGTATAATATGTACTTATAAAACCGCTCAAAGTGGGTATACAGATTCTACGAATTTAAGTAAGTAATATGCTTATACGTATATCCATTTAAGTTTATTAACTTACTATCCAATGTCCACCTGTAGTACTCATCGTAGTTAATACCTCTTAATCAACTAATGGAATGGAATTTCTGCCTTGTGCTAGCAGCAAATTAATTATCTAAATAGCAATTCCAGATAAGTGGACAATTATAAGCAGTTACGGTTGACAGGTGAAGGTTCCAACGACCGACATCGGTCCTCAATCTACATGGAATAAACCTTCAAACCACCTTCGGGAAGTAGAGTAACACGATTTAAGACAATTTCACAACTGTCTCAATAGCAATAAAACACGAATTAATTTCGCGGATAATAGGAGTGCTCGGCAATGGACGTAGGTGCGGCCGCGACCACAGGCCGCGGAATAAAAAAAAAAGGAGTGTAAAGTTGTGTTTTAATAACTACACCTGTTTCGTGTGTGCATTGCCATCATTACAATGCATTAACTTGACTGTATGCTGATGCTAACACTGCAGAGGTTCTACCTAGTGGCACAGAACAGGTAATAGTACTTATATACAGAACTTGAACTCCGACGTTAATTAAAGCAAATTCTTTTGTTTACAAAGAACATAATTCGAACGTTAGGGTTGCCCGGAAAGGTCCAGCATAATTTGACCAATAATTATGACGTTAATGCCTCAATATCAACTCTATCGTCAATGCCGTATCACAAACAAGAGACAACCCTTACTGACTTACAACTTCAAGTTGTCGCTGACGTCACGTATTTGTTGCGATTGTTAGGCGAGTGACATAAGCCTGCTAGTGGTATTTGTAACATCTGTCCTGGCCCAGATAAATAGAACCTCTACAGTCTAAGCGTCAGCGCACAGTCAAGTTATTGCATTGTTCAAATAGGACTGCACTGCACTATTAAACCTTGACTGTACATTAAAGCGAACTAGGCACTGGATTTCTGATAACTGTCCAATTCAGGTTGTAACTTAGCTTGGTTTTAAAACCACCGCCATGGGCCAGTCAATTTATTTAAACTGTGGTTTGCCTGGTAGGTCTATAAAGCTAAGGCTTTAAGGTAGTAGTTTTACTTGAAAAATTGTATGCAATAATTTCAAAAATTCATAACTTAAGGTTTTGAATGTTAATGAGTATGCCGCTTTTGCTCAATGAATTTTTAACTACAATTAATGAAAATTTGAAGAAAACAGTTCAAGTACTGTTTTTTAAATGGCGCTAATGTTTTAAAAAAAAAAATTTTCACGGTTTTTCTCTCCTTAATGCCACTCCTGGCAAAGTTATATCAAGGTGCTTTCCCGTCAGTTATCCCACTATAAAAATACACGTTCGTGTTAAATTTTTACTTGAATTTAGAGCTACGTACTATTTGTTGTGTTATTTTGATTTCGGTGTTTAACTCTATAGAGCTGTAAAATGATTTCACTGTTTAAATAAATAATAGTTTAAAAAAAACTAAAAACGCTTTTATAGAGAATCCAACTAAAAAGTAGAAAATATTTTTTTAATAAGTTTGAATTAAGAGTCCGTATGCAGAATCGAAACGGGCGGTATTAGGTATTTGACACATTTTGTGCGTGAGTCCGGAGTTACCGATGGTGGTCGGTCAGCCAGTAGGTACGGCGATTACATGGTTTTGATCTTTTTTTTTTCTCATTTTATAATAATAGTGTCTTGTGTGGGGGAGGGGAAAAGAGGGCTAGGAGGGGGGGTGTTTTTTTTCTCTCCTTAAATTCAAGAAAAGACCCTCTATACTCGTATGATCCCGTAATCAAAACTCCTCTACCTTTCCTCTGTCGTTGCACTCTCAAAGGGGGGGCGAGGGCAAATTTTTTTTCCTAATCAAAATCATTTGACCTCCTCTATACAAAGGGGGCTCTACCAACATATTTAGGGCCCCAGCGAACTCATCTGCTAGTGGCGCACCTGCTGATCAACGGACGAGGCTCGTTAATTTACGGTACCTATGAAGTGGCTTCGGTCCCTACGTGGGTACCGGGTGTTGGTCCAGGGTTGGCGGGTCGGCTCCAACCTAACCACACGGTTCCAGACGAAGCTAGCCCCTGCGCTTTGTCACTTATTACTGCTGCACAAAATGTCGCCCTGTCTTCACGCTTCTTCTTCAAATTTATAATGGCAGTGCAACAGAAATAAGTAAACGTTCCACAGCGGCCCCAGGAAACCCCACAGCTTCACTTTTCGAGGTGGAGTTCACCAACATCCGTGGACTCCATGCGAACCTCGATGCCGTCCACCATACCTTGAGACGGCTCGGCCCGCTGTGACGTTCCTCACGGAGACACAAATACGCCGCCCTGACAACACGCCTTACCTGTGTTGCCCCGGTTATGTATATATGTATCGAGGAACAATACCGGGTTGCCGCAGTGGTCCGTGCTGTCACCAACTCTTTTCCTTCTGCAAATCAATGATATGCTATCCCTCGGGAACATTCATTGTTATGCAGATGACAGCACATTGCAGGCGTGTGCATTTACAGCGAAGAAATCCCCTTTCCTTCCCCTACCCTCTCTTCAGACCAGAGGTGTCTGCTGTACAAGATGTAGATTGGACCCTGCGTCGAATACTGCTCTCACTTCTGGGACGGCTCCGCGAAGTATTTGCTGGACGCTCTCGACGCTATGCAGCGTCGAGCTATCCGTATTATAGATTGTCCGGAGGTAACGGGAAGCTTTGAGCCGCTAGCGCAGCGCCGAACAATAGCTTTCTTGGCCGCATTCTACCGTATTTACCACGGCGAGCATTCTGAAGAGCTCTTCAATCTGATCCCATCTTCCTTCCGATCCCGAACAACGCGTGCCGGGCAGAGATGCCACTCCCACACAGTAGGTACATGTTCGCGAGAACCGAACGTTTTAAACGTTAATTTCTGTGCCGAACGATACTGGCCTGGAACGCCCTTGCACGTGTTTCCTCCCACATATAATCCTGGGTTCAGTAGGTCGTCAAGTTGAGGGCCACTCTCTATAGTATAGTGTGCTGTGAGTGACCCACAATCGCTTGACGTCGTCACGACTTACTACCAGGCGGGTGGCGTCAAATTGGCGAACCCAATACAAAAAAATTAAATAAAAAACTACCTCTATAAAATTATTACTCAGTTTGACTCTACTCGGGAGCCCCCCTTGGGGGACTGGAGGGCAAATCTCAAAAACTCGGAATTTTCCCTAGGTCCCCGAACCCCCTTTACATTTCTGCAAAAAAAAACATAGGTACCTTCCCCTCCACCATCAAGGAGAACAATAAAATTGTGTCAGTGAGTGAGTGAGTAATCCAGCTTTATAAAATATAACAGCTTTTTTTAACAAAAACAATGATAAATACTTTCTACATAATCACTTGTTGTATTTAAAAAGAAGCCTAATCATCACAAAATAATAACTAATATTACCAAAGTATCAAAATCTCACGCCACGCTATATACGTCTGTAGACGGCGTCGAATTTTGGCGCGCAGAGCGACACGTCCTCTCCCTGTAAGCGCTTGGCGCGGACTGCTTACTTGAGGCATGCGTCGAGTATTATAAAGCGAAATTTAGGTGTTTTTAAAAGATTATTTACAGCCTATTTTTTATTATTTAGCTTTCTTTTTTTTTGGAAATGGATTGATTTTGAACCAAGGTTTATTTATGTTGTTTTAATTTTATGAACGAGAGTTTTATGTAGCCGAAATAAGAACCAATTCATTGCCCATTTTCTCTAAAATTTGACTAACTCAAAAATTTTTTTTACTCATTTTTTTTTAATGAAAGTGATAAAAAGTAATCCATACGTTCAAAGTAGGGCAAAATCGAACCCAAAAGAGTCGGTTACAAACATACATACAGGTGAAGCTAATAAAAGCGTATTAAAAACACGAAACATAACAAAAATATATACTAAATAAGATATGCTTCTATAACTAACTTCCAAAATAGAGGAAGATCTTATGTTCGACACGCATGTAACTGAAATAAATATTATTCCGGTTATTAATCCTTTTAAATCAGTCAGAATTTTTTTTATGTGATATAGCTGTTTCAGTACGTCCATCAGCGACTGAATAGTCACTGCTCTAATACGTATTTATTATAAAGTTGTCTATATACGATTCCAATCGCGGATCGCGGCCGCTCTTACGTCCATTGCCGAGCGTCTCTGGTTCACACGCAGAAGGTATTTCTAGTGGCGCCCGACGGACTTCGACCACCTGTGGTTTCTACGGGGGTTTGGTCGGGATGAGAATCCCGCGTCGTTGGGGTAGGGTTTTATCCCGCGTCGGTGAGTGAATCTATAGGGCAAAGGCCCCGTAGCATGCAACCCTTCTAGCCTGCTTCTGTAAAGACGGCGGGTGGCGAGCCCGCCGTCCTCAGGCGCCAATCATGGAGGTCGATGATCTTGGGGGTAGATGAGTCTGCGGCGCTCTCGCCGCTGACTACGGATCTCGGCGGGGAGGGTATGCTCCCTTCACGAGCATGACCTCTCGCAGAAGGACACGGCCGTTTCAATTCATCCACTTTTCAATGTTTTCTACTGGATTTAAAATCCGGAAGGTATGGTGGTAATCGTAAAAGGGTATGGTCATGTTTTTCACGATGCGATCAATAGCAAACTAACGTACCTATCGGAAAACACATATATGAACTTTTCGAAAATAACTATTATTTATTTTCTTAAACGCATTCAAAGGTAAATTGATAAATAAACAGCAGCAAAAACTCTATATTATACTTCCAAAAAACAAGCTTACAGAAATACATTAAGAAAATAGAAGCACTGTACACCCTTAGCCGGAAATCACAAACTAAGGGATCATGGGAAACTCAAAATCGATATTAACTATACAGTTACACACGTAGTGACACGGCTTTAGTTCGGAACGTTATTTATGCTGTAATTATTTAGGTTTAAACATTTACACAATATAATAATATATTTTAAAATTTTCAGAAACTATACTTTGTATTTATGGAACTTTAATCTAAATCAATAGATTAATAAATCAACTACACCTTCGTTTACAATATTTGTATTTAGTTAACCACACATGTCACTACACTCACAAACCTTTACAAGTAAAGTCATATTTTATACTGCCACCAGCGTTCGGTCTATCATATATTTGAGGAAACAAATATAAGGAAATTGAAATTACAATACGTCGTAATGTGACGTTTATTTATTTAATAGTGGCCTATAATTGTGTGATTGGGTAATATCAGAGAGAGAAATTTTGTCTTCAATTGTAATGGAATACGATTAAGTTGCCTTTATTTTGTATGTAGGAATTCTGACTCTCCAGCATCAAAATCGTAATTTGGTGATTGGACTTTTGTAAGCAGCAATATATGCATGAGTTTCAATGTATTATGTATATCTTCTTAATACTGTGTGTTTGCAGGACTATGATAACAGAGTTTATATTAAGTATCAAGGCCTTCAAGCAAAGGTAGGTATTATAAACAATGCACGCGATAAAAGTGAACTATCCCACTATCTATCCTGTCAGTACGATGATAAGCAGACTTGTACCGATTCACAGTGCTGACCTCATAATGACGAATGCCACATCAACCGATAACGATTATCTTATTCGGCTAGTAATCGATACTATTGTTATTCGTGAATTCACTGTTACTCATCGTCACTCGTATTCAGAAATTGTAGTTACAATATACGAACTTTATCAAAAATAAGATATTTATCATCAAAATTAGAAAGGTTAACTAAAACTATTAACGTATGAATTTCGATCCCAGTACTAGTGACTTTACTAATGTGTTAACCAAAAATGGCTATGAGGTAAAAAGTAAGCGCAAGGGAAATTCCAACTAAATCTCTTAACAACTTGCTTAAAGACCTCGGATTGCCAAGAGCTTCAGTAAGCTCTTTACTAGGACGAATATCCAAGGCGGCACTGTTAGCATCTAACCAAATTTGGCTAGGTAAAGGAGGGAACATGTCGCATGGTGAAGGTGAACGCTGACTATATAGACGCAAAGTACTTACCCTAAACCTACTAAACAAATTTTCCCCAAAATCTAAGATTTGATGAGAGGTTTCACTTTTACCAACTCCGAAGAGGCAATGATAGATAATCAGCACGTAGAAAACGTGCCTTCAGATCTGTGGTCCTCCTGTTTTAAAAAATGGTTCGAACGCATGAAAAAATGTTTAAAATGTAAAGGAGAGTATTTTGAAAAGCAATAAACATAATATTTTGGTATTAACATGTTGTTTCTTTAAGTTACGCATAACTTATAGTGTGTATTAACTTTATAAATTAATAATAACTACGTATTAACTTTATAAATTGACCGAGCGAGCGAAGCGTCTCAGTTTCAACTCGAGGACTGGCCGAGTTGGCGTTGTTTGTCTGTATGTACGAGAGTGGATTGAAAAGTAATCGGCCTAACCAAGAAAATAAATACATAATAAATAAAATATATTTTTATTTTTCAACGTAATCACCATCAAGTTCAATGCACTTTTTGCCATCTTCCCTTCCAAGCATTTAGCACGATGAAAAAAAAAATCTTCCTTAGAGTCAAAATATGCGTCTACTGCTGCTTTGACCTCGTCATTTGTCAAAAATCTTTGACCTCCCAAGTGCTTTTTTAGGTTAGAGAACAGAAAAAAGTCTGACGGTGCCAGATCAGGTGAATAAGGTGGATGCGGTAACAGTTCAAAGCCACAGTTGTGAATTTCTGCCATTGATAAATAAATAAATAAATAAATATGTTAGGACAATCCACACAACGCCATCTAGTCTCAAACTAAGCAGAGCTTGTGATATGAGTACTAGATAAACTGATATAAATACTTATATACATTCTTTTTTTGTAAATACATACATGTTATACATAGGAAACATCCAGACTTCGGTACAAACGTATGTGTCATCACACAAAGTTTGTCCCGACCGGGAATCGAACCCGAGACTCCGGCGTCGAAAGCGGATACACTACCGACCACGCCACCGAAGCAGTCAAAGTGATTGAACAGACGTGAGGGGCTCGTGGTCTAGTGGTAACCGACAATGTTAACACATTGCAAAGGTTAAGCAACATCGACTCAGGTCGGTCTTAGAATGGGTGACCATTTCTTAAGACATTGAGACCCCTCCGTGCCTCGGAGAGCACGTTAAGCCGTCGGTCCCGGTTGTCATACTAACATCTATGGCAGTCGTTAGGGGTAGTTGGAGCCCTAAATCAAAAATCCTCGCGGTCTAACTACAGAACTTCGATATCGCCTGTATGTCGATAGCCCAGTTAATTATTAATTTTAATATGTAAAAATGGTCCGCAAGGTTGACTCACCGTGTCTGGAAGATTTGTCTCTTGAATCCTGGTGAAAACCGGCGCCGGTGGTCAGATGCTGTTATGACGCACACACTTCACTTTGAACAGTTTTTGGATTGTTAAATACAAATATTTATAAAAATATACATTATTATATACTAGGTACAATAGAAAATGAAATTAATACTAAATTTAATTATTACTATTTAAAAAAAAATGTAAAAAGTTTGGGCCCCGCGGTAGGGTGCCCATCATGGCGGCGGCATTCCCGCGCTGTATGGCGATGCTTATCCGCTGCGCGAGAAATCCGCCGGCTCGTAAGTCTCCCGTTACCTCCCTGAGCCGTTTGGTGAGCTCCTTGAAAAGCGAGTGGGCGCCCGGGCCCCACGGGCCCAGTGTCTCGACACCAAATGCGACAAAGTCGTATTGAGTGCCGAGACAACTGTACTTGCCCACCTTCGAGCGCTCACGTACCTCGGCCGCCGCGCCGGCACGTTTGGCAGTTGCCGGAAGATAGGACGCAGCTAGTGTGTCGGCACACGTGGCGTCCCACACTAGTGGGCGACCCATCCTCCATGGTATCATCGACATCCCGTCAGGTCTCTTACCATCGTCCCGTGCAATGTGCTGGGGCTCCAGAATCGCAGGGACGTTTACACTGACGAGACACCGTCGCAGGATATCGTTGATCGCGGCATGGCGGGATAGGCGGCCAGCACTTGAAGAGCAGGCAAGCCCATGGTGACCTAGGCGATCCACACTCGCTCCACAAGAAGCACAACTATGTTCTACACAAACCTCGGCCCCCAGCCGGAGACCGATGGCGAGTCGGAGAGTGTTGTGTTCAATGAAAGTACCAGTGTTGGGGGATGGGTAGGCATGGAGCCAGTGTCCGGATTCCTGTCTTGACACTGCTTCCAGGCTGGCGCGAATTTTTAAAGATGACGAGGTATCAATGAGGGTTTGTAAAATATGTTGGCATGAAATGTTATCCCAGGCCTTCTGATTTTTGAGAGTGGGAGGGAAATTTGGACTCGGTCCAGCTAGCCAGGCAGTTTCAGCCTCGACCAAGCTTGCGATCTCACAGTTTGTAGCCTCAGGGGCTTTAAGGATTTTTCCTGCGAGGTCAGACGAGCTATGGATTGAGGACAGAAATGCTGGCAGTGCTACAGTAGAGATTTTTCGGGTTCCCAGGCCACCATACCTAATTGGTAGGGAGGATTGGGTCCATGCCTGCTCGCTTAGTCTGATATTTATGATAGCTTCAATTTGGAATTTTATTGTATTGTCCAAGTCTTGGGTTAGATGGGGAAATTTCCACACTGGGCAGCAGCGGAGCAGGTACGTAAATTTAGGAACAAATAGACAAAACTTAATGATGAAAAGAGCGGAATGGCTACTAATTTTAAGGAGGCGGTCCGAAAATTCATTAAATTTAGAAACCGAATTTGTTAGAAGTGGTGGAATGGCCTCATCAAAAATAGGTGAACCAAGGAGGCTTAGACTGTTCTTTGTTACTATATTGATATTTGGGGCTACGCTATTAAAATTATTAACTATGGATTGAGCAGAGGTTGTGTTTATATTGTCGTTAATGAAGAGTTCAGACTTATTAAAATTTAAATGTAAGCCAATGAGATCAAAATTTTGTTTTATCATTACTAAGTCAGTTAGAACAGTCTGAGCGTCCCCGGCTATGGTACCGTCATCTAGGTACCATATATTCAACTTTGAATTTACTTTGTGGATTATCGAATTAATGGCCAAACTGAAGATTGCTGGACCGAGGGGATCACCCTGCTGACATCCCACAGCCGAAATAATTTCATTATTTTTGTGTAATAATTTAGAAGGACAGTGATAACACTGTAACATAAAATTGTAGATCTCCGGAACGTATAATTTAATTTCATTCAGGAGGATGTCCCTGTTGACCGAATTAAAAGCATTTTTTACGTCTAACTTAAGGATCACTTCACATTGATCATCTTGAGCAAAGGTGCGTACGGAATGTACCGTCGCTTCGCCACCTCCACGGGTTCCGAAGCCAACTTGTACGGGTTCGAAAAGGGACTGAAATTTTGACCGTGTTAGCCGAACACAAATTTTGGCAGCCAATCGCCGCAGAGTAGACCCTACAGCGATCGGTCGTACACCACCATCTTTTTTAATTAAAGCTATTAAATTTGCTCCGTATAGGATAGGCGTAACTTCCTGGCACACAGCCCCCTCCAACATGATGTTGACTAGTCCGGTTAGGGCCGAGATGACGTGGTCGCCACCTGCGCCCACACCGTGGCTGGTGAGGTCTTTGAGATGCTGGGGGGAGATGCCATCCAGTCCAGACGCCGAACCTATAGGGAAAGAAGCAATGGCAGCAACAACATCTTCTTCTTTGGCGTGGAGGCATGTTGCAACCTCAGATGGTGGGTCTACAAAAGGTGGACAGGTAGGGCCTGGGGGGTGTTTCGATTGTTAAATTATTTAATATTGATTATTTTGTGGAGAAAAATAGTTTGAACGTCCCGAAGATGGCGGACGTAGAATGACAAGTGGCGCCACACAGTGTTGCGGACGCTGGGTGTTTTAGTCAGCTGACCATAGATTATAAAAGAATTATACATTTCCCCCCACCGAAATCCGCAAGGATTTCCCAGTTACGATACCAAGTTCGGTAGAATTTGTTAACTAGTTTGAGTGTAGGAGGATGTATAACATGTGTAATTGAATAGATAAATTATATATTGAGACATAGTGTAATTAAAGTTAGAACAATGGACTGTATAATGTATAAAAATAAATTAAACTAAATCTAAGTAAGGAATTATAGTTTAGTTAAAAGTTGTAATCGAGAGGCAACGGGCTTACTTTTGAAACTGGACGAGTTAGTTCGTTGCCGTTCGTACTGGTCTACTCTTTACAAAAGGTCGGCGATAAAAAAGGGTGTCATTTATGGGTTAACATATGTATGCCTATTCGAAGTAGGTAATTATTACAATCCTGTACTAAACACCGGTTTTACTGCTCGGTAAATGTTGTGTATCACAAGTTTAATTTAAATATATTCACACATTCACAGTTACCAGCGTATACACTAACATTTGCCCGACTACTAGCTATCTTAATTGAACATTAACCCGTTGACATAATAAATATAACATGAGGACCGCGACAAGTCCGAGCAGGGAGTTAAATATGAGAAATGTTTTCAGCAACTATTGCAGTTCGGTTGAAATATTTTTTAGGAGGTAAAATATTTGTAGAAACCTGACTAATGCTTTGTGTACTTTATGAATTAATTAAGTACCTATAATATTAATATTTTGTGTCCATTGGTAAAACTAAATATCGTACCTTTTAGCACACTCATGTCATATCGTTCTTCTGAGACCTTCCGTTCACATGTCTACAAACAAACATCAAAGTTCACAAGTTTATGCAACGTTTGGCAAGACTATGCGAAACGGTAGAGAGACGAAACACGACGATTTAAGAAATAATCGAGCAGAAACGGATCATTGGATAGCTTACTGTACTTGTTGAACGCATGGCTAAACTTAAGGGCGAAGAATTTAATTTTAACATCAGTTAAAGAACTCATTAAGAACATGTGTATTTCTTCACTTGGTGTGAGTTCATATACATACATCAACAAATAGGCAAGCGGCAAACCCCCGAAAAAGTGCTTAGAAATGAAAATGACTGACCAATTAGTGAAAATGTGATTTCCCCAATACAAATTTGTACTTTTTGTAAACCTTGGACCAAAAGGCGTCGATTGGTAAGAAAACAAAATTTGTGCAGTTGGGCTATTAATTGTTATAAACAAACTAGTGGTCCCGGCGAACTTCGTACCGCCTGAAATTTTGCTTATGAACCTTCCCTGAACCTCCACGAATATTTTAAGACCCAAATTAGCCAAATCGGTCCAGCCATTCACGCGTGATGTCGTGATGAGAGATTAATTTGTTAACTGATAATAAGTTGGTTTTTATATTGGAAAATGATTTCTAAGGGTAAAACGGGCAAAATAGAACACTTTTTACATTGTGATTTTTTCGAAAAAATGCGTTTTAAAGAAGTTACAACCATTTTAAAGCGCAAAAATGGTCACATTCAACATTTTTATCTCGCCGAGTTTTGATCGAATTCAAAAAAATCCTGCGGTAGAATACCAAAATGAGAAAATGTACATTTTTCACATCGTAAAATCAAGTTGTTCTATTGTCCCATGTTGTCCCAGGTTTTGCGAAGATGTAAAAAAACCAACCAAGTGCGTGTCGGGCCACGCATAGAACAGGGTTCCGTAGTCACCCATATTAGCCTCCATTGATCCTTATAGTGTACCTTCAAAGTTCATTGGACTTTTTCTGATTTAAGTAGCCTGCCGTTTAGTTTTTAATAAAAAAAACTATCTTGCAGTCAGTTTTTGATCATCCTCGCTTTATGTGGATGGTCATTGTCATGTCCCTAGACTTGACTTGACGACTGATGTGTGTACAGTCTTTAAGAACCGTTTAGATTGCTAAAAATGATATTAGCTTACGTTTCCGACATTCTTAGTTAATTATTGATGTATACTTGAAGAAATTACAGTTTACTACTCGGATATATACTACAATGATCAAGTGGACAATACCTAGGCAACTGTATTATACCTAGTGTATCTTCTACAAAGTATCACTTTCTGATATTGAAATACGAGTATAGTGCAGGGTCGCGTTACATACACCAGTGTTCACAGCGGTTATGAAGTTTAGTTTGTTTATCAAATGTATTTCTCATTGGATGGTATTTAAAAGTACTTCAATTTATTCCCATGTAATTTAATTTTGCCTTTGTTCCGCCAAATATACTGAATCTGCACCAAAATATATTCACTAACATATTTCATAATGAGCACCTATTTAAAAATTGTTGTAAATTTGTAAAAATAGTAATACACCTAATTTTAAAAACAAGCATTTATTTTTTTAGCTTCAGATAATGCACTGCAAAATATATTTTAATCAAACACCTATTAATACCCAATGTAGCTTTATTAATAAAAAATAAACACAAACCTAACCATGCAAGTCGTTTCTGCCACTCGCCGGCCGCTGCCGCAGCACAGCTCGCTTCGCTCGCTCGGCTCGTGAGGAGGTCACAGTTTTAACCTAACCTAACCTCCCCATTTTTTAGCATACTAAATATTTTGTGTAACAATCAGGAATATTTGGTGCACGATCAGTATTTTTCGTGGAAGATTAAAATAATTATTGTTATAATAGAATGTTGGCAGCGCACTAGAATAAAAAAGTGTTATTTCTTGGTGATAATTTGGTATTTGTTTGTGTAACATGATATGTTGGTCGAGTAGTTTAATTATAGCAAAACAATTAAACGGGTTTGAGATTAGATCTTTGGTGAACCCAAAAATATATTCCTTTCTCATTTACAACCATTGCTTATCTTGGTCAGCTCTATGGCCCGTATGAAGCGAGAGTGCGTGAAGTAGATAACAACTAGATAAAACCAGATAAGATTATTTGTAAGTTCGTCCTTTTACAATACGATTAGAGTACCTACGCTTTATATAGAACACTATTTAAGCTTTCTCTAACTATAAATTAATATGCTTATGTCCCCGCGCATAGTATAGCTACATAAATCTGTGACGAACGTAAACACACATGACATGACACATTTTGCATACATTATACATACATATTGATCGTCTAGTAAAATATATGAAAATCGATACATATAGAAGACTATAAACAAATTGAGGTTTTATTTGTTGAGGACCTATTCTGTTATACCTCGGCACGCTATTATAAACGACATAATTCGTAGGGCTCTTTCCACCGTAGATCTTCCGGCCGTACGTGAGCCAAATGGGTTAGCACGCAGCGATGGAAAAAGTCCGGACAATATGTCTTTACTACCAATGATGTGCCGGCAATGCTGCTGCATCGGCTGAATGCCTCAAACGGCGTAAATATGCTAACCTAGCAGGTGATTACATATTTCAGCCGTTTGGGGTTGAGACACTGGGGTCATGCGGCCCGAGAGCTCGCGGGTTTTATAGAGACATTGCTAAACGCTCAGGCCCAGAAGGCTGGCTATTTTCTGGCCCAAAGAATAAGTATCCCCATCCAACGTGGCAACACAGCCAGCATTCTGGGAACCTTCCCAGTCCGCAATGACACGGAGGATTTTTAAACGATTGTTGTAGAGTAAATATTTTAGTACATAATTATGTATATTATAATTCTTATTGTAAATAATTAACTTCTGTTATATAAATTACTAGCTGTTGCCCGCAGCTCCGCCTGCGTGTTACTTTAGATCTACATAACTTATTTATTTATGAAACGATTGAAAACCAAACCGCAAATTCAAATCAAAAATTCTAATCCGTTAAGCCATTTCTGAGATTAGCGTGTTCAAACATTCAGACAAACGGACAAAAGTTCTAAAAACCATTGTTTTGGGTTTTATTGCGTTCATAAAGGCCCCCTCAACAGTTTCTCTATTATATCTTCTATTATATTCTCTATTATACCATAAAAATTCATCTTAAGATACGAAAATATGAAATATTATTTATTATCTTCGTCGTGTGTGATAGTCCATTGAATTGTATGGCGAGCGATATTGTATCTTAAGTTAAAATATTATAGTACCTTAGCCGTGTGCAGCGCCCCTTAGTGACCTCCACTGCGGGTGACGTAACCTTTTCTGAAGAGCTCTTCAATCTGATCCCACCCTCTTCCTTCCGATCCCGAACAACGCGTGCCGGGCAGAGATGCCACTCCCACAAAGTGGTTAGCGTGTTATGGAGAACCGAACGTTTTAAACGTTCGTTTCTCTGCCGAACAATATTGGCCTGGAATACCCTGCCTGTGCACGTGTGTCCTACCACATATAACCCTGGGTTCTTTAAGCGGAGCGTGAAGAGGCACATCAGTAGGTCGTCAAGTTAAGGGCCACTCTCTATAGTATTGTGTGCTGTGAGAGTGGCCCACAATCGCTAGACGTGGTCACGACTTACCACCAGGCGGGCGGCGTCAATTTGGCGAACCCAGTATAAAAAAACCCTAAGACAAACTTATTATTTGCGGTTGGTATAGTAATCGGGTCTAGGGATCGAACCGCAAAATTAAGTTTGTTTTTATTGTATATACTTTTCCGGGATAAAAAGTACCCTGTGTGGTGCCCAGGATATTAAAGAATAATTATACTAAGTTTCATCGTAATCGAACCGGTAGTTTTTGCGTGATGCCTCAACAAACAGAATTTTTTTTAATCACATTTTTGGGTACGGTGTCGGTCTAGTAACACCCCCTGCCATTTATTTTTTTGATATTTTCAATGTACAGAATTTTCACTTCTACAGATTTATTATAAGTAGGTATAGATTGTTTAAAATCGCTTGTGTTCACTGCCGTCATTGGCCACCACCGCCCGACCGCGTCGCTGCGCTGTTATTTTTCTTTTATCACGAGATATCTCTTGTCATTCGTCCAAATTATCTGGTCTCAATGGCAATTTTGGTCTAAATTAAATGCACAACGTATGTAAAGTATTCAATTAGATAAGAAATGATACTGCATTGTTAAAAATAGCTTGGCAAATGACACATTATATTAATGACATATTATTATTATGTCATTTATAAAAGATAAAAATGGTTACTGTTAGTTATCCTTAAGAGATAGACATATGCTATCGCGGACTTTTTTGTAGACCTTTCTATGGTGTACAATACTGTAGTACATTATTTTGATCTATCTCGTAGGGTTTCGTCAGCGTTTGCAATGAAAGCGCAAAAAAATGTGTTTATTTACGACATTACATTAGAAACCTCTAAAATAAACGGTATTACTCTAGTATATTATACATGTATTACACATTAAACTCACTCTATCTATTAAAAAAAACCGCATCAAAATCCGTTGCGTAGTTTTAAAGATCTAAGCATAAATAGGGACAGACAGACAGGAAAAGCGACTTTGTTTTATACTATGTAAAGATTGAATGATTTAATGAATGACAACCTAGACGTCGAACGACGAAAAACTACATCGAGAGATGTATTGGGCGAGCGTCGCGGAAACTAGGAATACTGAATAAGGTAAAGCGATTCTTAACACCACACCAGAGATGTCTGCTGTACAAGGCGCAAATTAGACCCTGTGTCGAATACTGCTTTCACCTCTGGGACGGCTGCGCGAAGTATTTGCTAGGTGCACACGACGCTATGCAACGACGCGCTATTCGTATTATAGATTGTCCGGAGGTCACGGGAAGCCTGGAGCCGCCAGCCCAGCGCCGAACAGTTGCTTCCTTGGCCGCATTCTACTGTATTTACCAAGGTGAGTGTTCTGAAGAGCTTTTCAATCTGACCAAACGTTTTAAATGCTCGTTTTTCTGCTAAACGATAGTGGCCTGAAACACCCTGCCCAGCAGGCAGGAAACACGTGCGCACGTGTTTCCTCCCACATCCCCATTCCTGCCACTCCCACACAGTGGATAGCATGTTCGCGAGAACCGAACGTTTTAAACGTTCGTTTCTCTGCCGAACGATTGTGGCCTGGAACGCCCTGCCTGTGCACGTGTTCCCTCCCACATATAACCCAGGGTTCTTTAAGCGGGGTGTGAAGAGGCACATCACTGGTCGTTACGTTGAGGGCCATTCTCTACAGTATTGTGTACTGTGAGACTCACTCTCAATCGCTAGACGTCGCCACAGCTTACCATCAGGCGGGCGGCTTTAATTTGGCGATACTAATATAAATAATATATATATTTATATGAACCAAAGTCACCGATCAAATTACCTTAAGTTATTGCACATGGGTTTTCTACTGCTAAAATTTATTCCATTATAAAACTGTAAATGGCCAATAAATGATTATTACGATTTTGCAATTACTACGATATATAATAATATTCTGTAAAAGAAAATATGCTTGATTTTAAGGGTAGATTACAGCTATTGGAATAAGAGCGAAAGTAACGAAAATATAATTTGCAAATTGCGACTGAAGTAATATAAAAAAAACTATATTATTTTATACAATAAACTAGCGCTTACAATAAACTTATAATGCGATGGTGAAAGAATCATTAAACTACAATTCTTGTTACTGGCTTATCTTCTCCTAGTACAGCTATGTAAGTAGTTACATCATCATCATCATCTGCCTGCCTTTATCCCAATTATTTGGGGTCGGCGCAACATGTTTTCATCTTCCATACATCCCTGTCACACGTCATCTCCTCAGTCACTCCTTTCCTGGTCATATCCTCTCACGCATTCCATCCATCTTTTCTTGGGCCTACCTCGAGTTCTCAAGCCATCTACATTCATACTTTGCACCTTTCTTACCACGTTACTTTCCTCTCTTCTCATAACATGTCCATACCATGCTAGCCGTTCGCTTCTCACTTTTTCATTTATTGGGGCAACTTTCAAACTTCCTCTAATATACTCGTTCCTTACTCTATCCATCCTTGTTACACCACACATCCATCTTAACATTCGCATTTCCGCTACATGCAGTTTTCTTTCATCCGTCGCTTTTACAGCCAAACATGGAAGTCCATACCGGACGGCAGGTCTGACGACAGTCTTGTAAATTTTCCCCTTAAATTTCGGAGGAAATTGAGGGTCGCATATAGTGGCTTTGACCTGCCGCCATTTCATCCAACCTGTGTCAATTCTGTGCTTCACTGTACGATCGATGTAAGTACTTACATACTATTCCCTATTCGGTGGTATAGCTTAGGACTTGTACTATTATATATAAGCCGCTAGTTTAAGATAATTTACAACTTTAGAGTTTTTATAGCAACTGCAACAAGCTTTATATTTATTTTCATAATAATTTCATATGCATAAACTTTCGTCTGTTGCAGTTTTGGAAGTATACCTATTATTATTCTCCACACAGCTTCAAGAATGTTTTTAACAAAAGCCAGTAGTGAGTGACTAAATAAATTGCTAACAAAGGCACAGAATAGGGAATAGTACTTACATAGTTGGTAGTACTCTTTTTGTAGTTGCTTAACATTTTTTTTTAATATTAGGTCTCTAAAAATGATAGTGTATTTTATTTCTAACGTTTGCTAACATTAAAAAATATTAGGTCATATGAATCGTATCGTAGTATGAGCATTCCTCCTGTAAAGGGAATAGCCGGTGGTTCAAGTCCACCCCAAGACTATTCTGGCGACGAAACGGCACTCCACACATTGGTAGAATGCACAGCGTGAGTCAGTCACACGCAGGGTGAGTCAGCGCCGGAACCTCTTTGTGAGCCTGGCCGTAGGTATCCTCTCCCTGGAGACCATACTACGAGCCATGGTCTGTAGCGGTAGCCAGTGGACGTTTCCTTCTGAGAGCAGGTTATACTCGTGAAGGAGGCGGCCGGTAGGGCGAGGGAGCGGACCTCTTACAGAAGCAGGCTAGAAGGGCTTCGTGCTGTGGGGCTTTACCCCACACACGCCTTTACTCACCGACGCGAGATAAAACCCGACCCTAAAGGTGCGGGGTAAAACCCGAATACCACGCAGCGGCCACTGGAAATTCTTATAGTGCTTATCAGGAGCTCATTATGCTTATCGTTTTTGCGATTCATATTAGTAGTGACTTGTAAGAAGACTATAATGATGAACAGAACACTGTGCGTTGATCCATCAGTCAGTAATTCAAAGTAAGTGGGTCTCTATTTGACCGAAAGGTATTTGACAAATGTTCACTTCCCCAAAAAAAATTCATTTGCCAAATTATTACTTACCAAAAAATCTATTTACAATAAATTGTAACGCAAACCTAATGTTTGGGAAATGAACGTTTAAACTATATAACTTGTTTACCAACTAGTACTTTTAACATTTTTTATGGGTAACCTACTAAAAACAATCTCTTTTTTCTATTAATGCAAGTCGTTTCTGGCGTAGGAGGTCACAGTTTTAACCTAACCTAACCTACCCATTATGTTTAAAGAAGAAATTAACCTAATCTAAATAGTTCAGTTCCGGGTAACCTAAAATCACCCTAAACCGCGAGGGCATTGATAAAGATCTATCAGGATGAGTGAAAAATATGCTTAAACACCGAAAGATACAGGCAGAAATAGCAGGAACAACACATAGGGTGGTGGCAAAAAGAGGCTTCCCCCAAAGGGGATGCCTATCCCCACTACTGTGGTACCTGCTAATAGATGAACTAATAAAGAAGATTAACGGGAGTACATATGTGTATACGCAAGTCTACTCTGACGACGGCGTGCTCCTAATCACAGGAAAAGCCCTGAGCGTCATGTGTGAAATCATGAACAGAGGGCTAAAAGAAGCGTTAGTGTGGTGCAGGAGTAAAGGCCTCGACCTGAACCCCGACAAAACTAAATTAGTTTTGTTCACCATCAAGAGAAAAATAGAAGGTGCTATACCAGTGAGACTAGATAATCACGACCTAGAAAAAGTTAGGGAGGTGAAATATATCTAGGCGTAACTCTGGACAGCAAGCTAACTTTCAAGACTCATATCAGCAACGCATGTACAAAGGCTAAAATGGCAATGATGCAGTGTAAAAGGACAATAGGGCCTGGGGAATAGAACCAGCGGTAGTGTTATGGATATACAAGGCAATAATTTTGCCAAGAATCCTGCATGGAGCCCTGGTATGGTGGCACAAGGCTGCCACAGGAGAAAACAAGCAAGAACTAGATAAAGTCCAAAGGTTAGCAGTCCTCATGACCACGGGCGCGATGAGGTCCACACCAACAGCCGCACTAGAGATCATATTAGGGCTGAACCCCTTGGACTTAGAAATAAAAAGAAAAGCGACCGAACAATGGTTCAAACTCAGAAGCATTGGCCTATGGACCGGAAACTTCATGACTAAGGTCATGCAAGCATAAGCAAGAACAACGAAGAAAAATTGTCAATGATCCTTTCCAATAATGACCTTGTCAGGAAGGAGAGAACCTTTGACAAGAAATACAGAATACACATAGGGACACGAGATGAATGGCAGATAGATCCCAGTGATACTATCTGCTATACAGACGGTTCAAGAAAGGAATTGACTAAGCTATCTGGATCGGGAGTGCATATAAAATGCGATGACGGGACAGAAATAGATAAGTCAATACCCCTAGGAAGATTTGCAAGCGTCTTTCAGGCTATCTTCTTCTCTTCTATCAGATGGGAAATTCCGGGGGTCGGATATACTGAACGAAGAAGATATAAGAAATCTGAAGGTGGAACAGATGATAAGATTCATATGGGACACGGGAAGGTTCGACGGGCCGCCGTAAGCTGAATCAACTACACTCTCCCCCTCGCCCGTTGCCGGAGCAGGTCGATCGCTGGAGACAGGAGGCTCGCGACGATCTGTTCCGGCAATGGGCCTTGAGATGAGAGGTTCCCTCCGCGAGCCGGGTGCTCGTGGGGGCCATCGATCCAGTGCTCCGCCAGTGGGTGGAGCACGCGCAGGGGGCTCCCACGTACTTCCTCACCCAACTTCTCACAGGTCACGGATGTTTCGCAAAATTCCTGTGGGACGTGATGGGGATTCTGTCGGAGCCCGATTGTCTTCATTGCGCAGGCGGCGCCGTGGACACGGCAGAGCACACGCTCTTCGTGTGCGCCGCCTGGGACGCGGAGAGGTTGGCTCTCACGGGCACTATTGGAAGAGTGGATTCGCTGCCGGCCATGATCCAGTCTATGGCCGGCAGCGACCAATGTTGGGCCGCCGTCACTTCCTTCGCTCGGGAGGTGATGGCGGCGAAGAGAGAGGCACTGCGTGAGCGTGCAGGCCGTACGCTCCCGCCCCGGCGGGCACCAGTCAGGGGGCGACGGCGCATTACCTACGCCCAAGCCCCCAACTGATAGGGCCGTGGGCGGTGGGTCGGGGGGCCCACCGTCCACGCGAATGGCCCTGAGGAGTCCGACGCCCCTTGTGTTTTGGGGGCGTCGCTTCTGTGTCGATCAGGGGGGTTCAGCCCCCCAAGATGAGCTCGAAAGAGCGCCTCTTTGCCGGGCCGCCGTTGCTTAACAGTTACTGCCTATCCGGCGGCCCGGCTAAGGCGAAGGAGAAACACCGTGGATAGCACGAAATGGCCCGCAAACATCGCGGGTGGATCGTCCGTCCGGTCACCGGCGTCCCCGTTGGAAATAATAATAACCAATATTCAGCTTAACCGAGGATCCTCGAGACCTGAGACTTGAAGGGTGTATTCTTTGTATGACAATAAGGAAGGTTTTTCCGAAAATCTACCCCGGTATGAAAAAGGGGCGTAAAGTTTGTATGGAACAACGTGTTTCCTCAGAAATTACACTTTTCACCAATATAAAGCTACATTGTTAGCGAGTAACATAAGACATACAATTACGCTATGACCAATAGGAGTGAATCAGCATAGTATGTAGAATGTAACTCGTTGTACATCAATAGCCGCAATATCTCAGATGTCGTAATTCTTAGGAAAAAAAATTAGGATCATCATTGCAGATAATTTTATGATCTACTTTGTCCTTAACTATTTTTGAATAGAATTCAGTTTACCAGAAAAATACAAAAAAAACGATATGTTTTGGCACAAGTCGGATCGATGGGAATTTATATTTGTGTATGTACCTGAAATCTATTATTTATTTATTTTTTATCGATCTAATAGTAAATTAAGTTCATACCAACTAAACACTAGCTAGACAGTCATAAAATTCACGTTTCTATGTAACGCCAACTGCTGTTATGGCTATCTCGTTGTGAGTTTGTATGAGTTACTGTATGGAATATTAAGTATGAAGTTATGAAGGACAGGATGGGCTGTATACGCTACAATTGGCTGATACCTCTGCTAAATAAAAACATGGTTTCATTAGTAAATTAATAGTTAGGCGAGAGGTTTACAATAGGTATCAAAATTACTGACACAACCCGGGCATCTAAATTGAGTTCCCAGCGGAAGTGAGTGTGACTGCTGCATAGCATGAAAGTGATAGTGAGGACCAGTTAGGTAGCACCTTTGAAAACCCTGTCTTGGAAATAAAAAAGGCGAACGACCGACAATGTTGACGTTGATCCTATTATAGCTATAATCACCAAGTAATTGACGACAAGAAAATGTATTGTTAATCTTCGAAAACAAAAAGAAATCACGGGGCGCGGTCGAAATAGTGGATAAACCTATACAAAAATCAAATTAACCGCTTTTCACAAGGTAGATAAAAGATAACTAGTGTAATGTCGTATACGGCGACAGAGTATACGACGACCGCGTAATGGAAGTTGATTTTAAACAGGTCTTTGTTACGTATATTTGTCATGCTCTTCGTAATGTAGTGTTGTAATTTTTAACTAATAGTAAGGCATGTGTGTTTAATATTAGAAGTTTATGGAAGAATTGTAGTTCCGAGAATGTAAGCTTAGAATAGAACAGTCTATTGTATAAAATGCAGTATACAATGTTCACGAATCACAGACAAAGTACGTAAACGGATTAGGCAAAATGCAAAAATAGGTTATTGGTAGCTAAAAATAATTCCTACTAAATCCCAAAGTGTGGCAGTTATAACCTTGATTAGTGAGAATGTGGTTAAAACAGAAACTTAAATGAAATTAAACAGCGACTCTGGCACAATAATTCATAATATGGCAAACATGGAATATTTGTCCACACGACGCGCGACAGAGCTTATCATTCTGTTGTACGTTTCACTCGACTGTTACGAAACCAACCATCATTTCATGACAATATGTTCGTTTTGTATATTTATTGAAACAATAAATGGTATAATCCATTGATAGTTACGACACATAAGTTAACATGTACTTAATGCAGATAAATGTAGTCATTGCATTGGCCGTAGGATATTCAATAGTAAAACTTTAACAGAACTTCGACAGAAAGTGAAGTTCGAGTCAGCAAACTCGCACCAGAGTGTCTAGTACTAGTTCCTTACGTTAATTTGCTCGAAATGCGTTTTCGTATTCCCTATACATTTCACACCAGCGCCCCTAGCGGTAATGTCAGGGAACTGTGTGAAATGTATGGAGAAATACGATAACGTATTTCGAGTAATTAACGTTAGGAACTGGTACTAGACATTCAGACAATCATTGAGAAAATAAGCACAGTATTAAGAAAGCCTAAACATACGATCTTTTGATATCCATGATCTTTCGACTCGGTATAAGTGTCAGGTATTGTTCTAGCTTTTGGTAATAATAATACACATAATTAACTAGGTATGCAATACATTCTGCTGTTACAATAATTGAGCTGAGTTTGTCGATCCGGGTCGAACTCCTAAACGACTGGACCGATCTTTATGAATTCAAATATATGCACTCACGGTGATGGTCACTATGACCGTGCCAAATTTCAAAAAGGTCGGTCCAGTCGTTTAGGAGGATTTCGATCCCAAACGAAATACAATTATTATTGTTGCATTTTACATTTTAGTGCCTCGAAGAGCACGTTAAACCGTCAGTCCCGGTTGTCATACAAACATCTTCGGCAGCTGTTAGTGTCAGTTGGAGCCCGAAATCAAAAAAATCGACAGGTCTAACTGCAGAACTTCGATATCGCCCATGGGTTGTGGAGGTCAGATGGCAGTCGCTTCACGGAAAATATCGAAATTCAGCAGAATCGCAGTTAGACTGGAAACTTTGGAAAACCGACCCGAATCGAGTTGGGAAAAGGCTCAGTGGATGAAACTGCAAACAAATTTTGTATATTGCAAACATTTTATCTTGTAATTTACAGAGACAGAGATCTACACAGATAAACTGTACATCAACATTAAATGGTAAAACTTAGTAAATACGACAAAATTGAATTTGGGCAGAAAGGCATACAAGCAATAATGGACCCAATTACCGACAGAGTACCTACATCGCTCCTTCCTACTTTTATTTGTATGTGTCGTGATATGACAAGCCCTCGTCGTTGCTCATATCGGCTGATTATATAGCAGAGGGTGCGACATGCGCATGCGTGGAGAGGCGCCTGTGAATACCAGTCAAATGTATTATCTAACCAAAGCCAGGATAGCGAGAAATGCCTGACGTTGGACTATAATATTACTAAGGTAAGGTCGAAAATACGATTCAGAAGACAGGCATGTATAGGTACTCGTCTGTGCATTTTCGGTGCACGAGAAATAAAAGCATATTAGAAGTGATGTTCTTCATATTAATAGGTAGTATGGTGCCACAAACAACAGTCGACAGTAGGAAATAAATAATGGCATGGCGCATCCGCCAGGTTTCGTACAAGCGTCGTGACGTCATCGTGGATAGTATTCGTGTCAGTAGTCAGGAATGTCGTGTGCTTTCATAGGCATCCCAGGAAATTCTTGAGTGTCAAAACTAGGTATCACCAGTGGTCTCTTTATGTCCATATTTTTAGCTTTTCAGATATATACGTATTATATATTTCTTTCGCCTTACGATACGTTCCTGTACCTACTACCTATAACATCTAAAAATCTAACAAAAAATGTGATCGAAACAGCTATTATTATTATTTACCATCACCTACTTGGGGTTTTAGTAGAATAATATTTAAGTTTTCTATACATCAATACTAAAATGTAAAATGTAATCACTATTGTGGCGGGGCAGCTTAGTCATAGCGAGTCATGACAAAACGGGTTGGAGGTGATGCGTCATGTACTCATGTTGACCATACCTTAGTCTAAGAAAGTCGTAAGCGTACGCGCATGGTAGGAATTAATGTCGTACTAAACTAGTAGTGGTTACTAGTAGTGTTATTGTTCTTTAATGTAGTCAAGCAATTATTGTTATCTATTTAATATTTTGCGTTTGACTGATAGGTAGTACTCTTAATTTTATAAGTATCCGCCAAACGTAAATTATTGGATGGGTACGTCTTGTTTGTTGTGCTTAAAATAAGCTCCGCGCCTTAATGGACAATTTCAAATAAATCTTTATTCGTATTATTGTTATAAGAGCAGAAAAACTGTGGAATTAGTCTTAGTAGTTGCCAATATTTGCCGCATGGACGGATACGGATTATAAGTTATAACCAAGTTAGCTCAGCAAACTAAACTCAGTTGCGGACTCAACCAGTTATATGGTTAACATGAACTTGCTACACCATATAGTACTATTCCATATTCTGTTATATAGGTAGGTGTGTATGTACCAAGAAATGATGCAGTTGTTTACCTTAGTTCTTCAAGTGAATAATATTACTGTGCTTACGAGATATTTTATTCTTAAGTATTCTATTATTGTTTAATTATATTATATTAGATGAGTATGATGGTACTTGTACAGCGGAATGAATGCAAGAGTTGTGTCGGGATAGTGGAAAATAAAACTTACTATAATTATACGTTCCTAACGTACTAAAATTATACGCTCAAACGAATGTTTTATTTGTGATAGTGAGTTGCAAAACTACTAAACTAGGAGCTGCGGTCGCTGCCGTGGTACAGTCAGCGTCTAATAGTTAGTTACAGTCAAGGTACTCTAATCTATAGGCGCAACCAAATAGTCAATGATATCGGTACAAACAAAGTTTCCTTATTGTTGACAACAATGTAGTCGCTCCAAAAGGCGAGACGTTTAAAGTGTCACATAGATAGGTTCAGTCAAAGTGTTTAAAAAAATCGTAACATGCTAAATGAGACATCAAATGCGCACGCATACTTGTCTCTTTCATTTCGAACATGACGTCGTAGACTGGTTTTTGTTTAAAACAGTTGTAAATAAAGGATCATAGCATGTATTGTTATAGAAGTAAACCATAAACCAACAAACTAAAACTTAAACGGTTTCCCTAGATAAAAACCTCTTTAGACAATATAGTCTAGTATTTATTGCATGTTTATTTTATTTATTAGTCATATAAGTCATATCAATGTCAAGTGCAATAAAACCAACTAGAAATAATATGTTTGAGAGAGGAAGGTGTCTCCATAACAGATATTTCAAATGAACTGGGATAATCCGTAAGTTTCACATTAGAATTAGATCAGTTACCTATCTTACTAATTTTTATTCATACATAACTGACATATTTTGTTTTTTTAATTTAGAGAAACACAGTATACCGTTGGATAGAGAGATGGCAAAATGTAGGTGCTTTGCGAAACCATGTTTCGTTTGGTCGTCCACGTCAAACAAATACAGATGAAGACAGAAACATAGTGCAGCGAGCTGAGTTAGCAATCGATTTATAAACTCCAGGAGTATGTCGGTGGAATTTGGCATATCACAGAGCACAATAAGACGACGCCTGCAGGAACATGGGTTACGCCATCGTATTCCTGCTAAAAAACCTATATTAACACCGAGGCATAAAGCGCAGCGTTTACAATTCGCACAATTTTTTTTTAATTTAAATTTTGATAATGTGATCTTTGTAGATAAAAAGTTTTTTGTTCTTCTGCCCAGAGACGCTTATCTCTATACCGGACATTGAACACAAGATATGATGAAATGTCCTCCCTAATAATCGCAGTGGTCGAATCACCTTAGGATTTTGGGGATGGATGACCCAAAGCGGACCAGGAGAGCTAGTGGAGGTTGGAGGAAGAATGAATGGCACTTTATACAAAGACATCCTCGAAAACGTTTTGCTTCCAACAGCCAGGATTTTTTTCCCCATGAAGCTATTAAGTTTGTCCAAGATAACAGTTCCGTACACAACTCCAGAGTTGTTCAAAATTACTTGGAAGGTAGCAGGGACCTGGAATTAATTCCGATGCCGCCTCATAGTCCCGACCTAAATCCAATTGAAAATTTGTGGGGAAAAAAGGGTCAGGTATGAGATGGTACACGAGCACGAACCACTTCAAATTTAAGGACTCACGTTAACGAAATATGGGAGTCTATGAGAGGGGACAATTTTTGTTACAATGCTGTACAATCGATGAGAAGACGTCTTTCCGACGTAATTCTTGCAGATGGAGGCTACACACGATTTTAATGACTTATTTTGCAGTAAAACTGCACTAACCGACTTCAAACCACGTAAATGTACTTTTAACTTAATAAATCTATACAAATTTAACTTAGTTTTATATGACACCATACTTACAATGGTCGAACTACAATAAAAAGAGTTTTGCGTTTTCGCTCAATAATAAATAAATAAATAAATATTTTTGGACATTCTCACACAACGTCATCTAGCCCAAATTAAGCTAATATAAGCTTGTTTTATGGGATCTAGACGACTGATAAACATACTTATATATTTCTAAATACATACATATTATACATAGAAAATACCCAAACTCCGAAACAAACATTTGTGGATCACACAAATAATTTGAATCGACCCGGAATCGAACCTGGGACCTCAGGGGCGGCAGTCGCATACTCATACCACTGAGCCACCGAGGCAGTCAATTCAATGTTGACGCTCAAGATATTTGTCCAATGTCTATATTAGTGCCTCTGAATTGAACGACAGACTTAACATTGGTACTTTTATACCTATAAACAAAAACCAGTCTACGACGTCATGTTCGAAATGAAAGAGACAAGTATGCGTGCGCATTTGATGTCTCATTTAGCATGTTACGATATTTTTAAACACTTTGACTGAACCTATCTATGTGTCACTTTAAACGTCTCGCCCTTTGGAGCGACTACATTGTTGTCAACAATAAGGAAACTTTGTTTGTACCGATATCATTGACTATTTGGTTGCGCCTATAGATTAGAGTACCCTTGACTGTAACTAACTATTAGACGCTGACTGTACTGCGCTGCAGCATGCAATTGAGCGAAGCGACTATTGTCATATTTTTGGTCAATAACTTTTTTTGAGGGTCCTAAATCAAAATTCGGTCTCAAACAAAACCTGCTCCTGAGAATGCTTGATTTTTGAGTGCAAAAATCATGATAATCGGTTGGTTAGTTGTCGAGAAACCATTTCACATCGAGTTGCATTTGAGTCACCTGAGGAGCTCCGCTCGCTTCGCTCAAAAAATGTAATACTTCAGAGAAAAAGTGTAAACATACAATCAGCAACGGAATCTAGCTCTTAGCTTTGACAAGTCTCGGTCACTCGGCACTTGGACTAAAATGCACTCCATTTTGTCTACTATTTAATGTCTTACAAGATAATTCGAGATACTTGAGAGTAAAATGTGTTGTTTAGAGAAATCTTACCTGGTCTACAGGAACCCCTATATCACGAAAAATTGTATAACGGTACCACTAAGGTTTCTTCAGTAATTCGTACGTACGTACGTAGTTATAAGATATTATCTTCTTCAGTATTACTATTTTGTAACAGCCATTCTGTTACGCGATAGCTTGTGTTAATGAATGTGTAAATAAGGCGACCGTGGTGGAGTTCAGTCGATTGCCTTGTGTGACCACAAATTTTCATATGATAATATTAAAATAACAAGCATAATTGTTTATATTATTTAATAACTTCCCGTCTTGAGTATTTTAGCGAGAAGTTACATACAACATATTATTTGCGTCTCAATAATCACAAACTATTAATTATCACTACATATTATCAAACAAATTTAAGTCTTCCGTCAAGATAAAGTCAATAACTACTGCACCGTCCTTTCCTGCTGTTTACATCAATACATAGAATGGCTCTCGGGGAAGTTTACAAGCTATTTTTTATCCCGAGGATATGTTCCCGCGGAAATTGGGAACCATAATACTATTTCACGCGGGCTAAGCCGCGGCCGTCTGTTAGTTATAACTAATTATAAGTATAGGTGTTAGATAGAGTCTACGTATAGGTACACTCTTCTCTCCTGTGTATGACACCGGCTCGAATCCCTATTGGAAACCTCGAAAAAGTTAGGCATTTATAATATCACGTGAGTCTTTATTCCCGAATGGATCGACTATAGAAGTAATAGCATTTATTACGGCCACATTTTGCCAGCTTTGTCCGACGTAGGTAATTGGCATAGAGCAACGCGGACGTCGTATACGCGGTCGTCGTATACTACGTAATAGGAGGCGCAGCCTATAGCCGTTTCCAGCCCCTTATGAATTATATGATATACCATATATATATAATAGTTTTTAGACTTTCACGTTCTGGATACACTATTTATGATTTCGGGAATTAAACGCGTAATGGATCTACTTATATGTTACGTTTCGACTGAGTTACAGGCTGACTGACTTATGACATATTTGCGAGAACCTTGTTCATCGCGGAATTATGCCGCAACATGACTTTGTTATTGACGGAAAAAGATAGTTTCCTTTGCGGGAGTAATCGTCAAGCAGCGATGCGCGAAATAGACGTTCACATTTTACTCTGGTAGGTATGTACTTTATTTCTACTCAATCATCCAATATGAGTAGGTACCATAGATAGATCTGTAACGATAACCTACTTAGCAGTAGATATGTTAATACCGTAATACGTTTTTGTGTAAAGGACCTACATTAAAAGTGTGTTTATAAATATTTCCTAGTACACTAGCAGAGTTGTAATTCCTGACCCATTACTTGATATTTTAAAACAAAAATAGTAAACAAACAAAGCAATTAACAAATAAAACAATTCGCACATGCGTTTTAATAAACACTGGCATCATCAAATTAAAATAACAAAAACTACAACATTATTCGCTACTGCAAAGCATTGCATTATGTAATTAAAGTTAATATGTACCTATGGTCATTAATATTATGGTCAGGTGTATTAAGTGGATTTGAAAACTGATAGATTTTATAGATAGAGATAGAATTTTCCAAGATTTCACTAGTTGAGCTAAACATTATTCAAGTGATACTGAAAGAGATGGTTATGTAAAACACATTGAATTTAATTTTAATCGGAAACTCATAAGAAAATACAAGAGATTTGAGTTTTTTTTTTGTAAAACAACGAATCTTTTTTGACCTTAGCTCCCTTTGTTTTTGAAAACTTACTCATTCCATGACTGAAAAACTGTGATGTTCATTGTAAAATATGTTCTTATAAGCAATTAAACTTTTTAGTATATAACAATTAAATATTTTTAGTATATAATTATGTATATTGTAATTCTTATTGTAAATAAATGATTATATTATTTCTACAAAAAAAAAAAAAATTAATTTAAAACGTAAGTATAAGGCCGTCAATTACTTACTAAGAATTGAAATACAAGTACAGTCACAAAGAAAAACAATAGATCCATCTAGACATAAAATGTGTGATAATTTTGACATCTAGCCTATTGCTTTAATTTCGTCGTATTTTAACAAATTTAAATTCAATGTATTTATTACTAATATATTCCTGTAGTATAGATTTATACTAATCTCAAGTTCTTGCCTGCATCAGGAGAATTCTGCACATACCGTATTTTGTAGTATTAATAATGTTTGACTTATAATTTATGACTAACGATAGGTGCACAAGAATGTAACCAGATCGCGTCCTCGGTCCTATTCGCGTCCAAACGACACGGGTCACTCCTACAAAACAGTGAAAAATAACCATACCGACACACTAACAAAAACGAACGCAAGCTCTAGGAATGCTTAGATAGGTGACACGTACACACACATAAACAATTGCTCTGTGCGCGCTGCCGCCATTGTGTAAAAATAACTAATCTCTTGTATGAAACAAAGGTGTGTAATCGTGAGAAATTTTACAAAAAAATTGTGAGCGGCTGCGCATTTCGCTTAAGGTTTAGTTGATTTATTTTATATTCTGTATTCATTATGGTTTATAATATAACCCTTAACTTTGAACCATATAATAATTGAACTCATTTGTGTGTGTGTGTGCTTATTTACTACTAGCGGTCACCCGTAACTTCATCTGCATGGCAATTTAGGTATATTTGACATAAAATAATGCCTCAAATATTATAATTATACCTTGAGATATTAATTTTAAGTTACTTAATTAAAAAAAACAAAAATGTTAAATTATTATAGGTTTTGATTGTAATCATGAGCTTTCTTTTACGATTAAGATATGTCCTTATCTCTCTTATTTCCCTCTACTAAATAGGTGGACGCGAACTGATACACAGGTGGACGGGATCTGGATTTTATGGACGCGAATTGGGTAAATCAAGTGTTTCTGTGTTAATGTATAAAATATTGTCCAAAAGTGTCTGATAACTTAAACTAGATTTTTCGGTCGAAATACTATACGAACATTTTTATTTGCTTGCTCAAACCTACCAACTCCACTAACTGGACGCGAATAGGCGATAACACCCTACTTAGCTACTTTAATCAAAACGGAAATTAAGCTCACTCAAACTAAAGGACTGTTAGACCGGACCATAGCGCGACAATGCCCTATCATTCAAAAGTAAGCCCGATGAATATTGCGGGTACGAAGTGCATTCTGAGAAGTACTTACTATCTTCTCGTGCAGTGTAGCTGACTGTAGCGTTCTTTAGAACGCCTAGTATATGTAGCTAGCTAGCCAATTATTAAGTCAAGCGTAACCATCTAACACAATTCATTATTGTGTATAATTTTTAAAGTAAATACAATACCTACATAAAAAGAAACGACGAATTCTTTATTTACAGAATACATCAGCTGGTACCAATATTTCGTCAATATTTATAAAAGACGCAACTGAAATGAACCGTATTTAAAATACACTTTTTATACACCGAAAAAGCTAATTAGTTACGACTACTAACGTAAAAAAAATAATCAAAATTACCAAAATTTATCGATCTACAAGTAACGCAGACTTTACTGCATTCTTACCTTCAGATAACTCCAAGTCCAATTCGGCTAATTTATCTCTTATCTCGTCCGGCAACTTAGAAATATCAACACTTAAGTCAGCCATCATAGTAAGTTCACTTTTTCTCACAAAACAAATAAAGTTTATCTACAACAATTCAAGAGACATCGTGACACATGGCCATCTTGAATTTCGAATAATTTCTGAAGTCTGTCCGAGTTCAAACTGAGCAAGCTCTCCGCTGAATATGCACGAACAAAACCAACCATCCGCGATGCGATCGCAATCACAAAACGAACGCTAGGCGTCAGGCAAGTTCAGGCGAGACGAACGAACGAAAGTACAGTCACAGAATAAAGTGCTGTACACTGTACAGCCAGCCGCGGCAGCCGCCAAATTGCGTCAAACATCCGCACAGACTATACAAGCGAAGAGTTTACCTACCTGTCCGCAAACTCTTGTTCTTTTTCTTTTTAACAGTTTGTTCTCTATTGCAATTTTAAGTGACGTTTACATAAAATGAACATATTATTATGAATTTTTACCATTGTATATTATGTATACTTTATGTACCGGACGGTATGTCGTTGCTACCGTGGAAGATGGGAAGGCCTTTGGTGTGGGACGTTACATGCGTTGACACCTTAGCACCTTCACACCTTCCAAGCACATCCGGATGTGCCGGCGCTGCTGCTGCATCGGCTAAAGGCTTTAAACGGCGTAAATATGCTAACCTAGCAGGTGATTACATATTTGAGCCGTTTGGGGTTGAGACACTGGGGTCATGGGGTCCGAGTGCTCGCCGCCTTTATAGAGACATTGCTAAACGTCTAATCGATGCTTCTCAGGACCAGAAGGCTGGCTATTTTCTGGCCCAAAGAATAAGTATCGCCATCCAACGTGGCAACACAGCCAGCATTCTGGGAATCTTCCCAGTCGGCAATGACGCGGAGGATTTTTTAAACGATATTTTGTAATGTAAATATTTTTAGTCTATAATTATGTTTATTTTGTATATTGTAATTTTTTATTGTAAATAAATGTATACACCTAAAAGCAATGAGTTTGCTTTATGTTCAAGATAAATATTACAGTTATGTATTTAGTTTATTACAGTAAAATATCGGAATTATTAAATGTTTGGTAGTTTTTTAATAAAATATATTTCTCGACTGGCAACTTGATCCTTCGTAATGCTGTACGCACACCGTCGCCTTAGCAGGCGTTCCCCTCGCTCACATGATTATGATCTATAGGTCATAAGTTAGAAATAAAACAAATCGGCGTCTTGACAACTTACTAGACTAGATCTAGTTGCGCGGTTATTGTCATCCCCAAAAATGCCAACCTGCTCAGTTTTTTGTTGCAAAAAAAGGTCAGGCACATCTAGTTTACAAAAAGATAGTATTACCTTCCATAGGTAAGTATTTTTAATCAAATAATAATACAAATTTCTTTGTTTATAATAATCAAAGTCTCATTATTTCGGATTTTTCTATCAACACGAAGTCGGTCGTTTCATACAATTCGCAAATCAGTCAAACATGACTGACATGGGTGTTGCCATGGCAACAAATACACAGTTATAGTGTCTGTATCGGAGTGATGTACCAAGTTAGGTATCGATAAAATACCTTGAAAATGCAAAGAGGTGCAATATAAATTACTGGTTTGAATATTATTTAAATTAAGTAGGTCTGTATATTATGATCTTGATTTTAATAAAGGTTTTGATAAGTTTAATAGGTATAATATTGAGTCTTGTTGTATAATTTTTTTATTATACTTAAGAATTACATTACCTAATAAATACTTCGACGATATTTTTGTTCATTTATTTATTACAGGTTTCCGAAAGATCCGAGAGTAAGGGAATTATGGATATTGTTTTGTAACAACAGACGTTTGACAATGTTAACATCAATCTTGGATGTTGTTTACTTGTTTTATACAAAATTATATGTATCTGCCTTAATGATAAAAAAATCAATTGGATACGTTGAATTTACCGTCCAAAACGTAAGATAGGTAGAAACTGACGTTCCACTTAATGGGCACATGTTGCAACTCATTGAATCTACGACGCGACGTTCCTAGGTCTGGTTATCGATGTCTAAACTACAGTAGAGCCTGACTGACTGAGTGGCGTATTTGTAGCGAGTAATTTCAGTTCTGCTACAAATACGTCAGTCATTACATAAAATAAATAGCAAGTAAATAAAATTAGGCATATGAGTAGCTGTATTAAAATATTTTATTGTACCCGGCTTCCACAGTACAATTTGAATAACTTACAGCATTCTGCTGTGGGATAAATGTGCTGATATAAATGTCCCATTTTCGTTTTACAAAAGCGAGCCGTTAGATCTATAGTATAAACTTGGCCCAGCCACCTTCTAACTGTTGTATAATATAGACCGTTTTCATTCAATTGTAAGATACGGGTACTTGGAGACTATAGTGTTACTTAGACTTAGTTGAGTTAATTATTTCATTACTTTACTATTTTATTTTTATAAAATCGGTGTTGTACTCGTAGTGTCCTTGCCCTCATTTTATTCTCCATCGAGTTGATGCTACTAGATAACTAGTGTTAACGAAAGTGACGAAAGTTCATTCAAATGTTTATTTTTATGGAGTAGGTATTTATTATACATACAGAGTGTAATATTTATATGGGCAGCATGGAAAAGTCTGAAACTATAAGACATACAAAGATCTGTTCTTAGTAACCATGTAATCGATTGTAGTAAAAATAGAAAACTGAATTATGACATTAAGCATTATGATTTAAAAATAAACTGTATACATAGTCCACTGTATACAGCTATAGATATACTCTGTATACAGACTCTTCAATTTTATTTAGTTGTTTAGATTTATATGATGTATAGATTTGATATAATACCTACCCTAAGTTACAAATAGCAAATAAAGTCACACTTTTATAATCAACATCCACCTTGGTATCATTTTTGAAACCTGATTTTAATAGTCGATTTTGTCAAATTTATCGATAAAATGTATCGACACTGTTACATCAATAGTGGGCGGTAACTTTTGGTAGTGTCTTTATTATGTTATGATATAAAATGTATATGTATGTGTTTGTGAAAATGTTAATGTGTTATTCTTATTGTCATGTGTGAGTTTCGTAGTGGCACCCGATTGGGTTTGAGCGTCTGAGAATGTGTGCGTGTCGATGACCCCCCCCCGCACCAAACATGCTAGACTTTTATGTATCGGGAAAATGCATAATGCCTTGTCCCGTCGTATACGGCGACAGCGTATACGACGACCGCGTTGGTCTATGGCTGTACGTAATAATAAACACTCGTCTACGTAGTATTGTATTCTCTTTGACTCGTCTCGCGGTTCGCCTATTATATATTATATATATATTCGCGTAAAGTCGCGTATCGTCCAACGTTTCGACGAAACGTTCGTACACGAACGCGGCCACGAACTGCCTTTTACACATTCGTGAACATTCAGTGCCATCATAATTTTTAGGGTCCCGTACCCAAATGGAACCCTTTTACTAAGACTCCGCTTTCCGTCGGTCCGTCTGTCACCAGGCTGTATCTTATGAGCCGAGATAATTAGAAAGTTGAAACTTTCACAAATGATGTACTTCTGGTGCCTATATACTAAAAATCTGAATATAATAAATATACGAGGCATTTAGGTACGGAATGCTTTGTGCGCGAGTGTGACTCGCATTTGACCGGTTTTTTTGTTTGTCCTTATGGTTTCGATGTTTGGGATCCCATCTCGGATCTATAAACTTCAATAAATAATAGCATTTCCTCATTACTTCATTGTATTGTATTGTTTTCGTAATAAAATTCGCCTCCGGAGAGAAAAGAACGTAAGTCACACTCCTTCAACGGTGAGTGCGCAACTGAATCTTACGTAGTATTGTATTCTCTTTGAACTGAATCAACGCGAGTGTCTAAACAGCTAGTTCGCGTTGACCACGAATCCCTTTGACTCGTGTCCCAAAGATCGCCACTGAGGCGAGCGCCACTCGCGCGCGAGCAATGACGAGCGGCGAGCCTGCACGAGCGCCCTGTTTACACGCTCGTGCTCGTCTTAGTTCGCCTATGTTCACATAAGTTAGCACCAATGTGTAAACGCGCTATAATATATTATCAACTCAAAAACTACAACTGCTACGGATTATGAAATGAAAGATCGCACCAAGACGCATTTTAGACCCTGCGCCAAATACTGCTCTCACCTATGGAACGGCTCCACGAAGTATTTGCTGGACGCAGTCGACGCTACGCAGCGACGCACTATTCGTATTGTAGATTGTCCGGAGGTAACGGGAACCCTTGAGCCGCTAGCCCAGCGCCGAACAATTGGTTCCTTGGCCACATTCTACCGTATTTACCACGACAAGTGTTCTGAAGAGCTCTTCGACCTGATCCCACTCTCTCCCCTCCGATCCCGAACAACGCGTGTCAGGCAGACCCACACAGTGGTTAGCATATTCGCGAGAACCGAACGTTTTAAACTTCCGTTTTTTCTGCCGAACGATAGTGGCCTGGAACTCCCTCGGCCCTGCCTGTGCACGTGTTCCCTCCCACATAACCGTGGGTTCTTCAAGCGGGGCGTGAAGAGGCACATAACTGGGTCGTCAAGTTGAGAGCCACTCTCAATAGTATTGTGTACTATGAGAAGCGCCCATAATCGCTAGACGTCGTCACGACTTACCACCAGGCGGGCGGCGTCAATTTGGCGAACCTTTAATTTTATAAAAAGGGGTCGTGTGGCTTAACCGAGCAGGTTAACACATTGCATTGAATCAAAATCTAGCCCAGCTCGTTTTAGGATGGGTGAAAATTCCTTAAAACACTGAGATCCCATCGTCCCTCTGAAAGCAAGTTAAGCCGTCGTCAGTCCCCGTTGTTATTCGAAGATCTATGGCAGTAGTTTGAGAGTGTTATTTACATATTTGGAGTCTTAAACCAAATCCGAGTCGTCCAACTACAGAACTTCGATATCACCCATGGGTAGTGGAGGTCGGCCGCATTATAATAATAATAAAACAGTAATAATAAAATTTCTTTATTTTTCTCTCTCACATGGTCGATGTTGAGTACAAAAACATAATAGAGATTAAGTATTACAAAATATGTGAGATTTCCGTAATAGGATATGAATACCTGTATTACAGATTAACCAGCCTCTCCTAACTCTGGGTGGCATATACCCAGTTATATTTATTAAATATACATTTCAAACTTAAAAAAATGTGTGAGGTAAAAGGTTCTTTTATTTTTATTTTTACAAAATATAAAAAAAGAAAAGAAAACAAAAAAGTGTGTGTGTGTGTATGTGCATGTGAGTGCGGTGTGAGAAGACATTATTTTTGTGTGCGTACGTGTGAGATCGGAAGCGCTGGGCTTGACATAAGGGATGGGTGAAAAAGAAGACATCTGTTTAAGAGGGAACCTGTAGAAAGCTCTCTGTTTCCTCATACGACTTCAGCCAATTTGAAACAGTCTTTTTGCGTTGATATTTGTTGAGATGTTAGATGTGCAATTCTCTATTTATTTTATTGTTAAGGTACACTCCCAGGAAACCAAAGAATTTGCCTGAATCAGCTGTATTCCAATGTTTTTCAAAGTTGTAGATTCTACATCGCCTTTTTTGTGAGATAGTGTGGGGATGATCACATCCGAGAGATGGTTGAGGTCCCTGGTGGGGTACAGAAAAGGCAAGGATAAACTGACCTTAAGAACTGCTCTTTGGGTTCCTCCCCATACTGTGATACAGTAATCTATTATGGGTTGGCAAAGAGCTTGGTAAACCATTTCAATGACATTTTTGTTAGCACATTGGCGCAGATTTTTGAAGATGAAGATTAGATTATGAGTTCTGGAAGAGAGTATTTCTAAATGATGGTTGAAACTTAGGGAACTGTCAATCATGATACCAAGATATTTAACGTGCGAGGATCTCTCTAAATTACGACAAACAAAAGGCTCCAAGTGGGATACGCAGGAGTGGGCTTTAATAGTAAGGTTGTCAATCGCGAGCGGTGCCTTTTTTAATGCAAACAGTATGTATTTTCTTCAGCCATAAAGAGACTTGAATTGACATTGAAACCCTCTTGTGCGAAGGAATATGCAGCCTCCCAAGTGTTCCCATGAAAGATAAGTGCAGTGTCATCGGCAAAGGTTACAATTTTACAATTTGTCAGATTTAAATTGCATAGGTCATTTTTTTTTTTTTTTTTTTTTTTTTTTTTTTTTTTTTTTTTTTTTTTTTTTTTTTTTGTATAACGCACCTTTGCCAACGGCAAAGCCTATTAGACGCTGATTTTCTTACTTTAGCTAGTCTGACTAATAGAGCTATAGCCCTCTCAGGGCTCTTTTCCTTTGTGAACTAACCTTACACCCGTATTCGCTGGCCACGCCACAGAGCGCATGGACGCCTCGCACTGGAAAATGGTGATTAACCAGTGCACGGCGCCGCACGCTCCGTGGCGCCGCCCGCGAATACGTCGTTTTAATTTTAATCATCTTTCATTCCAGTTCTCTAGGTAACATTCTATTTCTTCTTTTATTCCTCTCGCACTTTCATTCGACCTTTCATTCTTGTGAGTTGGGATATTGGGATGTAATTGCGTTTACTTTCTTTATTTAAACAATATAAAGTATTTCTGTTTTATACTTTTTGATTCTTATTCTAACTTATCTAAACTTTATTCTCTAAATTTATTTATTTGTTGACAATTTTGACAAATATATGCTACCTTAATAACAATAACTAATATAACAATAATGACACTAATTACTACTGCCATTCTTAATTTTAACAACGGTTATCTTACTTCTAACAATAATCTTAATTTCTATTTTCATCTTGTACATTGACGTTTCTTATTTCAATTTTTATATATATGAATCTCATATTAATTATAATATCGACTATATATATTTATCTCCCTCCATTCCTCTTATGTACTGTATTGATTATATTTCCGGCATATTTTAGAAAAACGTCTCTGTGTTCTTTTAGGATCTGAGACAAAATGTTGTGGTTTAAATTTACGTTGTTTTTGAATTCAAAATCAAGACGTTCTCGGGCATGGATTGGGCATTCAATTATGAGGTGCGTGATGGTTTCATGTACGTCCGGGTCGCAGGCGCACGATGGGCTCGCCTTACACCTGAAACGGTGCAGGTATTCTGCGAACCCACCGTGCCCCGTCAGCAGTTGAGTGGTGGTGCCAGCGACCGGCATCTTGCGGACGATATTGTACGCCTCCACTGCACAAGGGAGGAAAAGCTTGGTAACGGAGGCGGTCGTACCTTCTTTGTATCTCGTGTTCCATTCGCGAAGCGTGCGCTGACGCAGAACGCGCCTCACGAATGAAACCGGATACAAACCGTAGTCCGGTGCCTTCTTTAATTTCAGAGCCGCCTCCTTGGCGAGTTCGTCGGCTCGCTCATTGCCCTCCAACCCCGCGTGAGCCTTGACCCAGAATAAGGAGATTTCCTTACCCTGGGCCATGCCTTCTCGAATGGCGGTTCGGGCTTCTACCGCCAGGGGGTGGAGGGCATGACGGTTAATTACCGTCAGGAGTGCGGCTCTGCTATCACTGAAGATGCCGAACGTGGTCGCGCCTCGCTTGAGGATCTCACTGGCCGCTCTGCACAACGCCAGGAGCTCGGCCTGGTAGACGGTACAGTGCGGGGCGAGAGCAAGTTTGAGGGCCTTTGTTTCGGCCGCACTATTCCAAAATGATAGTGCTGCACCGACTCGGCCCTCAATCTTGCTCCCGTCTGTGAATATTCTTACGTCGAGCCCATCGTAATGGCTTATTTGTTCCTCGTCTACCAGGTCCGTGAACTCCAGGGCGGTGTGCTTAGCGGGGTGAGGAGCCTCGATTGCTCGGGCCATCCGTTCAGTCTCCCAATCTCTAAGCCATGGCTGGTCCACTCCTCTCTTGGCCTCATATAATGAGGCCACCTCATGAAGTCTGAGGTCCAGAGGGAGTAGGCCAGACAAGACTAGTGCCGAGTTCAAGGAGACCGTCCGGTAGGCCTTGCACAATTTCTGAGCGAATCCGCGCTGCACCACGTCCAGCTGCTTTCGAACACCAAGCTTATTCGCCGTAGTGTGCCAAGCACTGGCGGCGTACAATATCGTCGGCTCCACAGCAGCGACGTAGATCGCCCGGATCACCTCGGGGTGAAGCCCCCAACTGATCCGGGCCATCCGCGCCAGTTTATGGTAGATGCCGATCGCTTTTTTGCATACGTTGGTAATGTGTTTGTTGAATGTGAGTTTATTGTCGATTGTGAGGCCGAGTATTTTGATCTCCTCGGACAGGCCAATGTCCACCCCGCCCATGTGCAGGCGTGGGGCATCATATTTTAATCTGCGAGTAATCAGCATCGCACACGTCTTGTGCGGTGCGAATCTCAGTTTGTTTTTGATGCCCCACTCCCGCACATGCGCGAGGGAGGCATTGGCCTGTCGTTCGATCTCTAGCGCCGAGTCACCGTCGAATACCATGACCACGTCGTCCGCAAAAGCCTGGATGTACACGTTCATACTTTCAATCTCGTTCAGAAGTGGATTCAATAATAAGTTCCACAACAAGGGACCTCCGATCGACCCTTGGACGCACCCTTTGTCCGTGGAGCGGCTGCACTCCTCGCCTGCATACCTTACCCTCACCCTCCGTTCGCTAAGGTAGCTACTAATGACCCGCCTCAAGTTTGCCGGACATTCTGCTTCCGCCAGTCGTACTTTGATGACCGGCCACCAGGCGCTGTCGAAGGCGCCCTCTATGTCCAAGGACACCATAGTGACTATTCTCTTTGCGTCGAGCTTAGTCACTATGTGCCCCATGAGGTCATAGAGGGCGTCTTCGGTGCTCTTCTGGGGCATAAAGCCGTACTGGCGTGGATTCATCCTTGGCAGTAAATGGAACTTGAGCCGGGCCACCAGCATCCTCTCGTACACCTTTCCCAAGACGGGCAACAGGCCAATAGGTCTGTACGACTTGGGAACTGTGTACGAGTCCTTTCCGGGCTTCCTCAGTACCACCACCACGGCTTCCTTCCATATTTTAGGAAAGTAGCCGTGATGGAGGCACCGATTCAGCAGCTCGAGGAAGTGTGAGGGGTCGGCGCTAATGGCGTGAGTGCAGATATCGGAGGTGAATCCATCCGCTCCCGGAGCCTTCTTGGGGTTAAACTTACTCAGGGCATCGTGTAACTCGTCGATTGTGAAAGGTGGGTCATCATCATGATGACCCTCGCTGCCGTCTCCATCTGCCTCCGCTGCCTTTATCCGTATGTGACGATGCCCGTCGTTGTCCTCCTCGACTCTGTCTTCTGGGTAGAAGGTTTGAGCGAGGAGGCTAGCTGAACCCCAAGCGTCCAAGTGGGTGCCGTTGTGTATTAGTGGTAGATCTTCCTCCCTTGCTGTGGCCCTTCCTATCACTCGATACACTCCCTCCCATACCCCTTCCCTGTCCTGCTTTCCGCAGAAGGCCTTCCAACTCTCGATCTGTGCCTTTTTCACCTCACTTTCATAAATCTCCTTTTGCTCTAGGTACAGCATAACTACCCTCTCCCTTCGGACTGGGCATGCGTTCCGGATTCGACGTCTTTTGGTGTTGACGGCCCTCCGCAACTCGGCGAGTTTCTCCGACCACCACGGCATGGTAACCACATCTCTTGTTTTAATAAGCGGAATACTCTCCTCGCAGGTATCACCGATGATGTCACTGTACGCCCCAATGGCAGTCTCCAACTCCTGCGTGCCCGCGATTTCAGTGAGACTGGTTTGTTGGCCATGGAGCGTACCCACGATTTGCGTTCTGAACTTAGTCCAGTCCGCTTTCCTCGTGTGATACCTGCGAGTGGTTCTCTTTATTTGCGTGCCCGTAGACTTTTCTAGATTGATGTGGAAAACCATGCCGTTGTGATCCGAGCTAGGCGCGAGGGTTTCGTCAACCCTCCAGCCGTCGATCAGCGGGAGCATGTCGCTCGAGCATGCCGTGATGTCCACGTAGCTGCTGTACCTCGTTACACCTCTTACAGTATCGAAAGTTGGAGTGTCTCCACTGTTCAGGACATGGAGGCCCCATTCATCTAGGGCAGCACTCAGCATCGCTCCCCTGGGATTCTCGGTCGGGCTACCCCACCAGGGGCTTTTTGCATTAGCGTCACCTGCGAAGATAAGCGACCGGGGTCCCAACATACGTTCGACTCTGCTCAAGGTCTCCAGGTAGGGCTCCATAGGCGTGTTAGGTTCAAAGTAGAGGGACACCAGCGTGATCCTCCAGGCACTGGTCCGGATCCCCACCACCGCCACGTTGTCGGTGGTGAGTTGCGGGTACTGCAAGACGTCCAGTGTCGAGTCAAATACGACAATGGCCGCCTTGACAGTCCCATCTCCTTGTCCAGTGTTCTGGAAGACCCTGACGCCCTGGTATCCCCGCATCCTCTTTAAATTTCCAACATAGGGTTCCTGTATTAAAGCGACCGATGCCCTGCGCCTGGAGGCCTCGAGCAAGAAATCTTGGGTGGCCACCTGCTTCTTCTTGAGGTTAGCCTGCAAAATCCTGTGTGGAATAGCTACGCCCGGGACGCCCTCAGCAATACTGAGTGGTTGCCCGTGCAATCTCATCCCATCTCATTCGCACTGGGCAGGAAGAGAACATTGCGCTGTGCCTAGTGTTGCCCAGGCCCTCCCTACGGCAGTTACAGCAGGAGGGCTCCGTTCCCACCTGCAGCTCTGGGCATTTGGCCCTCAGATGAAGGCCGCCACAGTGACTACAGGTGGGTTCAATGCCCTTACAGTATTTCCTACTGTGCCCGTACCCCAGGCATAGGGAGCACTGCACTAGCGGAGATTGATCTGCAACTCTAACGGGTTGCAGGTCCCTAAAAATCTCTCGATTTCGGGTCCTGATCGCCTGCAACAGTTGATCGTCGCTATGGACCTTGAGAACTCCGTACAGCACCAACAGGGGGTCTCTGTTTTTTATCTCCTCTATAGAGAGGCTCTTCTCCCTCTCTTCGAGTCTTTTCGCTGCCCTCTTTCTTTCCTCTTCTGTCCTATATCCTATTATAACTCTTTTATCCTTCGCTTTTCGTACCTTCTCTACCCTTACCCATCCCTCATCCTCATTCGCTACCTTCCTCAGTCTCTCCATTACTTGGTCTCCCGTTTCTTGGTCATCTTTCGACGTAATGACCACGGAATGCAGTGCGGTCCTTTCCGGAAGTTGATGGTCTTTCCGGCCCGCTACTGCTCCTGCATAAGTCTTTCGTTCTTCTTTCATTCTTTCTCTTTCTTCATAGGTCATTTATAAAGGTATGAAAGAGTGTTGGGCCTAAGACGCTGCCCTGGGGAACGCCAAAATTGATTTGCTGGTCGTCACTAGTCAGGTCACCCATTCTCACTGCAGTTAGACTGGAAATCCTAATCCTTGCGAGGGGTTGGTGGTGCGCTGGGTCATTAGTTCGCCTTTCTCGGCCTAGTATTTGTCCTATCTGATAATGGGAAAAAGCTCGGTGGGTGATTATTATGCTATTATCATAATCATCATACACACACTACACATATACATACAGTTATTTGCATCAGTTTGTGTTGGGTGAAAGCCTCAAAGTGCTGACACTGAATGGACCATAGATACTTAACGAAGTACCCGTAATCATCCGTAGGCCAAGTCACCGTGTATCTTCTCACCTAGGTACGCCAAGTTTTACCACCGCGATGGAGGCGTTCCCCCATCTTGGTTGCTAATGCCACATCATAGAAGTCTACGTAAACTCCTGGTGGAGCTAACACCCCCTTCATTTTGGGGACTGAACTTCGGAATTGGGTTTTAAATTTTCATCATTTTTCGATTACGGACCACAAATACTTCGCTAACGCTACCTTTGAGCACCCTGAGGTATGTGAAAACACAGAGGCTTTGTCTAGGGTCCCTAAAGTCTCAGTCGCCGTATTCGACTCACGACTTGGGTAACACCCATCGTGGCTTCTTCTTGGTGCATCGCTTCCCGCTAAATTAATAGTTCATTAGTGCATACATTTCGCTTGACTGAATTGAATAAATAACTAAGCTTTCTACAAAAATTTGGAACTATAAACTACTTTACCTTTATTTTTCAAATAAAAATGTCACAGTGTTGATTTAGGCGGCATTATTGACTCTCGGCTAAACTAACTACTATTAAAATAGGAAAGATTTCATTGTTTGCTTCGGGACCGTGACTACTGAACCCACATTATAGTGATATCGGCTTCATTTTATCCGGGTAATATGTTCCCATGGGAATTGTGAATTCTGAAAGAGATAACGATATCATGCGGTGGAGTCGCGGTAATCCGCAACTATGTAATTAATATTTTAAAACTGTGTTTTCAATTACAGTATTATTTATAATAATTATGACTTTGGGAAGTTTGAAATTATGAGTTATGGCAACTCAAAATTATTGTTGTGCTAGGTGGCGCTAGGCGTTTTCTTCTTTCTTCCGTCATTCGTATTCGTTCGTTGCTTGTAGTTTTTCTTTTTGCATTTGGTATGTAGATAGGCTGTTTAAATTTATTCTCGTAATGGCTGCCACGCCAAATGTCTAGCATATTGGTTATGTCATGTAGGTAGATGTGGTGCCTAAGTACAATTCTTATTATTCAACAAGTGTTTATTACAATGTTCGCTTGAATGCTTCCTAGTATCAGTCTCCCTGGATAGTTTTATCTTTCATGTTTCCTTTTTTGGCAATTAAGTTATGGACTCGGTGTTTGTGTACTGTATGCATTAAAAACACAATCTATGCAACGTGAAAGGTGTTTGTATGGACCATATTGAGTGTTAAGTGGTTTGCCGAGAGTTAAAATGACGGATAATAGGTCTTCGTCAGCATTGTTCAAGAGAGCAGAGCAACTGAAAAGATGGGAAGAGTCGGACACGAACAAACAGTCCTCGTCACCACGACGGGCATCGAGGATACAGTTTTCTTCAGGCATCGTGTTTTTGGCTGCTTGTACGTCGGGTGACAAAGACGAAGTTCAGAGATTATTGAAACGCGGTGCTGATATCAACACCTCCAATGTAGATGGTCTCACCGCTTTGCATCAGGTAAGTTTACATCAAGAAACGGGTTTCTTCCATCTTTCACCTTTTTCTATAAAACCTTTAGTTAAGTACCTAATTTCTTAGAGGTACAGTAAGCTAAAGCATATTACATGACATGTATTATAAAGACAAGTAGTACCAACCAATCATGACATGCACGCTTTAGTAAGAGTTAAGTTCGTAATTCATCATTATTTCTGTTCGAGTACATTGATTGGAAGCTTATTCAGCAGTGTCAGGTTGTACCAGCTATGTATTTCAGGATAAAGGATAAGGATTAATAAACATTCAAAAAGGTGTCATGCATTTTAAACATGCCTATGTAATGATATTGAGTATTGACATATTAAGCTGTGCGGATTACAACTCTCGATTTCATTAGGTGTTTATTTTCTCACACATACAGTAAATATTTATAATAATCTAATATCTAAATTAAAATCGACAATAAAAATTAAAGTAATACTAAATTATGTAGTAATATGACAACGATATATACATACGTAAGTTTTATAAATTGTGGAAGAAGTGAAAGCAGTATGCCAGGATCATAGCAAGCAATTCCATAGTCTCTGCCTACCCCCATGGGAAAGAGGCGTGACCAGGCGAGACTTGATATTGATTATGTTCCTAACTGTTAGGATCCAGAATATCTAAGGTATGATGCCTTTTATATAATGGGATAATCCCTGTAAATATTATTGTAAGTATAATTTGTGAAAGTTCAAAATTCTCACTCAACTTGTGGTTTTAAAAAGATTGAAAGTTTAAAGATTTAATAAATCGTTTCTAATAAAATATTATACATATCTTTCATATCATGAATAAGTATGTTGATTTGCTTGCCGGTGATTGTGGACTGGTGTTTGGTGTACAGTGAAAGCAGCAGCATCTATTCATCATTTTAGCCCATTGACCCCACTCTAGGGCTTGGCCTCCTCCAACGAATGTCACAACATTTGTTCCTGAGCTGCCCACATCTAGCAACTTCATGTGACGTTGACTAAATCATCTGTCCACATTGTGGCAGGCCTCTTACCACTGTCTAGGCTCTCACTTTGGTAGGAGCATCTATTAAGGCTATACAGTGAGAGACATGTATTACATATTTGAACTTGTATGAAGGTCAGCCTGGTGAAATCTCTATGACACTGTATAACATCAAATTTTATGATATTAGTAAAAAAATTCTATCATTTAATCTCTATCATCGATGGACAGTGGGTCCCTTGAACCAAAATTATTTTGATTAAATCTGACACTTCCATATTATTGAAGTGTTCCCAAGACCTTGATGAGGACCAGATTACATGAATAAAAAGTAGGTTGTGTTAATTATAGGAGAACATACATACATACATAAAATCACGCCTCATTCCCAGTGGGGTAGGCAGAGACTACGGATTTCCACTTGCTACGATCCTGGCATACTTCTTTCGCTTCCTCAACTTTCATTAATGTATTCATGCATGCTCGCCGGTTATGGGTGCTTTTAACTGGCCTTTATTTAAGACATCTGTGATTTGGTCGCCATAAGTCCGCCTAGGTTGACCCTTACTAACTTGTCCATTCACACTCGCTTCATATATCTGTTTTGTCAGACTCCTATCATCCATCCTCTCAACATGACTGAACCATCTAAGCATCCCTTTTTCAATTTTGGTCACTACATCTTCTGTCACACCACAACGTTCCCATATCACGTTGTTCCTTACTTTATCCACTATTGTTACCCTACCTCAAACTTCTCATTTTGACTGCATTTATTTTACTCTCATGCTTCTTGCCAAATCCAACATTCACTACTATACATTAGTGTAGGGACAAGCACTCCTCGATGTACAGCCATCCTTGCCTTGTGAGACACGTTCTGGCTGTTCATAAAGTTATACAGTGCCCCATTCAACTGATTACCTGCCATAACTCTTCGCTCAATGTCACTGTCAAGCCTTCCATCTCTTGAAAACTTACATCCTAAGTATACAAACTCTTTCACTTGATCTACTCTTTCTCCATCAATCAGAATCGAACAGTTTGTCATATTTTCTTCTCTTTCAAAAATCATTACTTTTGTCTTACTTACTTTCACTTTCATTCCTTTCTTCTTTAACGACTAATATAGAATATCGACCATCACTTGCAACTCCTTCACCGAAGACGCAAGTATTACCTGGTCATCAGCATATAGGAGGCATTTGACGATCAATACATCCATTCTCAACCCATATGTACCTACTTTCTTTCGGATCCTTCAAACAGTTGCCAATAAATAAATTGAACAGCACAGGAGAGGCCACACAGCCCTGTCTAACACCTCTCTCGATGTTAAACCAGTCCGTGCAAGACCCGTTTACTCGGACACAAGCACTGGAATTCACATATAGCGATTTCAGTGCTCGTATCAGATTGCTGCTCACTCCATACATTGACAATGTTGACCACAGTTCACTCCTCACCATTCTATATTCTCAATTATCTATGTGTAAATTTTTAACTCAAATCATAACAGAAAGGAATTTTGACACTTAGTTATTGAATAAAACCACTACTGGGGCAAACCCAAGTTTTATTCATATTCACTGAGTCACGTCACCTCACGGCACTAATATATTACTTATGTATTTTTGTTCAATATAAATGAAGCAAGTTCCATAAAGTGTCTATAGTATAAATAGTCTTTCACACTAAGTTCAAAACTCAACACCATATCTACCATCCTCTAGACTAGAGGTACATAGTTCTGAATATTCAAAAAATAACAATATTTTTTGAATATTCAGAACTATGTACCTCTAGTCTAAAAACTTACAAGAAAAGAATTAAAGCACAAGTTTTAATTCTTTTCTTGTAAGTTTTTCGTGTAACAAGTTTCTGTGACTCGGATGCAGGACTATTAACCCATACTTAGTTTAGAAAGTAGTTTTAAAAAAATGTGTGTGTATAGTGCATTACTTTCTAAATAATCTACTTTGAAATTAAATTAAATTTTAAATGCACTAAGTTTTAAATCCAAAGGTAAAAAAACATATAGAGCCCATGTATGCAAAACTAAGTGCTGCCGCTTTTGCCGTTTACAAAATCAGACAGCTCAATGATGTCCAGACAGCTGGTTTATTATAGCTACTTTTACAGGGCCATGTCTTACGACATTTTGCTGTGAGGCAAGTCAGCTAATAAACAAGTTATTTTTGTACTCCAGATGAGAGCTGTACATATTATTATGTGCATTGAATTGAATGCTCAAGCGTCACTTAGAGAGAAATTTAAAGAAATTAGAATTTTAACAGTAGCATCTCAATATTTATATTTAATTATATTTGAGAATATCGTGTTTGTTGACGGTTCATAGGTTACCTTAGGAACAGTGATGTGCAATTCTTAAATACTAGAAATAAGCATAAATTTATTGGAATGGCTTGTGGACCACATAAGGTTCTCCGCACGTCTCCTTTGCAGAACTTAGTGTAGCTTTGACACCTATTATTATTATTATTATATCCAACGGGGACGCCGGCAACCGGACGGATGATCCACCCGCGACGTTTGTGGGCCATTTCGTCCATTTCCCCAAAACCTATTTGACGCCTATGTACATACTAATGTTAACTAGTTACTTAATGTATTCTAATCATTCACACTATTAGTAAAGAGTGACCCTGGGTTTTATTGCCAGGTTCTTTCTCTCAGGATCAATGTTATATGCATTTGCATACGCAAACATGCAAATGCATATAATCTGATGTCTAGTAATGTAAATAAGACTATTTATACTGTCGATTGATAGGACTTGGACTACGCATGTTGAACATACATCACTTTGTAAAGCCCACCATACATTGTGAGGTCGATCGGATCAGATAAAACTGCGGCAGTTTGGCCTGAACGGATGGGAGAACATACACGATACAATCGCATCCCGTGCGACTGTTGCGATCTTACCTCCAGGCCACAATACACACACGATGCGAATTTGCATCCCGTCAGGTATATTTGAAGGTAAATCGTTTCAAATATGGTGGGCTTTAATATTATTAAAGTCTGGTCAGTTGTAATCTCAGTTCGAATTTGACTAGTTATCAAAGGGAGTGAATCTCCTTCTCTTATTTACAAAACAAAATTTCTGATTGGAGGGAAATTTTGCAGATGGATGTAATGAAAAAGATTTAAAAGTATCCAGTGAAGAGTTGATACCAGGTGCACTTGACAGAAGCATAATACCTACTTGAATTGCATATGTCATATGAAGATGTGACTTCAATATTAAAGGAATCACTGTAGTGGTTTACTACGAGTATGCTGTAATTTCAACTCCAAAGACCTTTTTAACTATAAAAGGCGAGTTACCTAACCTTTTCTTCATATAATACCTGTGCTAAAAATAACATTTCCAAGCAGTAGATATTACTTAGCATTTTTGTTTTCGTTCTATATATATTACTGTTACTGTGTATAAAGTGAAAATAAAATCAAATAAAAATAAATAATTAAACAATAAAAAACCCGACTGCAACTTTGTATCTAGGATTGAATTAATGTTATTGGAGTCCTGCCTGCTTAAAGTTAAATCTGTATAAATATATATATATATATATATATATATATATATATATATATAATCCTACTGTACGTGTGTATGTCCTGAACTCCTAAACGGCTGGACCGATGTTGATGAAATTTTTTGTGTGTGTTCAAGTGGATTCGAGAATGGTTTAGATTCCCAATTTGGTTCTTTTTTTTTTCGCAGAACAACGTCTGTCGGGTCCGCTAGTATCTGTATATATTTCTAACTTTTCATTTTAATACCCCACTCGAAAAGTTTGACCAAGTTTTTTTTTGACAACGAACCTATTTGCGCCAAGAAGCCTAAACTTGATGATTCAGCGTGCTCAAAATTTATTTATTTTATTTATTTATTAGCGTAAACATAGCAGCCATTTACATATAAATCGATAATGACTGAACTAGTATAAAACTGTATCGCAGTCATTGACGCCCATAAACAAAATGTGAAGTAATCGAGCTGTGCACTTAAGTGACAAATTTTATGTAACACATTATACTTACAATAGAAACAAATTTTATGTAACACATTAGTACAATGCAAAATTAAGTAAAAAATGAACACAATACAACTTTTTTAGGTAGGATGGGCCAAGAGGGGGATCTCATTGAAGGATGATCTCTGTATTGTGTGTGTGAGTGTGAGTGTGTGAGTGTGTATGTGAGTGTGAGTGTGTATGTATGTGAGTCTGAGTGTGAGTGTGTAAGTGAGTGTGAGTGTGAGTGTGTGTGTGTGTGTGTGTGTGTGTGTGTGTGTGTGTGTGTGTCGTAGGGTCCCGTTTTACAGGGTAGGTCAGTGTCGCATTTACATTGTATTTGCCGCCCGTAGGCTACAGAAAAAAAATTGCTTAAAAAAAAAGAGTTAAGTACATATTCAAGGTGACCAAGAGGTCACTGGTAGTCTACATTTAGTTTTGCGTGGTTACTTTAAAAGATTAAAGTGTTCCGAAAGCATATTAGGTTCTAAAAATAAAAACAAACGAAATTCACCATTTAATTCAAGATGGTGGATAACGGAATGAACTAAATACCATGAAAATAGAAATTTAGACTGCCAGTGAGCTCCCCCAGTGAATTCTAAAAGAAAATTGTTAAATTACGCAAAAGTAAACGAGCTATTCAACAAACTCTTAAATTCAAGATGGTAGATAATGCAACGGACCGAATACCAAACATAACTAAATTTAGACTACCAGTTACTTACATTAATGAATTCTGAAAGAAAATTACACTTAATTGTTTCTGACTTTAATACAGACAGAGGTACAAAATTTAGTACAAATATTATAATGCGCGTGTGTGTGTGTTAAATAAATGGTAGTGTGTGTGATAAATAAATGGTAGTGTGTGTGTTAAATAAATGGTAGTGTGTGTAATTATGGTTTTATTGATTTAATGTTATTAATAATTGTTTTATGCATAATTAGAAAAAAATATTGCTCCGTGCACTCCTCCTGTATAAAATACTCCTCCGTCCGCGTAATTTTCGTAAAAAAGGATAAGGTTAAAAGATTTTGCTTCACGTATTATTATATTTATTATAGATTATAAAATGATTTAAAATTGCGTACTAGATAAATGAGAAATCTACTTAATATTTAAGGATGTGTAACACAATAAACAGTCTTTTAAAGAAAAGAAATATATTCATTAGTTCTCTCAACAAGACTTAGAACTATAACCCCAGGGTTAGGACCCCTTAAGTTTATTTGTTAGTGAATAATTAATTGTCGAGTGTATTCCCTGTATTCCCTATGGCTCCCAACCAGAGCCTTGAGATGACGCTCGCTTCGCTCCCTTAATAGACCAACAGAGCGTGAGAAAGAAGTCTGGAGAAGTCATCATCATTCAAACATTGCCTATGAGTAATAAATATAGACGACGACGTACTTTTATATATGTGTGTCAGGGCAGTGACAAGAATTTTCCGTCGTTTTCCAAATTGCAAAAATAGCGTTTACCTTGTAAACTGGTGAATATTAGATTTCTAAAATATAAGCGAATCCTTGTGTTGTTTACAGTACCACTGTAATTAATAGCCACGGTGTCTTGTTCTTTAAGTAATTTTAATGTGACTAAAGCAGACAATCCAAATAATTACACGTTTCGCCGGTAAATACAAAATTTTCTAGCAATTCTTAGATAACATATATTTGTTAATATTTTGTGTTTAGCAAATGAGTAAAAAGTTTTAATCATAGTACATTGATTACCCTTGCATTGTGCAGTAATATTTCCTATTCACAATGAAGAATTGATCTTAAATAACGTAAAATAGGAGAATGTCTTTTTACGATAGGGCTTGACCACCTGATGACGTCACGCTTATCGATGTATGGATAAACCATGGCAATATGAAGTAGAATGTTATACGTACACGCCTGTTTTTGATCACATTAACGGGATAACAACTAGCATATTATAGAGCTACTTTTTATCCCGCTAATGTATTCCAGTGGGAATTGGGAAGAAAAACGGGTGGAGCCGCGGTAATCTGCTATAGAAGCTGAACTATTTCATGGTTATGTACCTACCAATGAAAAAATATTTCAAATATATATCATCCTAAATGCTAAACTAACTTTAAGAAACATAGTTTCGTCATGTTCGTTGGTTCGTCTGTCCATTCTCGGCATTCCTCCTAAACGGTTAAAGCTAGAAAAAAATTACTTTGCATCAATATGTGTATTTATAACGGTGACCAAGGGCTACAATAAAATAATGAAAACATTTTTCTGAGTTGCCTCCCCTACATATAAAGTTAATGATATTTTTTCTACCGTCAACCTCATTGTGTGGGGTATGAATAGATAGGTCTTTTAACAATATTAAGAAGTTGCAAAGTCAACTTTTTGATTTAAGAATCCGTTTTCGAGATATTCAACTTTAAAACCCATATTTTCGTTAAAACAGGCTATTTTCTCTAAAAGCTAAACGGCTGGCTCGAAAAATCTTAAAAAATCATGATGATGGTCTATGTAATTAAACTATAAAGAAAAACTATAACAGATCAGATACTTTGTTAGTTCAGGAGTTATAGGCTATATAACTTGACTACGGACTACACTTGGCCGGTTTGTTTTAACTAATGCCAGTGCGAAAAAGATACGTAAGCTAAAAGTATAACGGATAAGTCAGATTCTATTGTATTACTTAGAAATAACACTCAATACTTTATCGATATTTTGCGTATTTCATAGTGTACACAACACTATTTCACCCACACATATGCATTTTGATTTTCTTTGTGTATCTTTCTACATACTATATCTATGCTCCCAACACACTTGTTCATCATTGTTGGAAAGTGACACATTTTCCACTATGTTTTGTGTTGTCCACAAACATACCAATACGGAAAATTCATTTTTATTCGAGGTCATTTCTTCGGTATAAATTATTGCTACATAAATAGTTTTTTAAGTGATTAGAGTCAGAGTCAGCGACTGCCAGATTTGCGTCATGTTATAAAGGCAAAGGTAAGAATCGACCAGTGAGTATGGAGTTGCGGCAGTGGTTACTTTTTTTTATATTTTCTCAAAGGCGTTTAAATAACAGTTTTAAGAGTGTCTGGCAGGAGTGGCATGCGGTAGCAACCGTGCTAACTGTCCGACAATGGGTGACATGGTTTTTTATGTTATTCTCAAGAAAGTCATCCGGCGGCGGGGCGGTCGGAGATTAAGGAGGATAGACAACAACTCGTGACCGTGCCTCGGAGAGCACGTTAAGAGGTCGGTCATCATGTAGGAACATCTATGGCAGTCGTTAGGGGTGGTTGGAGCCCTAAATCAAAAATCCGACCGGTCTAACTACAGAAATTCGATATCGCCCATGGGTTGTGGAGGTCAGATGGCAGTCGCTTCACGGAAAATATCGAAGTTCAGCCGAATCGCAGTTAGACTGGAAAGCCGACCCCAACTGAGTTGGGAAAAGGCTCGGTGAATGACGAAGGACAACCTTGACATCCTTGGCATAGACGTTCGTCGAGAGCTCAATAATAAAAACTACATCGAAAGATGTATAGGGCTAGCTTCGCGGAAACTAGTAATACTGAATAAGGTAAAGCGATTCTTTACACCGCACCAGAGGTGTCTACTGTACAGATTAGACCCTGCGTCGAATACTGCTCTCACCTCTGGGACGTCTCCGCGAAGTATTTGCTTGACGCTCTCGACGCTATGCAGCGACGGGCTATCCGTATTATAGATTTTCCGGAGGTAACGGGAAGCATTGAGCCGCTAGCTCAGCGCCGAACAATAGCTTCCTTGGCCGCATTCTACCGTATTTACCACGGCGAGTGTTCTGAAGAGCTCTTCAATCTGATCCCACCCTCTTCCTTCCGATCCCGAACAACGCGTGCCGGGCAGAGATGCCACTCCCACACAGTGGATAGCATGTTCGCGAGAACCGAACGTTTTAAACGTTTGTTTCTCTGCCGAACGATTGTGGCCTGGAACGCCCTGCCTGTGCACGTGTTCCCCTCCCACATATAACCCTGGGTTCTTTAAGCAGAGCGTGAAGAGGCAGTAGGTCGTCAAGTTGAGGGCCACTCTCTATAGTATTGTGCGCTGTGAAAGTGGCCCACAATAGCTAGACGTCGTCACGACTTACCACCAGGCGGGCGGCGTCAATTTGGCGAAGCCAATATATAAAAATAAAAAAAGTATCAAAAATGTAAGGTTTATGAAATATCGCATTTGCCCTGGATACTATTTTTACACCTTTACTACCTGATATCCCCGCAAGTAACCGTAACTCCACACTCACTAATCGCTCTTACCTGTGTTGAAGACATGCTCTGAGAAAGTTTCAGTTTTTATAAAACTACGTAAGACTGGCAGTCGCTTGCACTTGGTACTTTGATCACTGTCGAACCACTAATAGCCCGTCACACGTCGGTTGACCGACCTTGTAAAGGCCGATTTCCTTCCATTTTCCTAGGAAACTCAAAGGTGCCGACAGTTAACGGTTTTGCGAGTAAACGCCTTTTAAAGGCGCCCCGACGTGTGAAAGGGTTAATTTTTACAAGACATAGATTAGATTTCAAAGCAGGAACGCATTATTAGTCTAGTCAATGAATGCTCACGGGGGTGTGGATGGAAAAGTCGAAAGCAGAAACGTTGACTTAGGAACTTTTTTTGGACTACCACCTTTAGAAGCTCATAACTAGGCAATTATTGGAGATAGATGCAAAGTGTAAAAGACAAAGTTGTAGAGAATTTAATTAGCTTTTATTATGTCGTTCAACACAATTTCGTACAATTTCACCCCCCCCTCGGGTTCACCTCGGAGGGGTCAGGACTTTTAGTATGTTTATCTCCTAACTAGTCCAAACAAAGTTCCTAAGTCAAAGTTTCTACTTTCGACTTTTCCATCCACAAGTTATTCCTTTACTAGGCTATATGGTCGTATTATAACATAACATAACATAACATAACATAGCATCACACCTTTTTCCCCGAAGAGGTAGGCAGAGGTGTGCAAACACACCCACATCTCGCCAGCTATGTTAGGTCCCATGTAATAGGGGGCGAGCCTATTGCCATTTACCGGGCACAAGTTACAGACTCTGGGATAATTATCTGGGTAAAATTCTAAAGAGAATTATACATTATCCACCAGACCCGGGAATCGAACCCGAGAGAACCTCGAGCGTGGCAGTCCGTACATAGTACCATTGTGCCACCGAGGCAGTCGTATTATAATTAGGTAATATTTTCAGTGTACATTTTTAAAATACTACAGCAAATGTTTGTTTTTCGGGAGAACGTGACATTGTCACATGTTTCAGCTTAGCACTAGGAATATATGTCGATTGTTTCGGACAGAGAACGTCACTGTACAGAATTAGAACCTGACTGTCTACAACACTCTTACGCACGTCAAGTTGTACATTGCTGGTTTTATTAGACGCGAAATACCCATTCTGACGTACAAATGCGTATCTAATAGAGTCATTTGGATATAATGTATAATTTAATTATTAGAGCGTAGCGAGCGAAGCTCTCATAGTGCAAGAAAGTTGAATCCTTTCTTATGCGAGATATCTGTCAATACTTTACCAATTTCAACAATTTATATATCAAATTAAACTAGATTTAACTGACATCATTCTAACGGAGCCCGAATTATAATAATAATATATAATATAAGAATACAAATTCATCGTAAGATACAAAAATATGGCCAATAGAATTATCGGAAAAAAATACTACAATGTCATGTAGTACTTAGAATGATACCTAAATTTTTAGAGAAATTGCAAAACAAAATACACTCGTAATAATGAGAGTTCGCACACAACAGTTCCGTAAGGAGCCGACCACGCGTCTGAGCCGCGCGGTATGGCATATGGCACCTCGTAGACCTACGACACGGCCGGCAGTCAACTCACGCATGCGCAGTGCACACTCCAACGTCGTCGCCCGCCTTCAAAATAGTGTACTTTTTGACTAAATCTATAATATCTCTTAAGATATTCGTTGAAATCAAATGATGTAAAGGACTAATTTGTACTTTTTTTTTTTTTTTTTTTTTTTTTTTTTTTTTTTTTTTTTAGTTCCGCGACCAAGACCGCGGCCGCTCTAACGTCTGTTGCCGGGCGTCTCTGGTTACAAGCAGAACGTATTTCCAGTGGCGCCCGGCGGACTTTGACCACCTCTGTGGTCTCTGCGGGGGTTGGGTCGGGATGAGAATCCCGCGTCGTTGGGGGTAGGGTTTTATCCCGCGTCAGTGAGTGAATCTGGTTGCGTGCTATGGGGCAAAGGCCCCGCAGCACGCAACCCTTCTAGCCTGCTTCTGTAAGGACGACGGGTGGCGATCCCGCCGTCCTCAGGCCCCGATCATGGAGGTCGATGGTCTTGGGCGTAGATGAGTCTGCGGCGGCCTCGCCGCTGACTACGGAACTCGGCGGGGAGGGCACGCTCCCTCTCCCTCTCGGCCGCCTCCTTCGCGAGCACGACTTGCTCGCAGAAGGACACGGCCGCGTTCCACCTACTCCCGCTGGAGACCATGGCTTGAAGCATGGTCTCCAGCGAGAGGGTATCCACGCCCAGACCCACTACGAGGTCCCGGCGCTGACTCGCCCACGCTGAGCACTCCACCAACGTGTGGAGTGCGGTGTCGTCGTCGGAAACCTCGCAGTGTTGACACCGGGGTGTGACCTCACGATGGATGCGAAACAGATAGCTACCGAAGCATCCATGCCCGGTAACGATCTGCGTCGCACGATACGTGAGGTCACCATGCTGCCTCTGCAGCCAATCGTCCATGATCGGTCTCACCGCCGCGATGATGGTGGCACCCCACTTGGGTTGCTCAAGTCGCACCCTCCATGACTCCATGAGATCCTGTCGGAGTTGGGACCGCCGGTCATCGATTTCTCGAGACGCAGGCCTGTGGTCCCGCTCCAGCGCCTCCTTGCGCCATTGGAACAATGACGCAAGGGCTCTCGCTTCCAGGTCCCATGGAGGGGTCCCGGCTAGGAGACATGCAGCCTCTCCGGAGATCGTGCGGTAGCCCCTTATTGTTTTGACGGCCAAGGTCCTCAACGGTCTGTTAAGGAGCGTTGAGTTGTTGGCCGTCAACCGCGCCGCCCATACGGGAGCCCCGTATAGGGCCATACTCCGGACGATCCCCAGGTACAGTCTCCTGCAGGAAGCGTTGGGTCCCTTTAGGTTGGGCATCAGTCGCGAAAGCGCGACCGATGCGTGTGTCACCTTGGGGACCAAACTTCGGAAATGTGGTCCGAAGTTCCATCGGCTATCAAGTACGATCCCTAGATACTTCATCGAGGGCTTGATGCCGATGCTAACGCCTCCCACATTTATGCTGGAACCTTCAGGTGGACCGTTCCGAGGTCTGTGAAAACACAGAACCTCGGACTTGTGCAAGGCCACCTCCAGTCCCAGCCGCCGTATCCGACCCACGACTTGAGCAACACCCGTCGTGACCTTGAGTGCTGCCTCCTGGTACGTTGCACCCCGCGCCGTGACGAGGGTATCGTCGGCGTAGCACGTTACGCCGACGCCCTCAGGCAACGCACCCCGCAGCACCCAGTCGTAGCCGATGTTCCACAGAAGCGGCCCCAGGACCGACCCCTGTGGAACACCGCACGACACATCCCGCCGAGCTGGCCCGAGCCAGCTGGGGAAGGCTATGGCCCTCTCCGAGAGATAGGCCCCGACAATACGACGGAGGTAGAGAGGCGTTTCGTGATACACGAGCGCCTCCCTAACGCAGCTCCATGGCAAGGTGTTGAACGCGTTGGCGATGTCAAGAGACACCGCCACCACCACCTTGCCCTGCGAGACTGCTTCCTCCGTCAGGCTCTTGACGCGCATGATCGCGCTCACGGTGGAGCGTCCCCGACGGAAACCGTACTGGTTGTCCGCCAGGTCTGGCCCCACCGTCGAGAGATGCTCGACGAGGCGTTCCGCGATAATTCGCTCAAAGAGCTTACACACCTCGTCGAGCAACACGATCGGCCGGTATCCGGACGGTGAGTCCACCGGCCGCCCCGCCTTACGGATCAGGACCAGCTTCCCCGTCCTCCACACCTTGGGAAACTGGCCCCTTTCGAGGCATGCGCTAAAGAGCCCCACTAATTTGTACTAAATTAAATTCTTATGACGTCTAGCGTATTTGTTTGGATAAGGATTAATATCTTAAGCATAAAAATAGCTTCGCAAATCATGAATTGCTTTGAATCAATTTTGATTGCTATAAATTACGTTATAGGACGTTAACCCTAAGAGGTAGATATATGCCATCGCGGACTTTTTTATAGAACTTTTTAAGGCAAATAAATTCGTAGTACACAATGTTAACGTTACTTTAACCATTTAAGCAGCGTACACCACGGAAGCTCCCAAAATAAATAATTTTCCCCCGTTTTTGTAACATATATCATTGCTGCTCCGCTCCTACTCGTCGTAACGTACTGTTATATAGCCTATAGCCATACTCGATAAATGTATTACATAACTAAAAAAGGTATTTTGTAATCGGACCAGTACTTTTTGAAATTAGCGCGTTCAACCAAACAAACAAACTCTTCAGCTTTATAATATTAGTATAGATAAAATGACGATCTATGCATTTTATTGCGGTTATTAGCCGCATCCACACCAGACGATCCAAAATGGATCGGCGATCCCGCCATCCGCGATCCAAGATCGTGATGCGTGGAGCGTGGATCGTACTAGGTCGATCCAACAGCAATCTTTAGCGATCCTGACTGGCTGATCTAACACGCTCCTGCCGATCCATACTGAATCAGTTGAACTTTGTCTGGCTATGGAGTCACATGTGCAACGACGGCGACAAATAGCCGTGGCAGCAACAAGCTACATTGCCTACATTTTACTTACATATTTACGACAAAAATTACGAAAACGAGAAAGACAGTATTGGGTTAAAACAATGTTATAAACATTTATTCTTCCTATAAAGGGATATTAAACGAATACATTGCGAATTATCCATAACGGCGGATCACGCGATTGAACACAACCGTTCACACCGCGCGTGCCAAGCGACCGAGGCCCCTTTGAGCGTGAACAAAAAACGGACAACAAATGGATCGCACGCGGCGGGAAGCGCGCGGCACGTCCACACCGCCTGCACATTTGGAGCGCGTTCCTGCCGCGCGCGATCGGAGCGCGGTGGATCGTCCGGTGTGTACCCGGCTATTGGGATTTATGCATCGTGCATTAAATGGCTATTAAACTAATCTAAGGTCACAGGGCTTCGGCGCCCACGCGTCTTTTGTCTACAAGTCAGTGACCGCAGGAAGATATGAACAAGTTTTAATGGTGACAATTAATGTGCTTCCATATGAGTATTGGTGTTTTATCCCAATTAGGACCATGAAAGTAAAATTATTGTTGTGAAGACATCCATCAAATATATCGCTGTGGTGATATGAAAAGTATAGATGTCGATGATGAGAAGAATTAAAAACTATACTGGGATATAGGTTTGTTTTGTGTATATATTTTCTCATTTTGAAAAATAGTCAGTTGAAGCTTAAGATCTGATAAGTATTATACCGCAAGACTTTTTTGAATTCGATCAAAACTCGGCGAGATAAAAAATTTTGAATGTGACCATTTTTGCGCTGGTTGTAACTTCTTTAAATCGCATTTCTTCGAAAAAATCACAAAGTAAAAAGTGTTCTATTTTGCCCGTTTTACCCTTAGAAATCATTTTCCAATATAAAAACCAACTTTTTATCAGTTTACAAATTGAAATGTTTATAACAATTAATAGCCCACCGGCACAGATTTTGTTTTCTAACTAATCGACGCCTTTTGGTCCAAGGTTTACAAAAAGTACAAATTTGTATTGGGGAAATCACATTTTCACTGATTGGTCAGTCATTTTAGTTTTTCAGTGGGTTCGTCGCTTGCCTATTTGATTGTCGGTCCTTTCGACATTTTAAGGACAATATTTTAATTTCATATTTGTTGATAAGCTTTCAGGAACATTATGCGATCGAGATTGAATTGCCCTTACCGCATTAGTCCTCACCGTAGTGAAATTAAGTCAAGTCTTGATAGTGTTAAATTGTTGGAGGGAATTACTATGCAACATTTTCAGATAATTTGCATTTTGCAATTGATCTATATGTCTACGAGCTACACAACCACAGAAGAACGAATGGTAGTTACGATGTTTAGGGTGCAGGGTGCTAACGACGTCTCACCATTTTATTGTAGACTAGTTTATAATAAAAAAAACATCATCGTACCCATAATGTCGTCTACTACGCAATATCTCCACTGTCTACTTCCTTAGTTCCGGTCGGACATTAATGCGAACAGCAGTGGAATTACATTATTCGTTTCTATGGAACTATTCACCTCTGCATGCACTGTAAATAGCTGTTCGAAAGGAGACGGGCAACTTTTAAATGTGCCGTCCATAAAAAAATCGCTAAATTCCTCTATTTTTTTACGCGAATCAGGGGTACAAAATATTATTATTCTTCTATCCTCATTATAATAATCGGCCAAAACGAAATCATTATACGTCTTTGGAATAGCTACTTCTTCTATATTTCTAAAAACGGTTTTGGGAACTTCTTCAAATTTATTCCTTGCGTCCGTATAATTGGTGCTTTACACTTTAAAATTTTGGAATTTCCATTAAAGAATCAAAGTCTTTATTTTTAAGGTCAAATACTTTTTTGTCATGTAATTTTGGAATAGGATTATCGGATTCTTGTACTTATCATCTTTTTCAAATTCGAAATTTCCATCAATGCATTATTTTTGTGCGGATCCGGGTTACAAGCGTGTGGCTGTTTGGTTAAAATACGTTCATCCTAAAACAAATGAAAGTTAAGGTTATAGCTTAAAAAGAAAAAAAACAAGCGCCTCCCCTCCCTTTAAGAAAAGGGATTACTTCTGCCCGAAGCCCCTATCGTTCTCGCGTTTTTAACTTCGCGAAATTACCCGCGACACTACTAGCTGGTAGTGTTGAAGAGAAAGAAATTTCCCCACGACACTACCGGTAGTGTGGTGGGTAAGAAGCGATACGCCGTCTGCGGGCACCGCCAACAATAGTCGTAACCTTCATTGTAAATTTCAAAGTTTCACCAAACTGTTTGCCAATGCTAGATTTAGGTTGACGAGATATAAAAACGACATTAAAACTATAAAACCCATGATCAGTGTTTAAAACATCGTAAACCATTGTTATACCTATATAAAACTTTCAAACCCACGTGTCAGTTTTGCTAGTAGTGTTCTATTAACTTAGGTAATGTTACAATGCATGGAATGAATTTATGTTTGTTTGTTACCATTTGTATTGTATTGTATACACCTGGTAAATCTAAGTCTGGTCAGAATCTTAGTGATTAGTACAAACACCAGCACCAAAATCGATGTCGTGTTTAGAATAAATCTTAGTCTACAATGATGGTTGACGTATATCAAAGGCTTATGAAATAAACCAAATCTATTAATTTTACCACACATAGCATAGCATTAAATGAATTGGCTCATGAACGTTTGACTTTAGAGTTCTTCACACAGCAAGAAATTATAGACGCCCCTTCGGAGGCATCTACATACTAAGATAGAACAAAACATGCTCATCACACAAAGTTTTGTCCGGTTTGTAGTAGTTAGCTTTTGGCAGTGTCACTAACCACTAGACCACACTGCATAGCAAACGCCCTGCGCTCCCTCTCGATGTCGGCCTCATCTGATAAACCCTCCGTGACCCAGTGCCCCAGGTACTTAAAACTTGAAACTCTTTTTACCGAAATGTTGTACTATAAATCACCTTTGCCTACCCCATGTTAATATAATATGTGTGATAATGATTAATGTATATAAAACATTAGATATATTGTGATATAAACATATGTACTTCTGGCAGTGTCACTAACCACTAGACCACACTGATTGTCAATTTGTGAGTCTATTCTGTCAAAATCACACCACCATAAATATGATGTACGCGAAATTAAACATACTTATCTCAACCCGATTTACTAGTACATGTATTGCATCACAGTTTGCCGCATGGGAATACGATACTAACTGACCAGTATGTGCACGAGTATACTACTGGTATAAAGGTCATAACTACACGACGCCAATATTCTACTTTCATTCAGTATAATATTAAAACATATAATAATCGCGTTCCTTGTATTAAATACCCTGGTTTCCTCACCTATGAAGTGACTAATTAGAATGACTTCTCTTACATTGACTTTGTTCCCTCAACATGTAAAACTACAGTTTAATAGAATTGCTACTTGATGGTTTTAATGTTCACATTAGTTATGTGAAAATAAAAACCATCAATGCATACTTTTTAATATCCTACAAATATTATAAAGGGTAAAGTTTGTATGTATCTTTGTTACTCTTTAACACCAAAGCTACTGAACTGATTTTGATGAAATCCGACAATAATGTAGTTTATTCATCAAAATAACACATGCCATACATTATGAAGACATTGTGTTAATTGCCCAAAATGCAGCGAATGCAGTTTTTATTTTTACTTACTAAAACCGATGACATGGTTCCTAAGAACAGGTCTTCGTATGTCTGATAGTTTCAGACTTTCCCTCACTGACCCATTGTAATGTTGCACCCACACCGCCGCCTTCATCAGCGTTCCCCGCTCTCACATGACTAGGGCCGATGGCCCATTGGTTTGGCGTCTTGACCACTCACTAAATCTAGTTACGCGGCTGATATGACAGTACACTAAAATGTACAGTTTTTTTGCTGTAAAAGCGATCTGCTACATCAAGTTTACAATGATGTTTTTACCTTTAATTTCTATCTAATATTTAAGTAATCAAATTATATTATTAATTTCTTTTTAAACCTCTTTATTTGCAATAATCACAGTATTATATTTGGATGTTTCTATCAACACGTGATCTATAGTCCGCGGATCGGTTGAACGACTGACATGAGTTATCACTCTACCTTACCGTAGCGATCGGAAGAGTTTGTCATTATCCAATAATATCGCAGGAAATTTCAAAAAATGTATTAATTGAGTCACGCGTTCGGAATTTTCTGCGATATCATTGGTTATCGACCAACTCACCCGATGCCATGCTAACAGGGATCCTGACAATTACTTTGTTATCTGTCGCCATGACAACACGATGTACCAAGTTAGATATCGATAAAAAATTTGCAAATGCAAAGAGGTTCAATATAATCATTATTGTAATCTTAACATAGTATAAAACAAGTCGCTTCTTGCCGTATGTACCTATGCCTATGCATAGATCTTTAAAACTACGCAACGGATTTTATGCGGTTTTCACAAATGGATAGAGTGCATGGTTCTCAAGAAAGGTTATTAATACCTACCTACATAGCTAGTTAAAGATATTTTTTTCTGATCTGAGAATAACGTAAGTACCCATAATGTCAACTTTATTTCATTAAGTTTAATACCTATTAATAATTGTGTCTCTTTTTATCTAGCGCCACTTAGCCGTCGTGAATATTTTGTTAATACACATTAGCAATACGGACCTAGGCCTCATAAACTAAGCCCGCTATTTTTATATTTCAAACATAACAGTTAGGTCTCTTTTCCATTGGACTATGATATTCTACTTACCAACCTGTCCATCTACACCCGCCATATGTACTGACCTGTTTCGTCAACCTCCTTTCATCCATCTTTTAAACGTGCCCGAACCATCTAAGCATCCCTTTATCTAGATCACTACACACCGCATAGTTCCTGTATCACGCGGCTATTCCTCACTTTAGCCATACTTTTGAAACTTCTCAGTTTCACTCCACACTGCATTTATTTTACTTTCATGCTTCTTCTGCCACACCCAATTTTCACTACACAAAAGTGTAGGGACAAGCACTCCTCTACGCACAACCAGCCGTGCCTTCTGACTGTTAATAAAGGTATGCTGTGACCCAATCACTTGATTCCCTGCCATAACTCTTCGTTTAATATCATCGTCATAATACCCTTTATCCTCTTTCACTTGGTCCACTTTTTCTCCATCAATCACAGTCGCACATTTTTATATTATATCGTACAAAATGTTCAAACTGGTCAATACCCATACCGAAATCCAATCTTAATCATTGTTTTAGCTAGAGATATCCAGGGAAGTCTCCCTCTGAATAGCAACGGGTCCAGTGGCGAGCGGTGTTTGCCATATTCGGACTTATAATATTTGCACAAACCAAAATGATCCCACAAAAGTTTTGGAGACAACCAACGTTATTAATTGTACTAGTGATTGCAGAAAGTTCTGCAGTAGGCGTAAGGAACCCACAGATGTTAATATTTTTCGTCTTACTTCTTGAACATTACTTTCCAGCGTGGTCATTGCTGCCAGCATTCTGGGAAGTATTCAGTCAGTGACGACGTCAATGAATTGTAAATATTGTAATTTTACTAAATAATACTTATTTATATGTTTACAAATAGTAAAGTCTTGTTTTCATAAACGAGATCCACCTTTGTGACATTTTATAAACCTGATTTTCTTTGTCGATTTAGCAAATTTATCGATAACGTGTATCGACACTGTTACATTAAAAGTGGGTGGTAAGTTTTTGTCTTGTCATTATAGTGTTATGATACAAAATGTATATGTATGTGTTTGTGAAAATGTTATTGTGTTATTCTTATTGTCATGTGTGAGTTTCGTAGTGGCACCCGATTGGGTTTGAGTGTCTGAGAATGTGTGCGTGTCGATGACCCCCCGCACTAAAAATTATAGTCTTTTATGTATCAGGAAAATGCATAATGGCCTCTCCCGTCATATACGACGACCGTGTTGCTCTATGGTTACACCCATTATATTGGTACAAAAGATAATAACCATACTGAAATCCGAACCTAAATTCCAAGAGACGCATACGAAGTTGCGGTGGTTGTGGACAGAAGCTAGTTGATATTATATTCGCATAAATTGTACATATGTTAGAGCTATTAGTAGTAAGTTGTGGTTAACAAAGGACCCTAGACATCCTGGGAGTAGGCTTCGCTGATATTCGAGTGTACACAGAACAGTCAGCGTTATAAAAATATTAGGTGACAGAATGGTCAAAATATAGTATGGGAAACATTTATGATATGATACAACGTCTATGGACTGTTAAAACCATGCCATTGCTTAGATAAGTTTTTTTGTACTGAATAAATACAGCCACCCCAACTGTGTTCTACTACCTTTATCTGACTATCCATTCCACACCGTACTAAATTATCCAACGTTTTTAACAGACCGTACTCGGTGTGTTAAAAACGGTTGTTCATGCGTTAATAGATGCTTCCCGTTCTCTGTAACTTGTACTAGAAATAACGAAGTTAGCATTTTAAATGAAGTCGGTTAACGCATTCACTGCCGGTGATTTTTCCTGTACCTGCGCCAGGTGCCGCACTTTTCTATATGCCTCAAACGCACATGTGAGTTTAACGAACTCTACCCAGTGCTTCAAACGCACATATGAGTTCCTACTAATTTGACGTTGATTTGTTCCTATTGGAACCAATTATTGTAACTAGATTCGTTGAACGGTAGACTTGTTTTGTAAAACAGTAATTGATGTTTTATATCTTCCAATGGAGTTTTATTTACAATAAGAATTACAATATACATAATTATACGAGGATACTAAAAATATTTACATTAAAAATATCGTTTAAAAAATCCTCCGCGTCATTGCCAACTGGGAAGGTTCCCAGAAGGCTGGCTGTGTTGCCACGTTGGATGGCGATACTTATTCTTTGGGCCAGAAAATAGCCAGCCTTCTGGTCCTGAGAAGCATCGATTAAGCGTTTAGCAATGTCTCTATAAAGGCGACGAGCACTTGGACCCCATGACCCCAGTGTCTCAACCCCAAACAGCTCAAATATGTAATCACTTGGTAGGTTAGCATATTTACGCCGTTTGAGGCCTTCAGCCGATGCAGCAGCAGCGCCGGCACATCCTGATGTGCTTGGAAGGTGTGAAGGTACTAAGGTGTCAACGCATGTAGCGTCCCACACCAAAGGCCTTCCCATCTTCCACGGTAGCAACAACATACCGTCCGGTCTCTTTTCATCGCTTCGTGCTAAACCATTTGGTTCACGTACGGCCGTAAGACCTGCGATGGAAAGAGCTCTACGAATTATGTCGTTTAGAATAGCGTGCCGAGGTATACTTGTGTTTTATATATTTTTAATTTATCTAATCTATTTTACAATTAACAGAGGAAGAAAACAAAAATAAAACTTAAGTTCCACATATCTAGTTTACAATTAACAAAGGAAGAAAACAAAAATAAAACTTAAATTCCACATATCTAGTTTACAATTAACAAAGGAAGAAAACAAAAATAAAATCTAACATGAATTCCACATCATCATCTACCTGCCCTTATCCCAATTATTTGGGGTCGGCGCAACAAGTCTTTCTCCTCCACACACCTCTGTCAGAAGTCATCTCTTCATTCACTCCTCTCCTTGTCATATCCTCTTTCACACATTCCATCCATCTTTTCTTTGGCCTACCTCTACTTCTTAAAGCCTCTACAGTCATACTTTGCACCTTTCTAACGACATTGCTTTCCTCTCTTCTCATAACATGTCCATACCATGACAGCCGCTCGCTTCTCAATTTTTCATTCGCTGGTGCAACTTTCAAACTTCCTCTAATATACTCGTTCCTTACCCTATCCATTCTTGTCACACCACACATCCATCTTAACATTCGCATTTCCGCTGCATGCAATTGTCTTTCATCCGTCGCTTTTACGGCCAAACATGAAAGTCCATACAGGACGGCAGGTCTGACGACAGTCTTGTAAATTTTCCCCTTAAGTTTCGGAGCAAATTGGGGGTCGCATATAGTGGCTTTGACCTGCCGCCATTTCATCCAACCTGCGTCAATTCTGTGCTTCACTGCACGATCGATTTCCCCATCATCCTGGATAAGAGAGCCGAGGTACCGGAAACTGGAGCAAACTGGTATTGGTGTGCCGTCTAACACCATGGGTGTAGGACTGGAGAGACCACCGAAATCAGATAACATGTACTCAGTTTTGGTTCTACTGATTTTCAAGCCTACACTCTCCAGTTTACATTGCCATTTTTCCAATCTACTCTGTACCTCAGGCCCGTCTTCACCGACGAGTACAATGTCATCGGCAAATAGCATACACCAGGGGGTCTCTTCCTGTATCTCCGATGTCAAAGCATCCATTATTAACAGGAAGAGATATGGGCTTAGCGCCGAGCCCTGATGCAAGCCTACCGCGACACTGAACTCGTCGGTGTTGCCAGCAACGGTTCGTACGTAGGTTTTCGATCGACAATACATCGCACAGATTAACTCTATATACTTCCCAGGCACACCTTTCTCTTTCAAGGCCCACCACAAAACCGTTCTGGGTACCCGATCATATGCCTTCTCGAGATCTACAAACACCATGTGCAAGTTTTTATGTGCACGCCTATATTTTTCACACAGCTGGCGGAGTGCAAATATGGCGTCTGTAGTCCCGCGACCAGGCATAAACCCGAACTGGTTTTGGGTAATCTCGCTTTCCTCTCGCACTCGTTTCTCTAACATGAATTCCACATATATACTAAAAATTCCATATATACTTTATTTGGTAAATATATATAAAATACATTTGAAACACGTCCATTATTGTTAATTAAACGAAAATTGCAACTAATGAAACACCATTGTAAATCGTACAATGAACAAACCTAAATATTTTCAACTCTAAAAAATAATTAATTTGTACATAACCGACAATATAAATTTACTGCCTCAATTTCGTCGACTCCTTCAGGATACCAGTGGAAACGACGAGAGTCTTCGCAAAAACCTGTCGCCGTCATTCCGTATTCTTTGAGAGATATGGTATAATTTGGAAATGCTTCAAAAATTAATCTGAATATATGGTAAGTGGGAGACGCAAGTTATACAATGTATATCCTATTTTTTTTAACCATATTTTCATTATATAATATAAATATGTATATATATTTACTTTATTGTATATTTTTATTTTCATATTTTCATTTAATTTATTTTGCGTAAAATAATCAGAAAAATATATTAATTGAACATTTTACCCAAAATAATCATAAAAATATGTATATTAACATTGTCGATGTTTTCTTATCCAGGACGTAACATATTAATTAGCCTTAAGTAGAACATTACAAAATTAATGAAACTCACATACGCGTTGAAGGCACTGGGCGAAAATGACTAAATATATGAACTCATAGACGCGTTCAAGGCACTGGATGAAAGTAACAAAAACGCGGATATGCGTTGAAGGCAGCGAATGCGTTAATGAGGTAATTCTTGACGAGTATTTGGCAGCTTCAGTTCGTTGCTTTTTAATTATTTTTAGTTTTTCTGCACCCGACCGACCATATCACCATTGTTTGTCAGTTATATGAGTCCCTTATCAACTAAGAAGTTTAAAATACTAATTCCTAATAGCGTAGGTAGCTAATACTTATATAGGTAGGTATATCTTACTTAGGTATCATTTCTTGAATACAATTATTAGGAACGTGCCACACTGTGTGTTAATTTGGTGCATTTTTTTATTTGTTAATTATAATTTACTAGTGGTCGCCCGCGACTTCGTCCGCGTGGTAATTTGAATTTTTTCCCGTTCCCGTCGCGCCGCGTCATTTTTTGAACAATTCACACAATATCTTTATAAATTGTAGCCTACTGTTATTCTGATGTATAAGCTATATTATTGTAAAGTTTCATTAAAATCTATTCAGTAGTTTTTTTGTTTGCTTGTTTTTACATATATCCATACATACATACATACATACATAGGGTTACATACATACATACTCACAAACTTTCGCGTTTATAATATTAGTAGGATATCCTAGCAATATAATATACTAATAAGTAATATCTATACTAATATTATAAAGCAGAAGAGTTTCTTTGGTTGTTTGTTTGAACGCGCTAATCGCAGGAAGTACTGGTTTAATTTGAAAAATATTTTTTTGTTGTGTAGTGCAATATTTAGGAAGGCTATAGGCTATATAACATCACTTTACGACGAATAGGAGCGGAGCAGCAGTGAAATATGTTTTAAAAACGGACAATTTATTTCTTTTGAGAACTTCCGTTGCGTGCGCTGGCCAAACGGTTAATGTTATGTTAAACTAATGTAATAAAGAATTGTTCTACTTTAAAAGTTAAACTAGGTATGCAATACAATCTGCTGTTGCAAAAATTGAGCTGAGTTTGTCGATCCGGGTCGAACTCCTAAACAACTGGACCGATCTTTATGAATTTAGATATATCACGGTGATGGTCACTATGACCGTGCCAAATTTCAAAAAGATCGGTCCAGTCGTTTTAGGAGGACTTCGATAACGAACGAAATACACGAGTGGTCTAAGAAAGAGCTTCGTAAACTCCGCTCAAAAAAAGTCCGCTATGGTATATATTTATATTTTAAGGTTAACTCACTATAATATAAAATAGTTACAAGGACGATACTCTCACTATTTCTCTCGGTCCCAAATTTGCTTGAGTTATATTATATAACAGTCGAGATTTATTATTTAGTCTCAGTTACCGGGTTGGCAAAGTTTCGGCGCCAATTGTCAGTTGACAGCTTAAGGTTGAATATGACGAGTTCATTTAATGCAAACTTGTTGAAGTACGAGTATAAATTAATAGCTTTATAGTTCAAATCGTCTTCCGACTCTCCCATTAGGCCAGAGTCAGTGTGTCTAATACCAGTTCCTTACGTTAATTTGCTCGAAATAAGTTTTCGTATTTCTCCATACATTTCACACAATTCCCTGACGTTACCGCAAGGGACACTGGTGTGAAATGCATGGGGAATACGAAAACGTATTTCGAGCAAATTAACGGAAGGTACTAGACACTCTGAATGGCTCAAAAATAAGTATATGACAATATAATTGGCCACTTCACATGTGCTATTTTGATGATTGAATTATATTATTGTCGAGTTTCATTAAAATCTGTTTAGTAGTTTTCGCGTGAGAGATCGCAACATTCATTCTTTCTCATTTATAATATTAGTAGGATGTAGGATATTGGATTAATTTATTACTTAACACGTTGAACGCCACGTAAAAAATCGGTTATTTCATTGGCGCCACGGAGGATACCGGTGGGCCGACCCATATTGAACCGTTGAAGCCACGGTGGTCACCGGTGAGCCAGATCAAGGCTTCGATTCAAATTGGTTTCACAGGCCACAGAACACAGATATCACACAAAAATGTTAACGGAGTGGGCCGCGTGGCTCTGTAGAACAATCTAGTCTTATTGGTTTTCGTGTGTTGTAGGGTTGTTCAAAACTTAATACAAAAAGACTTATAAAATGGGTATTTTGCTAAGAAAATGAAATACGATGGTGAATGGAAAGTAATCGGCCTAACCAAGAAAATAAATACATAATAAATCAAATATATTCTTATTTTTCAACGTAATCACCATCAAGTTCAATGCACTTTTGCCATCTTCCCTTCCAAGCATTTAGCCCGTTGAAAAAAAATGATTCTTCCTTAGAGTCAAAATATGCGTCTACTGCTGCTTTGACTTCGTCATTTGTCAAAAATATTTGACCTCCCAAGAGCTTTTTTAGGTTAGGGAACAGAAAAAAGTCTGACCGTGCCAGATCAGGTGAATAAGGTGGATGCGGTAACAGTTCAAAGCCACAGTTGTGAATTTTTGCCATTGATTGGACATACGTGTGAACACGAGCGTTATCTTGATGAAACAGGACTTTTATTCTGATCATTCCTGGACGTTTTTCTTTTATTTCCTCTCGTAAACGACGTAGTAAGGTGCAGTAATAATCAGAGTTTATAGTCTGACCCCTTTCAAGATAATCAACCATAATCACTCCCTTCGAGTTCCAGAATACTGAAGCCCATCACCTTACTTGCCGACAAAATCGACTTAGCCTTTTTGGGGGGTGATGAACCAGGTCTTTTCCACTGTTTTGATTGTTGTTTTGTTTCCGGTGTACAGTAATGAATCCATGTTTCGTCCATAGTAACAAAACGATTAAAAAAATCATATTCATCAGGTTCAAATAACTCCAAACAGTCGCGTGCAATAGTCAATCGCATCTTTTTTTGCTCAACTGAAAGCAGTCGCGGAACTCACCTCGCAGACACCTTGTGGAAACCCAACACGTTGACTATTATGTTTTGAGTACGTTCATAAGAGATGTCTATAATCTCGGCTATCTCTCTAATTTTCAATCTGCGGTCTCCCATAATTAAGTCGAGTATTTTTTTAACATTTTCGTCAGTAGTGGACGTCGAAGGCCTTCCAGAGCGGGGTTCTTCTTTCACACTCTCTACCACGCTTGAATTCTGCTATCCATTTTTTGACCGATGAATATGAAAGGGCGCAATCCCCTAATGTACTGACCATATCATCATGGATGGCTTTTGATGACAGCTCCTTCTTATGGAGGTACTTAATGACGGCACGCTGCTCGAATCCATTTGAGGAAATGATGTCAGATTGTTTTGTTAATAAATTTATAAAATTAAAACTAATTATCCCACACGTTTCAAACTTCACACAATTAACAGGTCTGAACTGAACTAAATAATGTGGGTAGATTTGATTTTTAGAACTAAATGGATCAGTGTTAGGCCGACTACTTTTCAATCCACCCTCGTAAAATTAAAACTAATTATCGCACACGTTTCAAACTTCACACAATTAATAGGTCTAAAGTGAACTAAATAATGTCGTTAGATTTGTTTTTTAGAACTAAATGGATCAGTGTTAGGCCGACTACTTTTCAATCCACTCTCGTATATTAGTAGGTTATCAGCATATAAAAATAATTAAACTTCCTATAACAAATAACAAATAACAAACAGTTTTTACCAAAATCTGAATATCTCTTCAAAAATATCAGTCTGCCAAATGGTGGGCCGCAGCGTGACCCCGCGGCCCCCGCGGAAAGAAATTCGTATTTCCGATCGTTGCGGCCACGCGGCCCACTCGTGTGAGATGTTGCTATATCTCACGATTTTGGCATGTAAGAGCTGATCTTTCTAATTGGAAGTACGAAATATCATATTTCTCATCGATAGTGTAATAAAAAAATATTTGAAAAATCGACAAAATTGAGATTTACAATGACAAAGAAGGTCCCGTTTTGGTTTGTTGTCCGTGGTCCTACTACCTGGTCCTACTAGTAGGACCACGGGCCATTCTTTTTGCCCCTAGTTCTATCAGTAGGACTGTAAGAAAAACAACATTATATTGTATGGGCAATGGTCCTACTAAACTGTGGTAGGACCACGAGTAATTTTCGCTGTTTGCCCGTGGTACACCTACATAGTTCACCTGGTTGTACCACGGGTAATATTTTTTTCCCCGTGGTCCACCGCAGTTTCACTGGGTGCACCATGGGAATTAATGTTTTCCCGTAGTCCACTTTAGTTCACCTGGTTGTACTACGGGTAATTTTTTTTCCCTGTGGTCCACCTGTACAAGATATATTGATATAAATATATAAATATAAATATATTGTACAGGCATCAGGCATACAACCTTTATTAAAAAAAAATATCATGCGCTTAGTAGGGCAGTATGGATATATCTTACCAGAGCCGCTTGGGTCCCTTAGCTCTCTATTATAAGATTCACAAACAACAAAAGTACTAGGAGTACAGAACTACAAAAGAGCACTCGCCAACTTCGCTTCTTTACCACCGTTCACCTGCTGAGACCACCTGGGTGGACCGTGGAAAGTTTTTTTTACAGCGGGCCACCTGTGACCACCTAGGTGTTACGTGGGAATATAAAATTTCCACCGTCCACCTCAAATGTACCAGGAATACATAACAACATAAGAGCCTTCAAGATTTTAAATTCTTTCAGTGAAAACCGATTGAATGTTTGAACTCAATATTCTGATTCTGGTTCTACAAATACACAAAATAATCACGAGAAAAGTTGTTAAAATGGTGATGATTTATTAATCACCCTTACGTTTAGAATAAATACTAATAAGTGGGTAACCAGGAAAAAGATCTTATTACTCCTAGTTGTACTATGGGCACTGCTACTTGTCTGTAGTCCTATTGATAGAACTACGGACAAGTAAAAATGTCCGTAGTACTACCAGTAGCACTACGGGTAATGTTAGGTGCTCGTGGTCCTACTGATAGAATTGCCAAAAGAACTGCCCGTGGTCCTACCAGTAGGACCAGGTAGTAGGACCACGGACAACAAATGCCCGTTTTTTGGTTTTTTGCTTACCTACTTCTCGAAAACGGTGCTTTGTACGAAATTGTGTTGTACGACATAATAAAAGCTTATTAAATTCTCTACAACTTTGTCTTTTGCACTTTGTATCTATCTCCAATCATTGCCTAGCTATGTGCTTCTAAAGGTGTACAGATCACAGGTGACAGGCTGTACAGATCTGCTTTCAAATAAGTCTGCTAGATGTAAACCGCACTAACGATGATTTAATGAAATTAAAATTGAATAAACTTCAAAGAGAAATAAATTAATTGCTACAAGTACCCACCATCAAAGTACACCTGCTTATTGTCTCAGGTAGATCAAATGTTGGCAATAGTACAAACTGAAACTGCCAACGGTCCTTGAATAGATTATACGGCATTACTATAAACTTGTATTTAATTTATTACTGATGACTGCTGTACTGCTGCTGTGGTACCAACGCGATACCTAAACTCATGTTCTTGAATTGCATGATAAGTTGAGACCTTTTTCTGGATTTATACTACGTAGGTAAGCTTACGGTCTATAGATAGCTCACTAAAGTTTAACTACGTCATATTGAGTCCTGAAATCTAACAAACTCCTAAACATATTGAGGAATTTGATTAGAATTTGGCTTTCAATTATTCATTTTAGCACTTTAAAATCATGGATGTTATGTACAATTGGTCACTTAGCAACATGGTCATTTTGGCATCTTGGTCATAACGCCCCGAAGCCATATATTATGACCATATGGAGGTGTGTTTGGTTGGTTTGTTACTTGGCAACAAGAGTTAAATTAAATTGCAGGTAATAAAACTTATTAATATTACTCACTCCGAAAAAGAGAACTATTTATAGTATTAAATGTATATTTACGTTATGTATTTTATGTTATACTAGCGGACGCCCACGACTTTGCCTGTGACAAATATTATACCTAAACCTTCCTCGGGAACTAGTCTATCTATTAGTGAAAGCAGTATTAGATAGGTGCAGTAGTTTTTGTGTTTTTCGCGAACATACAGACGCTGCGGAGGACTTTGTTTTATAATATGTAAAATGTAAGTGTAAATACTCTTTATTGTACACAATAGAGAAACAAATGGTTTATGACAAGTCTTAAAAAATATAATGTACAACAGGTCATTGCTAAAGAGCAATCTCTTCCAGGCAACCTTAGGATGGGATGAAAGTTACAAGAAATTATAGGGGCTGTGTACAATATGTAGTGATACTCATATAACCTAATGCTTGCTAAAGCGCATTCACGGCGGTTTAGCTTATACATGCATACAATCACGTCTCTTTGCCCGCTGGGGTAGGTAGTAGAGGTAGTATAGGCAGTTTAATTTATTAGCTATTTCCTTCTGTCGAAACAGCCACTCAATTACTTTCCAATCAATTACATTCGCTAACTCCACTCTTCATTAATGCTTCGTACGGTGCCTTTAGAATTGTCCTTGAAAATTAGGTACAGGTGCTCTCTCCATACTAAGTATATCTACAATTTGTTGTTAATTAATCGTTGGACTTTATCTCACAACCATTGGCATAATAAATTACCTACTTTATTCAAAAGTATTTTTATTAGGAATGGTAACAAGTTAACAACCTTCAAACAAGAAAAAAAGTAATTTGATAAATGATTGATTATAATTATGTCAAAGAACGTTCGCCATTCAATTGCATACATACCAATCAACCGTCTATAATAAATTGAAAAGTACCATTCAAATTATATCTATAGTAAAACTTTAGCAGATAAATAGCAAGCGGACGCCCGCGACTTCGCTCTCGTGGAATTCTTTTTCAGTCAACATATTTCATTGTTTTATCTGCGTCTATTGGTTTTAGCGTATTTTATAATAGCTTATTATATAGCCTTCGTCTATACATGGACTGTTGAACCCAAAAAAGGAACCGTTAATTCCTGAGATTCGCGCGTTCAACCAAACAAACAGACTTTTTAGCTTTGACGGCGTAATATTCGCCTCCGCACAAAGATACTGTACAATTAAATGTTAGATTATGATTTAAAAATAAACTTCAATAATAAAAATTCTTAATTTAGACATTTGGCTTACTCAATGGATGCTCAACTTAAAATTCTCGGGTTAGTCGGTAACTGGACACGAAGAACTCGACACACGTGTGGCCAGTTGGCGAAAATCAACTATAGAACATCGTATTCTTTCGTCATCTGGACACACCAATATAATTACGTGTGTCCAGATAGTGAAACTTAAATTAATCACGTTTTAGTTGTTAACTGGACACACTTTCTCATTTTATCCGAATTCGTGACAAAGTACAGTCGCATACGACAGACATACATACCAAAAACTAAAAGAATCGTATTGCATCTACTTCCCATGTACCAACAGACACCGCTCGTTTACAATTTAATAATACCTACATATTACAGATTCAATAAGAGAGAGATGGGGAGACAGGGAAAAAGAGAGAGTGAGTAAGGTGGTCTTTTCTGATTTGTTGTAGTATTTTCTTTCTAGGTTGCTAATACGATTTTTATCATTTAAGTATTCGTTTGCGAGATGTTCAACTTCATAGCATTTTTTTGGAAAGACAGTGTCCCACCCATCCCCACTCGCCTCTAAAATCTAAACGGATGGCTCAAAAAAGCTGAAAATATTTATGATGGTAGTCCATGTAATGAACTTTCAAAGAAAACTATAACGGATTAGACAACTTCTACTTCTTCTTCATTTGGTCGGTTTTTTTAGTTAATTCCGCACCTACGTGCATTGCCACTGGGTAGCACTACCTAAATGGAATGTAATGGTGTAGTTGGAACTCCTTCGCCTAAAGCAGGAATATATCTTTAGTGATTTGTTTGTTCGTAACTTATTTCTTTTTCATTTAAAGACAAGTATGTATCTAGAAGAAGTTAAAGAAGACCCATTAGTTGCTCACATGAATTCTAATTGCAAAGAAGTCATCCTATTCTATTAAAAGATGGATACAAATATGTTGAGCTTAGGAACAATAAAGATATAACTTGCTCAAAAAATTCGTCTTGTCAAGCTATGATCAAATTAAATTTCAACAACACCACTATATATATATATATATATATATATAATATATATATATATATATAATTAGTGGCCTCCTTGCGTGGACAGACTGGTTCTTAATAAGAAAGGTGATGGGTTGTCATTAATTGACAGACTGACGGTCGAATATCAAATAGCGGTGTTCCTGGATGTAGTAATCCTTGGTGAATTATAATCTTATTTATTTATTTATTTATTTAGGTCCGCCAACAACTGTTTACATTCATTCAAGTATACAATAACACTAGAATAGATGAAAGTCTAATGTAACGGTTACTTATAGGTAGACACAACATGCAAAAAGGTTACATTTAAGGGGGAGCTTACCCACCATCACAGTAAAAATTGTTAACAATAAAAAGAAACATTCAGAAAAGAAAACAATATCATCTTAGATGTACAATAAAATCTTGAAACAATACAAAAAAAAAAAAACAAAAACAACTAAGCCTGTTCGGGCAAGGAGCCGAAAACCGACCTTTGTCTTCCAAATGAGTGGAAATGTACATCTACACACTGGCTGCAACTATTTATTACCCTGCACAACCTTGCATAGGGAGAATTAGCTCCGAGAACCGTCCTTCTCAGGGGTGGGCACAGTGGTGTGATTGGATTGCGAGGGATCCTTGAAGGAACACGAAACCTGAAAAGGCCTAACAGTGGTGAGCAGTCAATTTTGTTATTGAGAATTTTAGAGGCAAACATAGCATCATTAAATTTGAAGCGATCAGATAGACGTTTAATATTAAAATGTTTTAGTCTACTATCATACGAGCGAATTTTCTTCGCAACGCCATTAGAAAACGCTAAATGACTCAGAAAGCGTCTCTGTACTCGTTCCAGCCTTAACGCGTGAGTAGCATAGTGCGGCCGCCATACCACACTACAGTATTCCAGGATGCTCCTAATAAGCGAGTTGTACAATAAAATTTTAGTGGAAGTATTGCGAAAACTCTTGCACGATCTCAAAACGAAACCAAGCATTCGAGAAGCTTTTTTTATAGTATGATCTATATGCGTCGTAAATGTTAATTTAGAGTCAAATATAACTCCGAGGTCTCTAATGGTATCAAGTTCATCAATTTTGGTGGTTTTTATGTAGTAGGCAAAATTAACAAGGTTATGGTTTCTAGTGAATTTCAACAACTTGCATTTATCTATGTTTAATTGCATTTTGTTAAGGTCGCACCATTCGACGAGTCTATCTATATCCATTTGAAGACATCTAGCATCATCTGTATGCCTGATAGTTCTGGAAAACTTTAAATCGTCTGCATACAAATATACTTGAGAGTATTGGAAACAATTGGGAACATCGTTAACGAAATAATTAAATAAGATTGGCCCCAAATGGGATCCCTGGGGAACCCCAGAAGTTGTGTTTTTGATAAGATTGATAACCATTCACTACAACGAAGAATTCCCTGTCAGACAAATACGATGACAGCCATCCCAGTAAAGAACCACAAATGCCATAGGCCTGTAATTTTGTGATTAATATTTGATGGGAGACCTTATCGAAGGCTTTGCTGAAGTCAGTGTAGATGACATCCACCTGGTGGCCTGCGTCGACAGAGTTGATCAAGGTTTCCGCGAACGGCACCAAGTTAGTGCTTGACGATCTTTTTTCAACAAAACCATGCTGGTCGACACTTAAATACAATTTCAGATGATTCCGCATGTAATGGGCATATTAGAGTTTCAAATATTTTAGCAAACGATGATAAAATGGATATGGGTCTGTAATTAGATATTAAATCGATAGCACTAGATTTATGCACAGGGACCACTTTTGCCATCTTCCATTCCATGGGAAATACACCACTCTGCAAAGAGGTGTTGTAATTGATCACGAGTGGGCGGACTAACTGACCAGCGCACGACACGATGAAAGAGGGAGGAACCCCATCAGGACCAGCTCCTTTTGTAATATCTAGACTTTTCAGAACTTTATTAAGGGCATCGGGTGTAATTGAAGGACTACTTAAGGACACGCTATGGTTCTGTAATGACTGTATATATTCCGATTGATATTTATTGTCAGTATTACTGTTACAATTATATACAGAAGAAAAGTAATCTGCGAATAAATGGCAGATTTCCGTACCATCTGAAGTAACAATCGCTCCATCCGTCATCGACCTGGGGTACATACTTGATCCTCCTCTTTTAGCCTTTACAAAGGTCCAAAAAACTTTAGAGTTATTTTTTATTTCTTCCTCTATTAGCTCGATATAGTTATTATAACACTGAGTAGACATTCGTTCACAGCTTTTACTGGTATACTTCAGTTCAACAGCGTCAAGCGGGTTCCTATGTTTTTTATATCGGATCCTAAGTTTGTTTTTATAGTTAAGTAGTTTAATTAATTCGCGACTAAACCAGGGTGGATACTTGCTATTTTTCGGAACATACTTGGGTATGTATTTATCTATCAAACTATTGAGAATGTCATACAAGGCCTCAAGCATTCCATTCACATCACTGCACCTGTAAAACAAATTATCCCAGTCCACTTGGCTTAAATAACTGTTTATTGCCAAGTAGTCACCCTTATAGAAGTTTGGCCTAGCAACTGCACTGTTATACTTCAGTCTATCCCCGGTCTGCAAGCTTATAACACAGTCCAGAGGAGGATGACGGTGGTCGAGTTTGCTTAGACAGCTTAGACTAGAGGTGACCTCGCATGACGGTATAGACGATATAACCAGGTCAAGTATGCGATCTTCAGAATTTTTAGTAAAATTAAATTGTTTTAATTTATTTACAGTTATAAAATCCAACAGTAATTCACTTATGCCAGATATACCCGTATTATTATTTGTACTACCTTGTGACATTGGTTGCCAATCTATATCACGGCGATTGAAGTCACCCACAATACATATTTCACTATTCGTGATTTGCTCAAATACAGAAATACAGTTATCTATAAAAGCTTCCAATATGGACAGCCGTACAGGTGGAGGTAAGTACACAGCACAAAAAACAATTTTGCGCACAGCATTGGTGCGCGACCCAGGCACATCAATAACAATCCACATATCCTCGTTGTTACTTTCCCATTTAACAACACGCTTTGAATTAATATTCTTCTTGACAGCAATCAATACCCCACCACCGTCTTTTTTATCAATCTGTGAGCTAGCCGTTTCCCTATCCCTGCGGTATACAGTGTAACGGTTGTCGATCATCTCACTAGTAAGTACTGAAGTATTCAGCCAGGATTCCGTTATGATTATGATATCGTAGTTGTTACAGCACACATTACGGTAAAAAGTATCAACTTTCGTTCTTAAACCTCCACAATTCTGGTAGTAAATATTTAAATGATTGAATTTTAAAATTAGTATACACAAATAACGTACAATAAAACAAAAAACGTTAAGATATTCTATTTACACTCTCACGATTATTAATAACTATAAATTCCGAATCGTCAGTTTTTTAGGCGAACTGCACAACTATGGACCTCGGGCGCTTACTATCACTATTAAGCTTAGCGACGCGCGTGACTCTGGTGACATCGTTATCTTTTAAACCACACTTGACCACTGAGCATAGTTGCTCGATCAGGGTAAACAGGTTCTCATTCTTGTTTTCGGGTAAACACTGAACTTCCAAGTTACTTGAGCGCGAGTGCTGCTCCAGATGGTTTAATCGCTGAGTGATGGCGGTCACTGTACCCCGCAGACGATTGTTCTCATCAGTAATTTCTTTTAGCGCATAGCTGGTGGCTGCGTGATCCGATTGTAACTTGTCAAATTCCTGAGTGTGGAACGTGAGCGAGTCCTTCAGATCCTGCACATCGTTTATTATAGGTTGTAACTCCCTATTTATGGTGTCAACTATGGTGGTACTCAGTTGCTGGAATATTATGGCAAGTTCCGTCTTGATAACCTCTTGGAGTATAATACGTACGTAACAGCCTCAGCTGTAACAGCAGAAGTCCCCGGAGGGTTATCGGGGCCTGTTTCTTACTTCCGCGCAAGATTGACACATTACGAATGGGAGTGTCATCCTTTATCGCTGCCCTAGGCATTGCTGTCATACATTTCGGGCATTGCCAACGACCAAAGGCCTCCGAGTCATTCGAAATTGCCTTTATTGATAGACATACAAAATGGTACGACAAATTACATTTATTACACTCAATGAACTTTTCGGTGGATCGACCATCTGTACAACATCCAAATTCAGGCGACGACATAGACATTATTGCCACTTATTTCGTTCACTACAGCCAATATTATTATTGTTACAGTGTTAAGTTATGGAACTGTTAATGAATTCAGACAATATTGATATTTTTTGTATTACAGAACATATGCGTAAGTCGTATGAGCTCATGTTCAATTTCAGTAATCACCGGGTTGGTAGTGCATTCTGCAGGGTGACCACAGTACGGGGGGGATCTTTGATTTTATTAAATAAACAACTTAAATTTAAAGAACGGAAAGATATTGTGTCTCTTTCTCTAGAGTGTAAAGTCGAACTGTCGTGCGTGGAAATGGAGCAATTCATAGTAGTATGCGTGTATAAACCTGGAACCTCACCCTGTTGCGAATTTGAGGAACTTATTGACAAAGTTCTATGTAAACTTGGAAAAACTAATAAGTACCTAATAGTATGTGGTGATTTTAATGTCGATTTACTTGTTAATACGCCTATGAGTTATAATATTTTAAATTTATTTAAATCACACAATCTTACAAACTTATTTTTGGAGCCTACTAGATATTGTAATACAATAGCCACTTGCCTGGATAATATATACAGCGATATGTTGCCAGAAAGTAAAAGTATTATAAAAAAGCTAGATTCAGACCATTGTGGGCAAATAGCATCTTTTAAAATCACTAAAGAAAAAGTTATAAAACGTAAAATATTATGTAGACCAATAACTGGTGACCGCTTGGAACGAATGAGGGTTGGACTTTGCAATAAAATTCCATTCTTAGACACTGGCTTAGATCCAAATGTAATGTATAAATTATTTTTTGATTCTTTTTACAACGAGTTCAACTCCATATTCAAGTCTAAGGAGGTCATGATTAGTGATAGTCCTACTTTCAGTGAATGGGCCACTGAGGGTATACACAAAAGTAGACAAAAACTTTATGAACTATACTCAGAAAGACAGCTTAATAGATCAGTTGAATTTCTAGATTATGTTAAAACTTATTCAAAAAAGTTTAAAGCAGATTGTTTAGCAGCTAAATCAAAATATATAAGTGATAAAATTCTCAATAGTGCAGACAAAGTTAAATCTACTTGGAAAATTATAAACGCGGAAAGAGGTCAACAAAAATTAAATGATAATCATTTTAAACTTAATATAAATGGTAAAATAACTACATCAGACTTCGAGGTCGCTAACGAATTTGAAAATTTTTTCTCCCGAATTCCTGTAGATTTGACAAAAACCCTAGGCTCTTCAACCCCCATTGCAGAATCTTTGTTAAAAGCAAACGTTCCTTGTTGTAACGTTATATTTAAATTCAGTAAAGTTAACATAAACACTATCTTAAAAACTTTTAAATCTTTAAATATCAAGAAAACAGCTGACCTCTGGGGCATCTCTGTGTATTTAGTAAATTCTTTTATTGAAATGGTTGCTCCTGAACTAGTATTAATATTTAATAATTGTGTTGATAGTGGTGTGTTCCCTGATTTAATGAAATCTAGTAAATTAATTCCCCTGTTTAAATCGGGTAGTACTTCAGATCCGTCCAATTACCGTCCCATTTCTGTACTACCTACATTTAGTAAAATTTTTGAAAAAATTATGCTTAATCAAATGCAAAATCACTTTAACGTTAATAAACTATTACATACAAAACAATTCGGTTTCACTCGTGGTCGGTCCACCACTGATGCCGGAATTAAATTATTAGAGTGTATATACAGGGCCTGGGATGAGTCATATGATGCTTATGGTGTATTCTGCGACTTATCTAAGGCCTTCGATTGCGTTCAGCACCAGACTTTAATTAAGAAACTTGATCATTACAGAATCCAGGTGACGGCCTTGAATTTCGTCAATTCTTACTTAAGTGATACGGTCCAGAAAGTAGTGATCAATGGTAAACAGTCACCTGGTTCTCCTGTAGCAATGGGGGTACCGCAGGGTTCAATTTTGGGACCTTTTCTTTTTCTAGTATATATTAATGATCTCCCTCACCTCATAAGAGACGACCACGAGGTAGTTTTGTTTGCTGATGACACTTCTTTAATATTTAAAGTTAAACGTGGACAGCGCGAACTTGACGATGTAAACATTGCCCTCTCTAGGATAGTCCACTGGTTTTGTGCTAATAATTTATTATTAAATGAAAATAAAACTAAATGTGTAAGATTCACCTTACCTAATGTAAGACTTGTTAAAACCAGTGTTAAGGTTAGGGATGATATAATAGAATTGGTCGATGACACTGTCTTTCTGGGCATAACGTTAGACTCCAAATTGCAATGGGGGCCTCATATCGGGAAAATTTCGGCCAGGCTTAGTTCAGCAGCCTATGCTGTCAAAAAGATCCGACAACTTACAGACATTAAAACGGCGCGTCTTGTCTACTTCAGCTACTTCCACAGTATCATGACATATGGCATACTACTGTGGGGTAACGCTGCCGATATTGAATGCATCTTTGTGTTGCAGAAGAGGGCTATCCGGACTATCTATGGAATGGGGTCTCGGGAGTCATTAAGAGATAAGTTTAAGCATATTAACATCCTTACAGTGTATTCACAGTATATTTATGAAATTTTATTGTATACCCACAAGAACAAAAGTAAATTTGTGAAAAATAGTGATAATCATAATCTAAACTTAAGAAATAAGGATAAACTGGCTGTTCCTAAATTTAGGCTTCATAAAGTGAGTAATTCTTTTGCGGGGAACTTTATTCGAATGTACAATACATTGCCAACAGAAATAGCAAATTTATCTGTCAATAAATTTAAAAAACTAATAAAAAGTAAATTGTGCCATAAAGCTTATTATAGTATTAATGATTTCTTAGATGACAAGGCGGCCTGGTTGTAACAACGTAACGAATTGCTCCTTTCTAAATAACTCTGTATTAGATTTAAGATGAAATATTTTGAAAAAAGCCGAGCTGAGTTTCTTGAGGGCTCTTCTCAGTCTCGTTGCATTTTGGAACCCTCGGTAGAGTCACACCAACTTCTGACGAATCTAAATAATTTTCTGAAAATTTCAAAGATAATAAACGTTATTTTATTTTATTTTATTTTATTTTATAAAATTATAATGCAACCAACACCGTAAATATGATGTCTATTCCGATGATTGCATATAATATGCACACCTCCCGTTCACAACAAAAACGTAAACAAAGTCGGTTGCCGGTTCGGCTAGCGATCACTGTATGAGTTCGCGAGACAAACGTCGTAAGCGCCGTGCCGAATGCGTCACTTACGCGTTACTACAAGATGTTTCAGTTTTCATTAATGTCGGTGTCCGCCATCACTTTTTAGAATTGATTTTAGTTAAATAATCAATGTTTTTCACTTTTCCACGAGTTATCAACTGCACAGTTCGATAGCACAACACTTTAACCAACAAAATATTACTAAATCGGTCCCTTTGGGCAACCTTTAACATTAAAACTATATTAAAATTTTAGAGACAGAAAATAACGATCTTTACTGTTATGGACGGTCGTCACTGTGATAATATTTAATCTATACCTTTGTAGGGAGTAGGCAAGCAGACTAAATGAAGCACCACCTCTAACGTCACATCATACGAGAAGGCGGTTCTAGTTCCTTCTACAAGCTTCTACCAGTTTCTACCTGTGCATACGTCACAAGCCACACCTCCTTATAATTGAACTCTCCAATTATGTGCAAGCGAGGAATTGAAGTACTACAAATGTATAGGTGTATTATACTCGTCCTTTGTTTTGATTCACGCCCATGTAAACCTGTTTGTGTCAAGCCGTGGATATACTTGTATGATATAAATACGAATACATTTCGATAATAAAATCAGTCACATACTGTTACTACGATAGTTTCAATACCTCCTAACTAACACTTTACCTTAATGTTAAAATTTCCCCTTTTTTGTAATAAAAGTACAGGTAGGTACTTAGATAGGTACGTATTGGTTTTATTTCTAAAGTCGAAATTGAGACACGTTTGTCAGTTTTTAATTCTAAATTCAATGGTTGAAACGATTCTCAACCTGACTGTACGGATTTTTGCAAAACTACCTATGTGTGTCCAGTTCACGACAGCTTAGAAGTGATTTATTTAAATTTCGCTATCTGGACACACGCAACAATCTTGGTGTGTCCAGATGACGAAAGAATTCGATGATCTACAGTTGATTTTCGCCAACTGAACACACGTGTGTCGAGTTCTTCGTGTCCAGTTAGTGACTAACCCAAATTCTCAATTCAGAAACCGGTCGTCTGATAGTTCATGCATATTCCTTTTCCTACACACATTCATCTTTGTTTACATCATTCGGCACGAACCACACTGATCATTTTATTGATTGCTTTACATTTTTATATTTATGCTCCGCGTGCGTACCGCATCTGGACGGGCGTGTTCGCTTGCCCTATTTATAAAGTGTGTAAACCACACTAGCTACCTTAGCTATAAACTCTAGACGTACTAATGTTTAATGCTATGGCAAACTGTTTCGCTATAATATAAACACGATTAGGGTAAATTGTGTCCAAGAAATGGGTATGTAGTCTTGCGTACATTTAGTTAAAAATAAAACTAGGTTTGCATTGAATTCTCTAGGATACTTTAGGAAATAGGTAGATGTATTAGATACTTTTTATCTTACTAAGCGAGTTTTCAAGCAAGTACATATCTGTTATTGACAGAAGCTTTGTACCTTGCTACGCGTAGTTCTTTGTATTAAGCATATTATGTTAGAGGTGAGTTCACTTCAGTAAAGTGGTGATCATAATTTTAACTTATCACTTTTAGTTGCAAGAAAGTTTCAATAGATTTTAATAATCTTCAACAAATTGTTAGTGCCACTACTCAACACACTCAGTGAGTTATTATTTTGGCAGCGTCTGATCACGGATGCGTTTTGTCTTCAATGTAGGTATGTAATGTACATATAACATAGGATTCTATATTTATAGTTTGCGATAGTCATCTAGTTAGATAGTTCAAGAAATTAGGTCGATGACTTGTAGCTACTGATACTACGCAAACTATTTTGTTGTGTTGTGCTTATCTGTTATGATGGTTAACGTGAAATTCATTAAGATAAGTGCGTTTTTCTAGATCTGTGTCATGTTTTTTTACCAAATCAACCCGCGTGTGCCACTGTGATTTATGTCTCGACAGTTCACTACATTTGATATATTCTTTTTATTTACATCTGCCATTGACCGACCTAAATATTTAGACGGTATGACGTTAGTTGCGCTAGTTTGAAGTTCTGAGGGTTTCTTTGCAATCGTCCTTCATTGTCATCGTTACGTTAATCTTTGTGAGTTCATACTTAATATCCAGATATCTAATTTAAATAGGTGACAGAATTGTAATGTTATTAGAAAATATTAAAACATTAAAATCCATTTCTAGCTATAGTTCTAGCTAGCTAGCTATAATTTCATTGAAAGATATACTACCCTTATCTGGTTACAAGAATTTAATCTCGATAATAATCTTATAGGTAAAATAAAACTGTATGAACCTTGACATTGGCTATTGTAGAGGTTTTATTTTATAGTCGAAGGATATGATTATAACTTATGTTTATGCGTTAATCCAACTTATATGATATAGGTATATGCATGATCTAATAGGTAGTCACACATAGGTCGTCTATAAAACACGTCAAAAATAGACACAACAACCGACTTCAAATGACCGAAATGGGACAATATAATAGTCGTAATGGGACCAAATTGAAATGGGACCACTAGGGAATTAGTAGCTCTCAATGAAAAAATATTTTCAAAATAGGGTCACCCAGTCCAAAAAAAATCATACAGTCGAATTGAGAACCTCCTCCTTTTTTGGAAGTCGGTTGAAAATACAAGAGTCACATCTTATCTTCTCTTATCTTTCGTATCTTATTCATTACTTTGCCATCCATTATTTATTCATTTACGCCTTTCAATAGTTATGTTCTTATTCTTAGTTTTAACGGGACGTCAAGTTTTCCGGGGACTGTTGATAGTATTCGTCTAAAGTTTACCTAGTATTAATTAACCATGCACGACATACATTTTCCAGTGGTGTATAATATAAATCAAAATATGACAAGCTTATTTGTTAAACACAACCAATCTTTGCAAAGCGAACGTATACACAAAACACTGCAGTATGTTTTCATGTATCCAGCATAGCGAAAGTAACAGTTCATGATACAAATTAAATAATAAAAAAGAAAAAGTTTGATTGACTAATAATTTAATAAAATAATATTTCAAACACATTAGAAAAAGAACAGTATTTGCAACATCGAAATATCGATACAATGGTGCACAACATCATTTTTATATAAAATTTTCTTCATGCGTTTTTATATATTATTATTATGTATATTTTGGACGCTTTAACTATCCTCATCTGTTGCTCGATATATATCAAATGAAGCTCTAGTGAATGCGTCATTCTTGGGGTTGATAAATTCCCATTGGGTAGTATAATTTAATTTTCAGGTCGCGATGTATTATTGACCAAATAAAGTGTTCAGTCAGTTTTATAACCGTGTTAACTTATTTTATTATTGTAGTATGAGTGATCCAGTTCATTTTACTTTAATATTCTTGGGATATAGTCCGAATTTTCGGCCCGGCACGGCACGCGCCAGAGACCACGGCACTGACCCTGCAGTGGTTCCGAACTGCTGCACACGAATGTATTTTTCGCATAACGTTCTGTTTCATAAATTGAACTGATTGCCAATGTTATATATGCTCCAGCAAGAGACTTATTTAGATCATGCATATGCTTTAATCTTAACTCTAAAAAGATTGCGAAAGATGCGACATCAAAATTATAACAATTGTTTGCATTAATGCAACTACTACTCCTTTAAAATATGTGCAGATGCGATATTATGTCATATACAACTTACCCATTCATTTATCAATTCATGTCTGTGTCTATACACCTTGCATACTGCTGATGATGGTGACATAATTTGTATACCTGTGTACTTCTAATGCGGCTTTGTATATGATTGGTTTGGTTTACTTGCTTGTCTGATCTTCACGTGCTTTATGAATAACTACTACATTAAGGTCATGATAATAATGATATAGTATGACTAGCTGACCCCGCAAACGTTGTTTTGCTTTAGGGGAGGGACTCCCTTAACATTTAGGGACAACATATAAAATTCTCGTGTCGCGAATTTTATATATTAGACTAGCTGTCCCGGCGAACTTCGTGCCGCCTGAAATTTTACTTTTGAACCTTCCCCGAGCTGGTACGAATATTTTAAGAACAAAATTAGCCAAATGGATCCAGGCGTTCTCGAAAGAGATATAGGTGTGGCCGAATGCCGATGCGCGCGGTCTCATGCAATTTTTTTTCTATTTGATGTTATCAACGTTTATATGCAACTACTTTTACGTCGATACTTTTATGTCGATTTAAAGTACCACCCGGGCGGAGCTGTGGGCAACAGCTATACATAATAAATCAGTAACTGGTGATCAAGAAAACTATAACACGCAGGCGGAGTTGCAGGCAACAGCTAGTTAATAATAAATTTACGATGAGAGTAAAATTAACATGAGAGATGCACAGAAAAATTAAAATAATACGTATAACAGTCACTGCTACGATCGATACACAAATAAAACCAATAGAAAATGGCCGAAAACTGTATAGTGAGTAAGACAGGAGATCGGAGGAGTGGTGACAACGGTAGACATCTAGCGGGGATAACTGATCGATTATTAGTTGATCGGTTATCGACCGGCGAAAGCGGAAGATCAAATTGAATTGAGAAAAAATCATAATTGAAGGAAATTATTAAAATAAAAATCGCGATGGAAAAATAGGGGTTGATCGTAGAGGGTTGAAAATTCAGGGAAAAAATTATATAAAAATTAAAAAAAAAAATATTGTGGTGGACTACCCTTAACATTTGGGGGGATGAAAAATAGATGTTGTCCGATTCTCAGACCTACCCAATCTGCACACAAAATTACATGAGAATCGGTCAAGCCGTTCGGAGGAGTTTACGACACTAGAATTTTATATATTAGATATATGATTGGTTTGGTTTACTTGCTTGTCTGATTTACACGTGCTTTATTAATAACTACTACGAGTACATTAACGTCATGATAATAATTATATATTATGATGAAGATCCTATCCGTCTATATTTCCTGATCACTGTAAAAACGCCTTATTTCTTCTATTCATAAACGCAGCAATATAATCTTAAGAACTAAAGTTACTACTTTAGTTCTTAAGATTATATTGCTGCGTTTATACTTAGGCTGACTAAATGAGTAGTCAGTTGCAGAAAAGGATAAGTGAACGAATGATTTTGATTGGTTTAGTATTACGTTCGGTGAAAAGTCCGGGTGGTTGCACATTGTTGATTTATTGCCACCGCGATGCAGGCAGTCGTGAGACAAGGTTAATAATCGAAGAACGTTTCCGAACATTCGTTTGGTAACCATTCCTCCTTACCATATTAAAAATTCCGCGTTCAATCTTTTGCTGGCTTTTTGCTTTCTGTTTTGCTATCTGGAAATGTTATCTTCAAAAACACTTTCAGCCTTATTCGAGTCCACTATAAATATATACTTGAAATGACTTTTTCATTAATTTAGCAAATTTACCGATGTTGTCAAATTAATGAAGACAGAGATTGCCAGCGTCTCCATTTTTTGTTGCTTATAAGGAGATGTGACTAAACTGTGGTCGCATTCAATATTTTGCAAAGTTTATTGTCTGCACTCTCCACCGGCTTAGTTTAGCATAAAGTTCTTTATTAAGTATATGAAAGGTGCTTGCAATATCTCTGTTTCAAAATGAAAGTATTGGTTATTATTAGTATTACCCACATACGAGTACCAGTGATATTACGGTGTATTCGAAAATGGATTTTTATGCAAACTTTCCACTCTTTGTTAATCAAAGTATAATTATGTCTACATGTTACAATTCTGTTGTTTTCAGGCCTGTATCGATGACAACTTGGACATGGTAGAGTTCCTCGTCACCCACGGTGCTGATATCAATCGTGGAGACAACGAAGGGTGGACACCACTACATGCGACAGCGTCATGTGGTTTTCTCAGCATAGCTAGGTAAATATTGTAGTCTTTATTCTGTATACTAAATCATTTGTTTTCAGTGTGCATTTGAGGACGTATTAGATGGATTACTCATTCCACTCCGGCTTGTGCTAGTCGTATGGTAACAGATAAGATTAAAAGATGAATGTTTGATGCAGGTTAATTTACATAATAATTTCTTTGCTTTGACGCGAGCTGATTAATGACCGAAGTATTTTAGTAACATACAGGAGCGAGCGTTTATAATGCTAGCTGCTAGCTGGGACTCTGTTTTGATTTTTATGAATCTTCTTCGTCATGAAATGGAAAATTCGGTGTAAATTAATTTGTTGCTTACAGAAAATATGTTCCGCTAGAGGAGTACCTTACTACCATTAAAAAACGTTCTCAATTAAAACGCATAACAACATATCGAGTGTGAACAAGCTCGTCATTTGTAGCCAATATTGTAATATAGTCCGGTCAATTTAGACACTCGAAGGTGCATAAAGTCCCAGCAAGCTGAAAATCAGTAAAATTGTTCAGAACATAATTATAAATAAAATTTAAAAGTTCCCCATCATTCCCGTGTGGAAAAATTTTTATTCGAGGTCAAAGGTCCAAAAAATTATTTTTTCGCAATTTCCAGCAAAACGGTAAGTTTTATATTAAGTACCCTGACAAAAATTGTAATCTTAAAATTATCTGTACAAATGTATCAATACTTTTTTCCTACGAGCCACCGTTTCTGAGATATCTATATATCTATATATTATATATCTATATATTATACAAATGGGAAATGTAATTTTTGTCCCCCCTTTAGCTCTCGAGAACTGCATATGCTACAATGATGGTGGACCCCTCTATGGATAGCCCTCGTTCTGGAGGCAAGCCAAAAATAGAAAATTTGACCTAGCCCTAAGGGGTCCAAAGTTATAGGCTCTTTTACTGATTTTCAGCTTGCTGGGACTTTATGCACCTTCACTCTCATTTTTTGGTATAAATTGAAATTTATTTCATACTTGCCTTTCAAATTGTTTTTTTTCTAATACTTATAACAGAAAATCAAATTGGAATGATTCATTTATTAAAGCTAATTGTTATTGTCCAATATTTGCGTAATCATAACGGTAATGGATGAATAATTCAATTCAATGTTGACGCAGCGACACATCATTGTCGTTAGTGCAGACAGTAAACAGTTTGAGTCACTGCTTTGACCTAACAAGTATGGGATTTTCTATAATGGAATATGGTCATTCTATTATTTTTTAATTTACCCTTAGAGGTCCTGATGACTTATGGATTTTAAGTTCGGATTACAGAATGGTTTCCTATTGCATATAGAGTAGAGTGCCCTATAGCGGCACTATTGACACTACTGGAAAAACGAGGTTGTGTAAAGTACCTCTGGCTACCCCTCTATCTTCAATAACATGTCCAGATGATCTAAATCAGATTACGTATTATGTAAGTAAATGTGGCACATCAACCTAATCTTGGTCACCGTTTAGAGCAGTAGCTGCGTGAGTCAGTTCGGTAAGCTCTCGAGTGGAGTCGAGAGAATTCGAGGCTTATAAAGTTAGTTTCACCAAACTGTAGCAAACATGTAGAGACTCTTGCTCTTTGGACTATATTCCCCGAACATTACTATCAGGTTGGGGAAATAATATAAATATAAAATATTTATTAAGCAGATAAAAGGTTCATACTCAATCGAAGCTTTTACAAGTTGCAATAGATAGGTAGTTATGTACAAACTACTACGTATGTAGTAGTTTGTACATAACATAAGATAGTATGTTTACTAGTTTGTAAACATACTATCGTATGCTTACAAACAAATTTCTAATTAAACTATACTAAATCCTTCATCGAGAACCACATCCATTATTGAAAGCAGTATGAAAATCGGTGCAGTGGTTTTTGAGTTTATCGCAAACGCGACAGACGGACGCCGCGGAGGACTTTGTTTAGTAATAATGTACCTAGTGATAACAAAGTTACTAAATAACAATATCATTAGCAAGTTACGAATAGCATTATTAGTTAACTTTTGGTTTCATCCCCTTAATATAATAGGAATTACATGTTTTATCTTCGTGTTTACAGGTACCTCTTGGAGAATGGAGCGGACGTTGCGGCGGTGAACTATGATGGAGAGCTGCCTATTGACATCGCCGAAAGGGGTGCCATGGTGGACGTGTTACAGGAAATTATTGATGAGAAAGGTTGTCAATCCATACTTATCATTTAAATTTAGTACAATCTATGTAAAGGTTAAAGGGATAAATACACGAATGCAAACGCGGGTGTAAACGTGGTAATAAACCGAGCGCGTTTGAAACCAACAGTTTTCAATAAAACACCCTTGGTTTTAAACAGCCGTTTTAAACCGTGTATTGGATGCTTAAGTATTCGGCGTCGAAGAAGAAAATTAACAATAGTTGGTTCTGCAATCTGATACTCAACAACTATTCCCAGTTTTGTGCTCTGAACGCAACAATACGTGACCCGTCATCTTTGAACTTAGTAAGGTGCGGATAGAAGGTTTAGCAAGAATATTGAAAAGAGCCCAGGAATATTGAAACGGGCAGTATGCTCGCCTCCGACCATCAGTGGCCTAGCGACATATAGGTACGAGGGTGGATTGAAAAGTAATCGGCCTAACCAAGAAAATAAATACATAATAAATGAAATATATTTTTATTTTTCAACGTAATCACCATCAAGTTCAATGCACTTTTGCCATCTTCCCTTCCTAGCATTTAGCCCGTTGAAAAAAAATGATTCTTCCTTAAAGTCAAAATATGCGTCTACTGCTGCTTTGACCTCGTCATTTGTCAAAACTCTTTGACCTCCTAAGTACTTTTTTAGGTTAGGGAACAGAAAAAAGTCTGACGGTGCCAGATCAGGTGAATAAGGTGGATGCGGTAACAGTTCAAAGCAACAGTTGTGAATTTCTGCCATTGATTGGACAGACGTGTGAACACGAGCGTCATCTTGATGAAACAGGACTTTTCTTCTGATCATTCCTAGACGTTTTTCTTTTATTTCCTCTCGTAAACGACTTAGTAAGGTGCAGTAATAATCAGAGTTTATAGTCTGACCCCTTTCAAGATAATCAACCATAATCACACCCTTCGAGTCCCAGAATACTGAAGCCATCACCTTACTTGCTGACAAACTCGACTTAGCCTTTTTGGGGGGTGGTGATCCAGGTCTTTTCCACTGTTTTGATTGTTGTTTTGTTTCCGGTGTAGAGTAATGAACACATGTTTCGTCCATAGTAACAAAACGATTCAAAAAATCATATTCATCAGCTTCAAATAACTCCAAACAGTCGCGTGCAATAGTCAATCGCATCCTTTTTTGCTCAACTGAAAGCAGTCGCGGAACTCACCTCGCAGACACCTTGTGGAAACCCAACACGTTGACTATTATGTTTTGAGTACGTTTATAAGAGATGTCTATAATCTCGGCTATCTCTCTAACTTTCAATCTGCGGTCTCCCATAATTAAGTCGAGTAGAGACTTTTTTTACATTTTCGTCAGTAGTGGACGTCGAAGGCCTTCCAGAGCGGGGTTCGTCTTTCACACTCTCTCTACCACGCTTGAATTCTGCTATCCATTTTTTGAGGGATGAATTTGAAAGAGCGCAATCCCCTAATGTACTGACCATATCATCATGGATGGCTTTATATGACAGCCCCTTTCTTATGGAGGTACTTAATGACGGCACGCTGCTCGATTTGCTCCATTTGCGGAAATGATGTCAGATTGCTTTGTTAATAAATTTATAAAATTAAAACTAATTATCGCACACGTTTCAAACTTCACACAATTAACAGGTCTGAACTGAACTAAATAATGTGGGTAGATTTGATTTTTAGAACTAAATGGATCAGTGTTAGGCCGACTACTTTTCAATCCACCCTCGTATAATGAACGCCTTTTGTCTACCCCCTCCGGGATAAAGACGTAGCTTTGTGTTGTGTGTGTGTGTGTGTGTGTGTGTGTGTGTGTGTTTGTGTGTTAGTAAATTAATGTAGAAATACCAGGTCCTAACACAGATCCTTTGAGGTTAACTGGTGGTGATAGCGGTATTTATTAAAGTGTAATAAATATAATGTTGGTCTGTAGGAGTCGACTGTGACAAATCTCGTAACGCTGAAGTAGACTCGCTGCTGAGTGACGCGCGGAACTGGGCGGCCAATGGGTACGTGGAGGTGAGAGACATGAACGGTGGAACACCATTGCATGTGGCAGCAGCTAAAGGATACATTGATGTGAGTACAAATATATGATTTTGTAACTTATTTGTTACTGAAACAGTTGTAAAGACATAAGCGTCATAACAAATTAACAAAGTTTTGTTGTAGTGCTGAGGTAGGTATATACATTCATAGTTGTGCAATAGTGCAGTAAGTCGTCGAAATATTGCTTGTCTAGGTTCGAGTCATATTTGTGCATGATTCCCCATTTCCCATACACGTTTTCCGTAAACATTGAAACAAATAAACATTCAAGATTTATGAGTAAAGGTTTGAATAATTATAATATTGAATTTATTATCAGGTGGCGAAGACACTATTAGAAGAGTGTAACGCTGACCCGGATTGTATGGACTACGAGGGCTGGACGCCGTTGCACGCGGCTGCACTCTGGGGACAACAGGAAGCCGCCGCCATCTTGCTAAAATATGGCGCCGATCCACTTCTTAAGAATTATTCGGTAAGTATTTTTTAAAACCCTTAGAACATTTAAGGCATGGATCGTTAGAATATTCAGACATTTAGCAATAGTACCATGTACCATGATAATGCTCATAATATGTAAGCGTGTGAGTGAATCTTAAGAGTACATAATTTAATTGCTGTTGCATACAATACATGCTTAAAACGGTGGTCCAATTAAACCACCAAAACTTTGCTGAACAAGTCCAAATAAAAAAAGAACAGGTTCATGAGCAGAAACTATAAATACATATTTTTAGTGTTGGGTTCTTAGTCGCATTTGGTTAAGAACAATATTCTTATATTTTATTTGTTCTGCAAATGTCGGTATGTAATACACCTCTGCCTATCCCCTCAGGCGTAGTTATAATATGTATGTTTAGTAATACGAAGATAATATATCAGGGTCAAACGTGTAAGGATCTGGTCGAGCCCGCAATGTCACAATGGCTCGAGACAGCGATGCAACAACAGCGCCGCTACAACAATAACAACACAAACAACAAACGCAAGAGAAGTCCGCCTCACCACGGCGCCAAACGTGCTGACATTGAGATCACACCGCAACCACCCGAGAAACCTGTCAACGGTAAGATTAGAAGACTACTTTGTGTGTATACCGAGTAACATGTCGGAGTGTATTCCTCTAAAATTTTAAAGACAAATTAATAATCACTACATATAAAACAAGGTCTTCCGTCGCGCCTGTCGGTTCGCGATAAACTCAAAAACTACTACACCGATTTTCATGCTGTTTTCATTAATAGATATAGTGGTTTCAAGGAAGGTTTTAGGCTATAATACTATTTCTAGTTAGCTAGTTTTGTATAAAAAGATCTCCAACACCGACTCCGACATTACAAAAACCATAATTTCATCTAACAGAAAGCTTTTGACAAAACAGACTACAATCAGAATGTTTCATGTGTTAAATTCTAGATATCTAAAGATACCTACGCATAATAATTATTTGAAAATATAAAAAAAAACCTCGATAATAGCTTAAATGATAAACCAGGAACATCATCTCACAACTACAAAGTTGATCTGAATACTATCTTGACTCTGACATAATTACTATATAGGTACTAACAGTTTCAATGCATGTTATCAATTCATTCGTTTGTTACTAACAATTTGTGACAAGGTTGCATATTTATGAAACTCAGCGTAATGGTCGCTTGAGCTCTAAAAGTATCATTTTAATGTTAAACTTTAGACAATATAATAAAAAACGTCCTGAGAGTCCTGTCCAGATGGTTTACACCATTTTGGTTTATCTATAGCAGTGATTTTTCACTTTCTGAGATCAAAATACCATCAGTACCTATAAACAGAAAGTTAAAGTCACTTAGACATGCTAAATTAAAAGTACCTAATATTGTAATAAAACAAGCAAGGCGCCTTTCACTATCGCAGTGAAGGCATAAGACGACTTCTCACTATTATGTGATATCACATGTCTGCAGGCAATACCATTTTCACTTATTTTTTTAAAATACTTAAAATCAATATCAAAGTTGAAAATTTTACAATGGAATTACACTGGAACTTTTTTTAAATGTCGTAATGTTGCAAAATATTTTAATATTTTTGTTTATTTATTTTATGAAATTTATTGAAATATTCTGACTCGCCTAAAATTTTGCGACATTAAAATATTATATAGAATTTTTTACCCATACATTTTCTATGGGAATTTCAGAAACTTTAGGTCCATGGTTCTCAGGAACCACTTGACCCCCGATCGAAATTATTTCGGCTATGGTGTTTATTCTGTACCAAATTTTTATGTGCCAAATCATAACTTTCTAGCACTTGTAGTTCTCGAGTTGAAAAGTGCGGACAGACGGACAGGACCGGACTATAAGACTTCTCTTACATAGTATACTTGGCAGTATAGTAAGAAGTCTAAAAGGATAATTGGCTTTTCTAAATTCAAATATATTGTCCAAATCACCATTCATTACCATAACAGACAAGCCGCCTGCATCACCCGAAATCATAAAGACAGAGGGAAAGCCTCCTAAGGGAAGACCACCATCACCGGAGGCTACTGAACCAGAGAATAACTCTGAAGACGCACCCTCGTGGCGTCGGTCCGCATCGTTCAGGAATAGACAAGCCGAAATAACTACTAATAGTAAGTCATTATCATTCACACTTAACACAAATTATACTTCATGTACCTACGCGTAGAGTCTAATGACTTGGACAAAAAGCAGGGTCCAATTCACTGCATTGCTATCTTTATATACTCGTATATAATTCTACTGTACCTGTGTATGTCACTGAACTACTCCTAAACGGCTGGACTGATGTTGCGGAAATTTTTTGTGTCTGTTCAAGGGGATTCGAGAATGGCTTAGATTCACAATTTGGTCCTTTTTTTTGCAGGACAACGTCTGTCGGGTCTGCTAGTATATATATATATCATAGCCTTCCTTTTATTGATACTAACTTTTCCCATGAAGCATGTGGCCCTATGTGGCATGGCCTTGGCACACACTGTATAATATAAGTATTAAATATTAAAATAAGGGATCATCCTGATTCATTTGATTAAACTTTATTACTGCTGTACAATAAATCTGAAAGTTAAATTTGTATTTAATAAACTCATTCATATAATACCCGGACAGCAGATATTGTAATAGGCTGACTTTTGGTACAGAAATAGATTAAAAAAACCCCCCAAGGGCAAAAAAATACTAAAACGGCAAAAAAATCACTTTTGTTTTATGGGAGCCCCCTTAAATATCTATTATATTCCGTTTAGTATTTGTTGTTATAGAGGCAACAGAAATACATCATCTGTGAATTTCAACTTTCTAACTATAACGGAGCATGACATACAGCCCAAGACAGATGGACAGACGGACAGCGAAGGCTCAGTAGGGTTGCCGTTTTACCCAGCAATAACAATCATGATTCCATGGCAATCGAGAGAGAGAGAAATACTCCATTTTAGTAAAATACTATTTATAACTTCTTAGTTATAACATGCACTTGTTGTGTTTACAGGGGAAAGCAATAAACCAGCAAACAATAATAATGCAGTGGACAATGATACTATATTGAGGAGGACGCACAGCTTCGAGAACGATAAGAGGTACGATATACAAATATTATAGGCCATAAGTTGTCTGTTTCTTAGTGTACTTTGTTTGCATGTACTTGTAAAGTTTGTTTTGGAAATATTAAAGTAAAGATATTCTTGATGAATGTGTAGTGAAATATTATAAGTATAGAAAAAAACTATATTGTTTAGACAAAATATAGTAAAAATGTAAGCGAATACATCGGAATGTGAACGTTTATTACATGAGATAATGACTGACTGTGCAACACATTGGAATTTGTTGAAATCATGTTAACTAGTTATCCCGACGAACTTGGTATTGCCTCAAATAAAAAATAAAAAAATTAATATTTCATGCAAATGTATGTAAATTGAAAAACGCGACGGACGGACAGACATACAGACAAATTGTCGTATTAAATATATAGATGTTTAGTTACAGACATAATATTGTCTTGTTTCTCTCTAAATTAAATAATGATCCTTTTATTGATTTTATTGAAGTTTCCGGGAACGTTATGTCACCAGTGTCGTCTGCTCGTTTATTAGATTTTGATAGTATTTGGAATATAATTTTAGCAAAAATAAACCGACTTCAATTTACCGGAATGGGACCAGATTGAAATAAGACAACACAGAAAGCACTAGCTTTTCATTGTATAAGAATTTTCAAAATCGGTTCGTAGTTATTATGTAACAAATGTAAAAAAAACCTTGATTTAAGAACCTCCTCCTTTTTTGAAGTAGGTTAAATATAAACATTGTACACTAATTTGATCTAAATCCAAGTCCAATTCTTAATCCTTGTAACTAAATCATAAACAAACTAAACGTACGCAATTTTTACGGCCATCTAACTATTTATTACTTTAAATTGAATAGATTCAAAAAGAAAAAAGATGTACTGCAAATATTTCACAATATCACTGCACTGAATCTTAAATACAACTGCATGCACTAGATAAGTAATCGTGTATTGTGTGTTTGTTGTTTGGAATTCAGTTCTTTTCATCTTTGTTTATCTCTCTCCTTACTATACAAGACGTGGCATCTAGAATTGGTATTGACAAATATACATACAACAAACATTGAGTGGTGAAATGGGTAGGGTAGCAAATCACTATTAATAAAACTACCTACTGCACTTAAAAAAGATTAGACGAAGTAAACAAACTAACCCAAACGCGCTAAATTGAGAGTAATCATTACTTTTCACATTTCATATTAATTACCTAATGCTTTTATTGTAATTACCTGCAAATTATCTTGTTATTGCGATTTAACATATTTTTTGACAAGTATTTAATTTGACTACTTACGTTTTATTTAATTTGACTTGATTTTATATAATTTGACTTGATTTTATTTCGTTTGACTTGATTTTATTTCATTTGACTTGATTTTATTTAATTTGACTGATTTTAATTTCTTTGATTTTATTTAATTTTATTTTATATGATTTTATTTAATTTCAAATATCATTATAATAAGATTATGATTTTTTTTCTGATTTGTATCTGTTAATGTAACCTGCAATATCGTATTAGTGCAAGCTGTAAAGCGATATTGCAAAAGTGATTATAAATAAATAAATAAAATAAATAAAAACAAAACACTAAAGTAACGTTTATAATGTCGTCGGCCAATCGTTGAACTGGGCTGATTGATATTCGCCTGGGCTGATTGATATTCGCCTGGGCAGATCGCGCCAGAACCTAAGTGTGATAAAACTGTATCAACATCGAGACAATTGGTTAGGTTACAGCGATTTGCCCAGCTAAATCTTGATCAGCCCTGTTAACAAGTCATCCACGACATATATATTACCTATAATAATAAATGTAGGTATTTTCTTTGAGATAGTGTAGAGTAATTACATTGCAAATTGTTGCATTTCTTCCAACTGTTTATTTAAATACTACGAGTATGTACTGCACACGTAATTCTATAAACTTATAAATCTTGATATAGTTTTCTCGTTCCCGATTCCCGTGGGAACACATTATCGGAATAAAAAGTAACCTATGTTACTCAGGGATAATGTAGCTACATATCAGTGAAAGAATTTTCAAAATCGGATATGTAGTTATATATTCTATTCGCTATTCTATATTAGTATAGATGACAAAATTCCAACCACAGTCACTACATAGCTACAGGCACACACACGCCTGTTTCCCCGATGTCCGATGTGGTACATTTGTCACCAGTAACTTTAGGTACATGTAGCATCCTTTTGTACATTGTAGCTTCTACCAACGGTACCGCGATGTGACCGCACGTATTAAGGCGTCCTCGTGCCCATCAATACCGCCACCTGCGCCCGCGCCCGCGCCCGAATCACCTGTCGACAGGAAAAAACCTCAAGAACACATTAACAATACGACTGAAATTAACGACGAAGTACAAACAAGGTGCTTGTCATTGTCTTTCATTGCCATCTTTATGGTTGCGGTTTGTTTTTATATCACTTTTAGACAATCTGAATGTTATATTATACATACCTGCTCCCTGCATTTTGCTAGTCATTTTGATGCTCCCACGTAATATGATGAATTTTATTCAATCCAATTGGTCTTAGATTGCGTTTATGTACAGCTATATATAGTATTGCGCGTGAAAGCTGTCGAAGCAACTATGTTGAAACCACCTTTTTAATTATAAACTTCTTCGAAGTATTTGTTCAACCATATTATATTCTATATTTACGCAAAAGTACTAAAAACAAACCGTAACCAATAATATTAATTTATTACTCATCTTAATTTGATTTCTAACATTCATTGCTACATAGTATGTACTATTATTATGCTTTAACTGTTCAATGTAACATTATTGCTTTTAAATGTGTTAATGTCAGTATGTATGTATGTATTATATTTGGTATAGTGTAAATGTTACTATTCTTATTGAAATTATTTCTTTAATATTTAACATGGTATATAAAATAACTAGAGACATTCTGACTGAATAAAAAAATGTGTTTTCAAAGGTTTTATATTATGTTATACAGAATAAATCCCACGGAGAGAAGAGACAGAGATGTTAACACGTGGGGTGGTGCCGCCACAACAACGCCGAACACTAGTCCCACTGCCACCACCACCACCACCACTGTCAGAAGGTATGGAAATATAATCAGTATTATAATATTATTTTATAGATTGTACTTAAAATAAAAAGAATTTCGCTGTTAATTAGGGCGCTATTCCATTGTACAAGTCTTGCATGCAAGTATGACGTCACATTTGCCACTTCTCTACAAGTTGCAACCATGACGTCATAATTGCATAATGGTATAGCGCCTTTAAATTACAATAGTTGAAAGCATATTAAAAAAAGAAGAAGAACCAAGATATTACATCGACACTTTTTGTTGAACTTCTATGAATAAAAGCATAATATATTTCTGACAACATAAAGCATTGCGTTATACAGTTAGTTATACAGTGTACAACATTCTAATGGGTCAGTGTGGAAAAGTTTAAAACTATAAGACATACGAAGATCTTAGGAACCATGTCATTGATTTAAGTAAAAATAAAAGCGGCATTCACAGATCAAAAAAAAAAATTGAAAGACTACAGCTATGTAACGATTGTAAACTGAGAGGTGCATGAAACAGAGTGCACCATCCTATTCAAAAAATTACTGCGCTTTTTTCAATTTTACGTACAGGAATTTGATTCCAGATCCGAGTACAAGTTTTTAAAAATCTGCGAATGTTGTTCTTATTTTTACAAAAATCGATGGCATGGTTCTTAAGAACAGATCTTCGTATGTCTTACAGTTTCAGACTTTCCCATAGTGCCCCATTTGAATGTTACACCTTATATATTTCGACTTGACACCAATATCGATATGTTTAGAACGATTGTGAAGCCTGGAGAGAGTTGTAAAGATTATGTGTAATACAAAATAATGCAAGATTAGAACACAATATAGTATTATGTTTCTCAAAATTACTTGAATTTGAACTTGCATGCTGAAAGATAAAATATTTATTAGTTAAACACTTGTATCAAAATTGTCATGTTGTATCATTATGTAGAACTCTTTATACTTCATCTATATATTATTTGAACCATTACAATATAATATATATAACAGTAGAGGAAAATACTATTTACACTTACTAAAAACTATACTATACACATTAAAATCTACACTATATACAGGCGTCAAAGAACTCCTCCGCCTCGTCGCCGACTGGCAATGTTCCCAGAAGGCTGGCAGCATTGCCACGTTGTATGGCAATGCTTATTCTTGCAGCTAAAAAGTAACCAGCCTTCTGGTCTTGAGAAGAGTCGATCATAAGGTTTGATATGGTTCTAAGAGGCCGTTTGAGGCTTTCCGCTGATGCAGCAGCAGCGCCGGCACCACCCCCTGTACTAGGAAGGTGAGAAGGCGCCAGAGTGTCAACTCACGTTGCGTCCCACACTAAAGGCCTTCCCATCTTCCATGGCAATAACGATATTCCATCAGGTATCTTTCCATCGCCACGTGCCAGCCCATTTGGTTCACGAACTGCTGGGATACCGGCGGCGATTATGTCTTTAAGGTTAGCGTGTCGAGAAATACGTATTGCAGTATTGTATTTAAATATGTATTGGAGTGATTTCTTCACAACATTTCACGTACAGTTGGCTTCTTTGTCTACAATCCATAGTATGTTTTACCAAAAAAGTTGTGGAAAAGACAGTGAATTTTAGGGTATGTTCATTTAAATATATAAAATAAACATAGCATCACGCCTTTTTCCCCGAAGGGGTAGGCAGAGGTGTGCAAACACACCCACATCTCGCCAGCTATGTTAGGTCCCATGTAATAGGGGGCGAGCCTATTGCCATTTACCGGGCACAAGTTCCAAACTCTGGGATAATTATCTGGGTAAAATTCTAAAGAGAATTATACATTATCCACCAGACCCGGGAATCGAACCCGATTTAAATATGAATTGTCTAAGTAGACTTGCTTCTAAATCTGGTACATTAGGAAAGAAGGTTTGGTTGGAATGTTCCTCTTTAGTTAGTTGAGTAATGGAAATACAGAATAGTGAGGTACAAATTGTTGTGTGTAAACAGTTCGTCGGAGAGTGTAGAGTCAAACAGTAGCAATACGACTCCGACCTCCACGACGCCGACCAAACTGTCGCCGGGGAACATATTCAAGAACTTCTTCAAGTATAGTTCATGTTATACAAATGCTTGGACACGGGAATGTTATATCGTAACCGCAGTGTGCTATTTTTTTAATTCCTGGAACTAAAACTGTCATCTGTTTAAAGGTAAAGACAAACTCGATCCTTCGTATGCGACGTATGCTACGCATTATGACATCTGAACAGGATCTAGACTTATACAATTTGTATGCTTACAAACACTTGCCAGTCGCAACGCAGTCGTACGCGTCACCGTGCCAGATTCGCGTGTTCCCATACTATCCTACGTGTACGACGCAATCACACAAGTGGTTGTGATGTCAATAACGTACATGTTGTAAAGTACAAGTTGGCGTTCCAGTAAGGGCGCCACATTACTTTGAAAACCTTCAAAAACAATATTTCAGCATACCTACATATAATTGAATTAGTTCCATTTTTTGCCACACGCTAAATTATACTTGGTAAGCTGTCTGTCGTACGTCTTATACGTAGGACCAATGTGGTGCTATCTCTCAAGTCGCATTACATACGTCCTATACGTAGGACCAGTTTGTCTTTACCTTAAATGTTTTTTTGCATATCAGGTGTGCCGTATTGTCCTGAAAGCAGCGGTAGACCCATGACGTGCTGGCTAGCTTCATGACATAACTAATGAAAATGCATGACAGATCTCACTATCAGAAGGGATATATTAAATGAGACCTGAGAGGACATGACAATAAGCAATGACGTAGATTTCAGTTGCAATCCAAATAATATTGTAGTGCTAACTCATGAGGATGATAATACAATATAAATTATTGATTCTTTGATAACACAACAAGAGATCGACTTGACTTATATATGCCATATTTAGCAGTAGGTAGCTGAATAACGTGGTCGCCAAAAGAACTTTCGTGCGGTTTTTGTCTCATTTGTCATACAGCTCGTTTTTTTATTTTAGACCTTGCAATATACCTATATGTCTCTCATTCTTAACGAATCTAGTTGCTTGTTTTTAGTTATGCAGCAAATAAAAGAACTTAGGTTGGACACACATACGACATACCTACTATGGTTCGTAAGCGTTTTGTCTCATAAAAACAATACTTTTGTCTGTTATCTTACTGTCGTATTAGCTGAGAAAACAGCATATTATTTATGATATGATCATCATTGGTAAATTTAATTCGTAAGACATTAATCAATTAAACTAATTACACGTGTGTCCACGCTTAAAGTATTCACTGTTTCGATAGGTCAAAAATTAAAGCCATAAATGTGCTGATCTGATTAATATCCTTAGACCTTTATGTCTTATACCGAAATTAATTAGGATTCCTAATCTCGTGTCCAAGTTCATCGGTTTTTCTGTGTGTTAGATATTATTTGCGCTTTCTCTGTTTGTGCTCGGACATACTATGCGTTTAGTTATTACTAGCATGTCGTAATAGGCGTTGCATGTTTGACTGAGTTTCTTTTTTGCGAATATGTAATTGACGCTTATTTAAAAATGACTACGTAGAGTATTAATAAATTTAATCTGGTTCTAGTAATCAACTTCCAGGTCATTTGTGCCTCCTGTTCGTGACGAAGAGAGTGAAACGCAAAGGAAAGCACACGCGAAACGCGTTCGTGAAACGAGACGATCCACTCAGGGCGTCACGCTCGACGAAATCAAGTCCGCCGAACAACTTGTCAAGAAGAAAACTGGGAATAGTACTACTGAAAATACGTCCCCTGTCAGTTTGAATAACGACTCTGTACCTCCCACTGATAATGGCCCGGTAAGTATATTGTACTAAGATGGGTTGTTCTTAATCTAGTAGAAGTTAACATATCGGGTCTACCTTCTAGACGTAGATAGGGGTAAAGGCGATACATTAGTTTCTTTTACGAATACAATACTTACAAAACTGACTAATGTGGTAAAGGGGATTCTAACTTAAAGGAAATGGATTAACATAATAAAGTTAAACTAGGAATTATAGAACTCCTTGAATAGTGAGATTTTGACTTGGCATTTTATTGACAAAAGTGATTATAAAATGAATTTAATATTAGTAAGCGCATGAAACAGTTTAAGTGACATAATTTTATATTCTTAACAAATTTGTACATACGTTGAGTATGCTATGCTGTATTTTTCTAGTACATAACGTATTACCGAATTTCATTCGTTTAATGTTTGCTTTATTTTTGATCCTCGCCTCGTGTTAATATGTCCATGTTTGATAATAAACATTCATGAGCTCATAGATCATTTTACATACCGATAAAGATGTGATCAGAAAAAAACCGAGAGTAAATTTGTGACGTAACCCTTCTATATACGCTGTTGTTACAATTTGTAAACTGTGTATGGTATGTCATGCAATTGTATAAAACGGGTTAAACGTATATAGGCGCGTGCAGTGGCTCCGGGAAGTGACATAGCGGTGACGCTAGCACTGGCGTGCGCTTCAGCGACTGCGACTGCGACTATCGCTGCGAACAGCGAGCGCCGTCCCTCGTGGCGACTGCGACTTGACCCCACTAACAAGGTGGTTATCGCGAGTTTTGGTCGTGAGATTGTTGATCGGTCGCATATAATCAGTTATCAATATAACGATATTACACCGACCGCAGACGTACAATATTCAAGTTATCCAGCTATCGGTTGTTCAATTCAGAAGTGGTAATAGCTTTGTGTTAGTTTGTGTCACTACGTCTAATAATAAGTAAACTCACTCGTATAAGTCATTGTACACACAGGCACACATAAAACACTCCCCGAAGTTAACGTTGGGAAGGGCTCCGAAGATCTTAATAGGTTAACTCCCCTTGGCACATAAACCATTATGACTAGCAGTCTACTCAGCGTAACCATCCCAACTTGAAATTGTCTAAATCTGCGAGCGAGTTCACTCATTAGTTTGACAATCTTTATACAAAACTTATTGAGCTCACACAATATTCACCAATCAACAATTTCATTCGATCACTCGCTGAACGGGAACGCGCATGTGCGTGTAGTAAAATCCTTCAAATAAACGACTAGAGTTCTGATTTTGGGACTAATTTGCAGTTTAAATATTAATTATTGGAAATATATAAAATTTATACAAATTACACATGGTAACATCTCAATTTCATTCTGTACCATTATTATCTCAACATCAGAATTAGATGATTAGTCGATGGGTTTGGTATTTAGATCTATGTCTCTGTATATTATTTCTACTTGTCTCTAAATGCTTGTATACGCACCGAGTAGTGTAGTTTGCCTTGCTTAGTAAGTAACATTTAATGTGAAGGTACTCCTATATGCCTAACCGGTGACTTTAATAACGTAAATGTAAGGTTCAGACTAGAAAAATGCTTACTTTGCTCTATATTTGTTATTTATACCAGCTAATTATTGCATGTTATGAATAAATATTTAATACGTATAATTTATTATTGAGGGTTTTCATCGAAGTTCTATTTATGATTGATTCCAAAGTCTATATTGGCACTTATGGTTTTTATTTTTAAATGTTATTTCTTCGTCTTTCATTTCTTTCTGCCTTTTTATGTTGCATGATCTGTAATGGAATAATAGTACTGTGAGATCTAATAAAACATCACTTAAATGTTGTTGTTGAACACTTGCACTTATATTAGAAGGTTCTTATACTACATTTACTGCCGTATTCAGAAACTTTTGGCGCCCTCAAGTAATTATTTACTAAGTAATGGTAAGTAAGATGTTCAAACTTTTTAAAATAATTTCACCATTCTCGCAAAAATAAGACATTAAAACGTCGACAAATGTTTCACCTCTAAACGAGGCATTCTCAAGACTGTTAAAAAGAAAAGTTTGAACATCTTGCTTGCCATTACTTTGTCATGGATTTTCGCCAGGTGACGCCTGATTCTATCCAAAATTATTTACTACTTAGGACTAATTTTTATATGAAGTCGAACGTTTCCGAATTCGACAGTTACGGTGAAGTGATTAAAATTATGGGCTTCGGAAATCAATGTGTTGTCGATTTAAATCCAACAGGCGACCAATATCGAACCGTCGTTGCGGCTTAAGCCAGTGGTATACTGATGAATTCTAGACGACGCCACGACATTGATCCCTGTATCTTTGATTCGGCAACACAGGCATTGCTGACGCACATAATTTAAGGTGCAGTACTACCGTACTTGACTAGTGCACTATTGGGTACAGTTTGAACTAGAAGATGCCGGTCGTTCGTCACCAAAGCCCGCGACAACCGCCGCTGAAGCCACCGTTACGTTGCCTTATCGTAGGCCACCGACGGGGTCTACAGCAAATACAGCACCACTTACCAACACAGATAACAGAACAGGCAAGTTTCTAAAACATTATACTAGGTACATTATATTAATTTCTTAAAACGGATTTCAATGAGCGATATTTTTATTATTTAGATCTAGCTCCTGAAGAGGATAAAGATCGTGAAAGTAGTACAGAAAGCAAGTCTTCCAACGCGTCGCCATCCAGCACGCAAGCTGCGACTAACGTTATACAACGCAGACGTAGGCCGAAACGACGTTCTACAGGTGTCGGCCACGTTGACATGGACGTAAGTTGATATAATCACAATAGCGTGAACTGACCACGACTTGTACTTACAGTCATTTCACTCTATTTGTCCGTACTATCAGTACATTTATACTTCTTTTACCAGCATTATACTAATGCTTTTCTTGACCAAAGTTAAAACGCACAGTGCATCGTCTGTTTAATGAAAAGCATTCACAGACGAAAGATGAAGTTAGTCACTTTTATTTGGTCGCAAGTTTTTCCGTCCAAAAATAAGCAACGTATTACGGATCGGTATTATTCTTTTCTAATGGTGCAAATATTTCCCTTACCTTACAACTCATTCCCTACTGAAATCCCTAGTGGCCACACGCTCCCCTACTCGGGATTCTAGTATAACTAGTGTGTGATAAGTTCAGACCTGAGCGCTGTGATGTACAGGCGTGTATTTGTACAGGTCAAAAAAATCCCAATAAGCTTCCGATCGAGAGTTTACCTGCCCCATTATGGTGTATTTCTTGGTAGTTGTGTTATTTTTAAGTTATAGTGTTATACTAATACACAAGCATACGACTTCAATACAGCTTCTTTTTCTTACAAAACTGGCCTATCATTTTTACGTTGTTTAACGACTCTACTAGTATTATAAAGTTGAGTTTTTGAAGATGTTTGGTTGTTTGTTACTCAATCGAGCGTAAATCCTTGAACAAATGTGTATGAAAGTTGGCACACAGACAATTTCTTGGATACTTTTCACCCCGGTAATAATAATGATTTGTTGAGTCACAGGCGTCAACTAGTATGTCCATATGACAGCGTTCACTAAAGTCCCACGCTGTAGTGCAAGTACGCGTTATAAGAGCTCAAACGAGACGTGATTTAGATATGTTATGATATTACATTGCCAGAGAGAATTGTAGAACTAAAACGTATGATAACCCGACATTATTATGATTAAGTAACTTTGATGACAAAAGTTAAGCTTTATGTTTTCTATGCAAATCATTTTAGCTAAATTTGGTCATATGATAGTGGCTTAGAACGCCCTGCCTGCGCACGTGTTTCCTCCAACATATAACCCTGGGTTCTTTAAGCGAAGCGTGAAGAGGCACATTACTGGGTCGTCAAGTTGAGGGCCACTCTCTATACTATTCCTGTGTACTGTGAGAGTCGCCCTCAATTGCCAGACGTCGCCTCAGCTTACCATCAGGCGGGTGGCGTCAATTTGTCGACCTAAATATAAAAAAAAATATATAAAAAATAATGGTTTTCATGGAATACTATTCTATATATCTACGTATTTATTTATCTGATGTTGTATTGCTTCGTACTATAATTGTATGTATTTATTTAGTTATCTATTACTTTATTAATAATATATTTATTTCTTACTTGTTGTTAAACACACTGCTTCTCTACAATATTCATCCTTATCCTCTAAACCTCTAAGGTCTGCTGGCAGAAAAGTCATCTTTTTGACTTAAGCACGCATTTATGCATATTGTTTTTAATAATTACCAACTTTTGTATATGTTTTAATGTACAATAAAGAATAAAGAAAGAAAGAATACCCACTAAGTGGTTCAAATACCAACTATTCCTATTAATAACTGCTAATGATTGACTGCAATGCTGAATATTCACGGCCTCTGTGAAATATTGAGTTTGACAAATAGTGTATTACGTAAACACTTTATTGAGGTTGACCTCTTTTGTTGATGTCATTTGGTTTTATTTCTACATACCTAATATTTGCCAACAGGACATTGTGAACGACCGCGGCGGAGGCGGCGAAGGCGAGCCTGAAGCTGAAACACCAACGGTGAGTAATTTATTTATTGTCATCTTTTATCAGACGCAAATAAACTGAAATTCCGAAATAAGTATGTAGGTATTTACAGATTATTATCTTTTTTTTTATATGTTCACACAGCGCCATCTACCCAAAACTAAGCTATTAAGCTTTTTGATGCGACTCAATGATATAATCCGAGGCAGTTAAATAAAAGACAAGTATCACTGCTATGGAAATATTTTTATTTAAGAAAATATCATTATTATCTACCGAGCCTTTTCCCAACCCCGCTGTGGTCGTCTTTCCAGTCTAACTGCAAAGCGGTTGAACTTCTATATTTTAAGAAAATATATTAGGTAATAATTTCTACACATAGCTAGTTAAAGCTACCTTACCATATTATTATGATTGTTTATAACGTTAATTAAAAGCAGCGTATTTTTCTCATTTAGCCCACACGATCAACGTTCTAAGAAGATATACGATATTCGTGCCGTGAGTTTGATGTCAAAACAACTTCATTTGGTCGTCCGAGACCATATAATACAATATTACTTGCGTCATCCGTCCTACGTTATTACCATATTTCTCACTAAACTATGGCTATAAATCATTCCTTAATGAGTTGGATATAAAAAACGGTTTATGTTCCAACTATGTTGTTTGTTACAAAGTTTTAGTGGGTCTCATGACAATCTTAAAGACCGAAGCCAACCTCACCTGCAAGTAGTGCACCTGCCGATCAGCGACCGAGCCTATGGCAAAAATAAAAATATCCGGTAGCCGGTAACCGGACATTTTACGTGACGGCCCTTACATGAGACAAACCACGATACTGAGGCAATGTGGGCGTGTAGGTACGCCCACATTGCCTCAGTATCGTGGTTTGTCTGCCTATCCCTTCGTAATAACTATAATGTATTTATATTACAAAGGCGTGAATATAATGTATTTATATTACAAAGTTATTTTGGTGAATAAAATTTTTGATTATAGAAACTTTATAGTCTAGGCCAGAGAATTATTATAACACACACACACACATCACGTCTATATCCCCAAAGGGTAGGCAGAGGTGCACCTCACCTGGCAAATTGTGGGTATGTAATGCATTACACACCCACAACTTGCCAGTATTTTCCCACGTAATAGGGGGCAAGCCTATAGCCGTCACCGGGCACTGATATAATGGGTTATGCCCAAAATGGCTGCATGAATGTAATAAAAAGTAGCAGCTATATAGTAATTTTGAAAAAAAAATATGGAAACCCGTTGCCTTGCGATGAAATGTTGATTAAAGGCAACAAAATCTTACATGCCAGCCGCAACAAAATCTTACATGCCAGCCGCTATGGCACAGCCAATTAAAGTCCTGGGCGTCTTGGACTATTCGTATTATTGTAAACGCTATGCTCTTCTTTTTTTCTGGCTAACTACGAATACTCGAACATTGCACTTACTTGGTAAATAAATCGTCTGTTAAACGCGATGATCTGTTTTTTTTTTTTTTTTTTTTTTATATTTGGTTCGCCAAATTAACGCCGCCCGCCTGGTGGTAAGTCGTGACGACGTCTAGCGATTGTGGGCCACTCTCACAGCACTCATTACTATTGAGAGTGGCCCTCAACTTGACGACCTACTGATGTGCCTCTTCACGCTCCGCTTAAAGAACCCAGGATTATATGTGGGAGGAAACACGTGCACAGGCAGGGCGTTCCAGGCCACTATCGTTCGGCAGAGAAACGAACGTTTAAAACGTTCGGTTCTCGCGAACATGCTATCCACTGTGTGGGGGTGGCATCTCTGCCCGGCACGAGTCGTTCGGGATCGGAAGGAAGAGGGTGGGATCAGATTGAAGAGCTCTTCAGAACACTCGCCGTGGTAAATACGGTAGAATGCGGCCAAGGAAGCTATTGTTCGGCGCTGAACTAGCGGCTCAAGGCTTCCCGTTACCTCCGGACAATCTATAAAACGGATAGCCCGTCGCTGCATAGCGTCGAGAGCGTTCAGTAGATACTTCGCGGAGCCGTCCCAGAGGTGAGAGCAGTATTCGAGAAAATTGTTTAGAAAGAATGTGGTTTATTATCATTATTATTTCAGGAAACGTAACCACAACTTATGATATCAAGAATCTGAATTTAAAATACATTTTGTACAATGGTAACGAATAAGGTAACTGTATTTATTGCGAATGTTTTGATATAATGGTGCTAATAACCCGTTGGTCAAAGGTCGGAGTCATCATAAATAAACAAGAGATTTGTCATATTGTGTCCTGAACCGTGTTATATTTATCTTTCACGAGCAGCGGCGGCCTTACCCATTGCGAGGCTCCGGGCAGTAGGTCTTTGTGAGACCCCTTTTTTATACCACGGTCAAATGCCTCGGCCGCCCCTACGTCCATTGCTGGGCGCCCCAGGTACGGACTCGGAAGTATTCCCTGTGGCGCCGGACTTTTTATTTTAAGTACTTGCTGACGTTTGTAAGAGCCATTTAGTGACCTATACAAATAAATAAATCATTTAATTTCTTTGTGGCCTCTGTCTGGGGTTGGGTGGGGTTTTATCCCGCATTATTGGGGTCGAGTTTTATCCAGTGTCGGTGAGTAAATGTGCGTTCTGCGGGGCTTCAGCATTACAGCTGACCGTAGATGAGTCTGTGGCGCCCTGGCCACTGACTTCAGAACTCGGTAGGGTGGGTACGATCTCTCTCCCTCATGACCGCCACCATCACGAGCATGACGTGCTCGAAGAAGGACACGGCCACGTTCCACCTACTCCCGCTGGAGACCATGGCTCAAAGCATGGTTTCCACTTAGAGGGGGGTATTCACGTCTAGATCCACGACGACGGCCCAGCGCTGACTCGCCCACGCTGAGCGCTCCACAAGCGTGTGGAGTGCGGTGCCTTTGCCGGACCCCACGCAGTGTTGACACTGGAGCGTGACCTCACGTTGGATCCGGTCACCGTGCCGCCTGTGCAGCCACTCGTCCATGATCGGTCCTACCGCTGCGATGGTGCTGGCTCCCCACTTTGGTTACTCAAGTCCCACCTTCCATGTCTCCATGAGATCCTGACGGAGTTGGGACCGCTGAGCCTCGATTTCTCGAGAAATATCCCGTCCTGGTCCCGCTCCAGCGCCTCCTTGTGCAGCCTTTAGAGAGATCGTGCGGTACCGTCTTAGTGCCCTGACGGCCAAGGTCCTCAACGACCTGTGTAATATAGAAGCGTTAGATACGGGAGCCCCGTACCATGTTCCGCACGATGTAGGAAGCGTTGAATCCCTTAAAGTTGGGCATCAGTCGCGAAAGCGCGGCTGCTGCCTCCGTCACTAATGTATAACCCGGCTCGCTGACCGATTGTACCATAGATCGCTGATATTTCTTTGTGTAATGTAAGTCTTGTCTAATCTAGTAACCCAAATGCTCAAACTTTCACACCAGATAAGATAGCTTAGCATCGCATAAGGTACTTTGAAATATTCTAAAAATAAATACATTTTCGTTATCCGGCTTGTTGAAGAATTGTGTTATTGTGTCAATAACAAGGATATAAATTTCTTTAAAACATAAAATAAACATTTCAAGTGCGACTTCAGATATACCTAAACCAATTTCAGTGGAAATGACGCTTTAACGCTCTTGTTGTAAAGACGTCACTCAACAATAGCTCGGCGTATTTCTGGCTGCTATATCATCATACATCGTATTCGTTAAATGCTATGAACTCAGCTCCACATGAGTTATATTGATGGATTCTAAAAATATATTTTAGGGATTTTAAAGACGTATTTTGGTTTTCACAAATCGCATAACGAACTCTGAAGAGAACGACCCCATTGTATATTAATTGGTATAATGTTTATGATGCCTGTGATCGTTAGTATATTATTATTTCCATATGAAATAAACGCCTACATACTACTATTTCATGGCAAGAGATAATTAAATAAAGCTTGAAATGTTTTAATCTATGACTTGCGACAGTTTTTAGATAGCAATACATAATTATAATATGTGTCAAGTAGCTATAGCATACCTATGGTGTGTGTAATCAATTGTTTACATTAAAGGTCAAACCGCAATACGCGATGCAGTGCTTAGTTTTGTATGACTTTACCGCGCCGAGCCGCGCCACATAGTACTGTTTCCCTTATAAGAAATAGCGGATAACATATTTCGCCGCGCCCCGTGGTGCGGTTTATGCTTAAAGGTGTGTATTCAGACACTGACAAGATACAATGTAATCAGAAGTCCAATAATCAAAAAGCAGAAGGAAGTCAGATTAAGTACCTACTAGATTCAGACACATGACTCAGACACGGGAAGGCGCGACTACTCTAGGGTTAATTACCAGTTACACAGGTGGCCAAAGTCCGCCGGGCACCACTGGAAATACCTCCTGGTGCGTACTTCAAAAAAGGGTTAATTACAATAATTAAAGACGTCGATGATGTCAACTACAACTACAACAATGTCAACTATGTACAGACCACAAAATAGATTACTGTACTGTACTGTATTAATTTGTACTTAGAGAAAAACGTTTAATCTTATAACTGAACTAAAAACTGTGCAATAAGGAAATGTAGCACTGCGTGTGACTCGCGAACAATCTTCACGGTTAGAAAATACGTTTTATAAAAGTTTATATTTTGAATCAGAGATACTGCATGCCCAGGGTCTGCTTGATTAACCTTGTCATACAAACGGTTTTTGCTGACGAAAAACGACCTCACCTTGTTATTATATGTAGAACGTTACTGAAATACGACATTTTATAAAAAAATATACGGATATGCTTTGGCAGCTCCCAACGTCATGAGTCATTATAGGTACATCATTATTAATATATTGTATGTATATTAACTACTCGTTTCTGAAGAAAAGAGGTCTATTTCGTACGATATGTTCCTCAACATCTTCTATCTAATCTTGAGCTGAGACCCTTATAAGCCTCCTTAGTTTAATGGTTACAGATGTACAGTGGTAGTTCTAATGTAGGATAGAGATCACTAGATGCAGGATGTAAACAAGAAACGTGAAAAATGGAGCACAATATTTTCCGCTCATCAATTTTCAACGAATTTAAAACTAAATATAAATCTTCAGCATGTCGCTACACGCAGATCACGATGACACACACAGAGAAAACGTTTGCCAATTTAAAAAGTAAAACAATTTTTACGCTGATTGAGAACAACGGCAGGGAAATTCGTTTAAATTAAATAAATGTGGCGTTTCGGTGAAAACATTACAATGTTGAGAAACATACAGTGGTAGCGTATTGAAGGTCTGTATTTGCACTGATAGTTCAGTCTAACTAGTTTTATTTACAATGTATTTAAAAATTATTGCGCAGTATCCGTTACAGAAATATATTTTCTTAATAGATGATTAATATTTTGTCAAGCATAATTTTTTTTATTCCACACGATATGTAAATGTGAGCTTTTGCGTAGATTGTGATATTAAATATCACTAATTTAATTTAAACTTACTAAAATAGAATATTATCTTAATTATCTAGCTAGATTAAAGATGTAATTATGCCCCTTGTAACATGTAGGATGTAGGTACAAAAATTATCTTTAAACATTTTAAAGCTGATTTTATATATACGAGTATATATATTATATATTCTAACTTTAATTAGAGAACCATGTTGGTTACTGTTTGAGGATACCTGTGCCATCTTGGGCCTAAAGCTAAACCTAGTATTAGTTTACAAAATGATAATTAACGAAAAAAAAACCATTAACGAGCTCTTTTTGATACCACTTATCAAGGTTTTATCTCCTATAATGCAATAAGGGTTAATTTGAAAGTATAAAAGCACATTATACAGGGTGAATTTTTCAAGTGGGCTTGAATGGCCAAATCCGGAACTATAAGGAATAGCGAAAAATGCTCAAAGGATTCACGAGCCCGATTTTGATGAAACTTAAAACCTCATAATTAGATTTTTAAAAAATCTATAATCCTAGCTGGGAATTGCACCCATTGATTTAGAGACAAAAATCACACCCTTTATTATTACACCATACGATAGTGTTGCTGTAAGGATCAAATTCTGGGAAGTAATGATATACGGCAAATTTAAGTAAAACTTAGAATTTTAGTAAAATTCATATTTCTTGTCTGTATCTTAGTCTCTTATCACACTGGGCAGAGGCGCGCGCGCTACCACAGCCTCCGCCCAGTGTGATAAGAGACAGACATGTACATGCCAGCTGGTTTCTTATAGTATTAAACGCGAGATTACGGTACTACTTACTAATTCCATACGCGAGATACAACATTATGTTCTACTTTCAAATTTTACCTGCCCACGAGCATCATTTAGAAGACGAAATAGTCAGTTCTGTGATTACGAACAAAATTGACTCAAAATTGACATAAAATATCAATTTTATTAAAATTCTAAGTTTTCCTCAAATTTGCCGTATATCATTACTTCCCAGAATTTGATCCTTAACAGCAACACTATCGTATGGTGTAATAATAAAGGATGTGATTTTTTTTCTAAATCAATGAATTTTTCGCTATTCCTTATAGTTCCGGATTTGGCCATCCAAGCCCACTTGAAAAATTCAACCTGTATATTTGGTTGGTGTTAAGTTGAATAAACCAGAGCGCATTACTGAAAACCGCAAATTCACGTCAAAAATTCAAATCGGTTAAGCCGTTTCTTAGATTAGCGTCTTCAAACATTCAGACAAACAGATGAAAGTTCTAAAAACCATTGTTTTGGGTTTTATTGCGTTCATAAAGCCCCTACAACAGTTTCTCTATTATATCTTCTATCATATTCTCTATTATACCATAGAAATTCATCTTAAGAAACGAAAATATGAAATATTATTTATTATCTTCGTCGTGTGTGATAGTCCATTGACTTGTATGGCGACCGATATTGTATCTTAAGACAAAATATTATAGTATCTTAGCCGTGTGCAGCACCCCTTAGTGAACTCCACTGCGGGTGACGTAACCTACGACAAACTTATTATTTGCGGTTGGTACAATAATCGGGTCTAGGATCGAACCGCAAAATTAAGTTTGTTTTTTATTGTATGTACTTTTCCGAGATAAAAAGTAAGCCAGTAGGTGCCCAGGATATTAAAGAATAATTATACCAAGTTTCATCGTAATCGAACCGGTAGTAATTGCGTGACGTCCTGAACAAACAAACAGTCAGACAGACAAAATTTTTTTTAATCATATTTTTGGGTTCGTTGTCGGTCTAGTAACACCCCCTGCCATTTATTTTTTTGATATTTTCAATGTACAGAATTATCACTTCTACAAATTTATTATAAGTATAGATATAAGACTGGTGTTGTTAGCAGTGGTGTATAACCACTCCCCAGGAGCTGTGTTGTAGACTTGTTGGCCACTTGTACCTTTAAGAAAACGTCAGTTTAATTTTTGGTCACATGACCTGCTCAAAGATAAGCTTGGAGTGTTAGTACGAGTATAAACCTATCTGATTATAATTTACCAAGAAACGTTGTTATATACATAAACGATCAGTTTGAAACTAACAACACCACCTAGATCTAAATATAGACTCGGTAACAGAACTAAATTCTGGAAACAACCGTCAGTTATATTATAATGCAAAAATGTATTCATCGTTATTTTCTTTGCCAACTGAAATAGTAGATTGTTAACCAAGGGATGAAAGCATCCCATTTCTGACGAGATATTTTGGATAATAGTTCGAGGCAGAAATGGGTGTTTTCACCCGAGTTACACACTCTACTTTTCATTTCGAATACGAGGAAAGAAAATAAAAGTCAAATAAAAAAATTAACAATAGATATTGATCACGTATTAGGAATTGTACTTCCCGCTTTTTTTTAAATAATTTGTTTGTCATTCGCCTTCTTTTAGGGCAGGCTAGTCTTTTAATTATACAGCCTCGTCATTACTAAAAATTTTCCGAACAAAATAGTTTTCAGTTTTTAAACTTCAGTTCATTTTACACACATATTTATTTGAAGCGCCAGCCATAGCGTACTTCTTTATGATTTGACGCGTTACGGCGGGCGGCTTTAGTCGGAGTTCAAATAATATATCAACTTTTTTTATACCTTAAAATTCTCAGTATTTTAAGGTATAACTGTCTAAATAATTATTGTTTGTGCTATTTACATCTTACTTTATTGTAACTCAACTCTTTTTGGTTTATGACCATTTAAAAAACCAGTACCTGTATTGACTAAATTGAACTGTGACTGTATATGTTTTTTCAATCGCCTCAAGATGTGTTGATATTTTTTTTTACTTTTCCGCCCTAGGACCGAAATATATCACTTTCAACCCGCATTTCAGGTAAGCAATGACCCACTTTCAGAGCATGAGAGATGAAAAGAACTTTCCACTTACGATTGTAATACGACTATATCGCAAAGTGGTTTGGTGTTAAGGGGTGCTAAGGAGTCTTATCAACATATCCACGGCTCAAGACATCCTCACTTCCAAACGGTACACCTGCTGACCGACGGAAGAAGCCCCCTAAAAAGTGGGACCAACTAGTGATGTGTGGCAAGTGATGTGATGGCATAATGAACGCCCTTGTCTTCCCCCTTCACTTTTACAATAGCAGCTGGGTTTCGGGTGTTTGAACTGTATTGTTATTATACAACTAGGTACAGGTCGCGAGACATAAGCAGAGCTTTGCATTTGTGATAGCAGCACTTAAATTATTAATAGCACATCGGCTCGTGACGCGGATCCTCCTGCACATGGCTAATGACGTCTTCCTTCGAGGTCACAATCCAACCGCAGACACATGAATACATCTCAAACCGCAAATATCAATTAACAGTCAACATATTATAAGATGTCCGCGTTGTATTGGGTATTTGGGTCAGCAGGGTGAAGCGACATACTTTTTAAAGAGAGAGAAACTTGAGGGGTTAGAAGCTTTAGGACTACTTCTCGATGAGACTAGGTTTCAAAATGACTAGTTCGCTATAGTACTAAATCTCGATATGACTACATCTTGTTGGGACTAGATCTTGTTTGGACTAAATCGCTTTAAGACCAGATAGCGCAACGACTACTTATTTGTTTGTTTCCTAAAGTACAATAGTCTTCGTAACATTAAAACATGAAACATTTTTTCTTGGTACCTTTATTAAAATATCAACTTAAAATGAAAGCATTCGATTGCAACATATCATTTTATGAAAAGTGTTAGAAATATTAAAAAGATGACAATGAAATAAATTAAAAAACGTTGGTTAATACGCCCATCGCTTTTTTAAGTATGTTAGTTAATTATAAAGTAGAATAAGTATCAAATATTTATTTAAATCTACGTTTTAAATCGCTCACATTTTTAATAAAACAGCGTGTTATCTGCTGCGTCTCAAGTTTATTTAATTCTGTTTTATATTTGCGATTAAATAATATGGTGTTTCTTTTTGTATGACTAACTTCAAATAGGGTATTTTGGCTTCTATTATTTTGTAGCTGTGCTTCTTTTTTCAAACAAAATAAAAATTGTAGCAACGTAGGTTTATGCTGCATTCGTACATTGAGGCGACGATGCCATGCTTCCAAACTATTGTTGGTCTTGTGGTTTTCCTTTGCACAGGAAATAAGCAAAGGATTCTTTAGCCATTGCCTGCAAAAATATCTTGCGAATTCATTCATTTCTGATGATTGCGTAGAACTCTCACTATAGCAGACCATCCATTTTCTATATAAGTCGAAGGCAAGAGCGGATTCTACAGATTTTGTTAAACCGATGTCATTTGCCTTTTTCCACACAGATTTGTTGTAGTGGTAAAAACATCCGGTAATTGTAGCACACGGATATACTGTTCGAAATGCACCGATTAGTCCTAATTCGTAATCGCATTTAAATTGTTGAATATGTACTCCAAGTACATCACGAATTATAATAAATAAAGCGGCATAAGTTGATTGGCACTTATTTGGTAGAAGTGCATACAAGACGGGAAATATATTCGTCGTGTCTTCCGTGCTGTCGACGTCCACGTGAATGGAAAATAATTGATAGTATCGGGGCACATTTAAAAGTTCCGTCACCAAGAAAAACCTTTCCTTGATCTGCATAAATTTTCATGTTGTTTTTGGAAAATTGTGACGAGAACACAAGCATTTTGTCCTCATTTGACAATTCAAATTCAGCAACCAAAAAAAATTTTTATTAGACACTGTCACTAATGGATTTCGTAAACTCGGTTTTCTTTACTTGTAGAAACCTTTTATGATATCTGTACAGGGCATCGTTTACTGAATTGTAAGGTCTGCCATTAAAGGTTGAAAAAGAGGGCAGTTGATGAAGTACGTCTTCATAAACCTTTTAAACCGATGACATGTCCTCGCACACATTCCGTTTTGCTATATCGAGTAAGAGATCTTCTTGCATTTTTCCATAATCTTGCTCACACGTATGCAGGCTCTTCCTTATTATAGTTGTCTTTTCTTTATTTAATGTAAGCGAGGCATACATTTTAAACATTTTTTCATGCGATCGAACCATTTTTTAAAACTGGAGGACCACAGATTTCATGTCTGTCATGTTTTCTACGTGCTGATTGAACGCTACCACTGCCTCTTCAGGAGTTGGTAAAAGTGAAACCTCTCATCAAATCTTTGATTTTAGGGAAAATACAGAAATCACAGGGTGCTAGGTCGGGGTTATGCGCAGGATGGGTGAAGAGTTGTACTTTTTCGGAAGCTAAAAATGACTTTGTTTTGTTGGCCGTGTGTGAAGAAGCGTTGTCATGATGTAGGAGAACGTGGGTTTTATGTCGTCTTTCGCGTACTTTTTCTAACACCCTGGGTAAACAAATGGTAGAATACCACTTTGATCTTCAAGTGGAATTGTACAGATGGGACCCGTAGCTGAGAAAAAAAACGCGATCATTTTTTTACCAACGTTTCTCGCCTGCCTCACTTTTGTTGGCTTGTTCTCATTTTCAAACACCCATTCACAAGATTGCGGTTTTTTTTCGGGTTCAAAACAATAAATCCACGTTTCGTCTTCTGTGACAATGTCATAAACAGCATTAGAATGTCCGTGGTCGTACTTCAGTAGCATCTGTGAGCACCATTCCACGCGATCCCGCTTCTGCTCCGCTGTCAGTTCATGAGGGATCCAACGACAACAAAGTTTCCGTACTTTCAATTCTTTGTGTAAAATTTTCTGGATTTGACTCATACCAATCCCCAATAGTCCTCGAATTGTCTCATAGGTAATCCGCGGGTTTTCTTCAATTAACCGCTTAACAGTAGCCACATTATTTTCGTTGACGGTAGTTGAAGGCCGCCCTTCACGAAATTCGTCATGTAAAGAAACTCGACCTCTCTCAAATTCAGCATACCATCGCCTCACGGTGCTCAAACAAGGTGCTTCTCTCACAAAAGCATTTTGAAGACGAGCGGCACAGTCTTGCGGAGAGAGAACTTTTAAAATCATAAAAAATCATCGCCTTAAAACCTTTTCGACTTAATTCCATTTTCGTTGCATACGTAGAACTTTGATGCGTGATAAAAAACAATTGACAAATGATTTCCCGCCAATTGTTTTTTTTTATTACTAAGAAGGTTGCAACGTTTAAAAAAATATAACATTCGAAATTCAAATAGTTCCGATTAGCTAGAAGTGCAAAACTTTTAGTGTGCCCCAGGTACAAGCTTAACAAGGAAGAATATAATTCAATTCAATTCTTTGATATGGCATCTGCTTGCATTTGCAGCGACTCGCCAATGACCAAAAGGAAGAATAATTAAGTTTGAAACGATAATAACTAGACAGGATAAAAAGTCAATGTAACAAATTATTTATTCTCATGTATCGGAACTCCATAGTGGATTCACAAGCAGTTAACTATATATACATTTGAAGTACCTACCTATGTAGTGCCTACTTGGGTTTCTTGGGGAACATATAACTGCATGAGTGTACGTCTTATAGATAATAAGGCAATCTGATAACAGGACGTATGTATATATATATGTTACGGCTAATACCCGAAGTGCGGCTGCACCTAGTTTTAGCCGGTTAGAACTAGGTGTAGCCACTTACTCTTGGTTAAACCTAGTATGGGTAGGTTAGGTTAGGTTAAAACTGTGACGCCAGCGATTTGCATTAATAAAAAAAAGAGATTTCTCCCAGGTGAAAGTGACAACTGGACCTATTTGTAGCCGGCATGATGAAGGCTAGACCTAGTTTTACCCGAAAACAATCGGCTCGTACTAGGTTTAACCAAGAGTAAGTGGCTACACCTAGTTCTAACCGGATAAAACTAGGTGCAGCCGCACTTCGGGTATTAGCCGTAACATATACATACTGTCATATAGCTAATAAGTTCAAAAGCGATATAGTCATATCGAGATTTAGTCCTATAGCGAACTGGTCATAACCACTATCAAGTCTTATCGAGATGTAGTCCTAAAGCTTCTAACCTGGTAATCCACAACCGGAACTGAACATAAGTCCCTATCTATCCGACAACGTCTTCATTAAGCCAATTGCTAATTATATTCTTGCGAACAATTTATTGCTACTTTGTCAATGTCCACTATGTAGGACAGACATTGTGTCGACCACAAAGCGTCTATATCACATAGACGTATGTACAGCAAGCGACCGAGATTCGCGTGCTTTCTAAATACATTTTGTTAGTGTATTGCGAAATTTTGAAAAACGATTTTCCTATGCCTGAGAGACGTGTGGGATAATCAGGTCACTGACGCAATAGACCGTGTTAAATATTTTCACATAGAATGTCGTAAACTATAGGAATATCGTGTCGTGTATAAAACACAGAGTGCCATTTAGAACGCATGTTTCTGAGGTGAATGGTTTAAAATTTACTGAAATGTTTAAACTGTAACACAAGATAATATTTGGGTCAACGCTTTCTGAATCGGAGTCGCATAAACTTGAAAATAGAATTAGATGAGAAGTTAACTCGTGACTTGTTAATTAACACTTCTTATTGACTACGTTTTCTTCGATTGTTGATTCATTATTCACGCATATCGGTAACATAATTAATAGAATCTGTGGTTCTATGTGGTTCATAATTGATCTGAACCTAGAGATACACAAATTAATAGGGCTTATTTATAATGTTCGTTTTGCACCTGAAAGATCAGGGCGGAGCGGAGGTGCGAATTATACAGTAAACTTGTCGACTGATTGATGAGGCGTATCGGACTATTATAGAGGGCTATAAGCTGTAATCTCTATTTGTGTAGCATGGGTGTGCTACCGGCCGGCTTTTCCTTCGTACACTGTTATATTTACAGGTGATGTGTGTTTCACGTGTCCTTGTAAATCTCGCCCTCTCGTAATCTCGTCTCAGAAGCTCAGTGCGTCACATACACGCGATCTAGACGCTCGTGTTGTGGGCGCTTACAATATTTTTGTCTCTGCGTAAAATAAGTTGGTGTTGACGTGTTTTATATATTATTACATTGATCGTTTGTTTAGCGTTGAAACTGGATGTGAAATGTGCATACAATGAGTCGTAAGCAGGATAGATATACATCACGCCCGCGAAGCTTGACTTCGCATTACAATTCATCACCAAGTGTTTTGAGTACGATGCTCGGTAGTCAGTATAATCCCTACAAGACATCTAATTACTCCAATTATAGTTCTAGCGCGTACAGAAACTTTAATCCTTACAGTGCTGGCCTTGGACGGCCTTCGTCAAATCTTGGTATATATGGGGGGACCAATTCAGGGTATGGTGGCGTGTACTTAAGTAGTTCTTCTTTGGGTTCGCTTAATTTAATGACACCAGTGTTAAAAAAGTTGGACAAGAGACTGTTGGCTAGTAAAAAGGACTTTAAACCAAAACCGGTTCCGCTAGCAAGAGTACCAGATCCGGTGGAGATTCCAGCGGAGGCATCAATTTCTGCAGATATTCCGCCAGTACGGCCGGAGCGTAAGTCACGTGCAAAAAAGGCGGGTAACTTAGATAAAGAGCGATCTCGATCTCTGACTTCATTGGAATCAGCGGGCACACTAGGCTCGCGCACCCTCAGCCTCAACTCGGTCGCATCAGATGGATACTGTGTACGTTGTAGCGTTATTTACATAATTTCACATAAATTAACATTGAAACTGTTTTTTTGGCGTCTGGTTTATGCCATTAAATTCACCTGAGGTAAGAGATGAAACGAAAAATTCTACGTTTCTGCTCGGACTGATTGCACTTGGATGATAACATCTCGGTGAAAAGACTCTTTGTTTGGTTTTTGTGGACCTCAATCACAGCCAAATAAGTTGATTTCATCATGGTTCGTCTCATTATTGTTTAGAACTTCACTACGTATTATAAAACAAAACCGTAAACCATAAAAGTATATCACGCGGGCAAGGTTGCGGACGTCCGCTAGTTAGGTATGCAGTTTTGACGGTCGTAGATAGTTAAGTTTTGATTAGTTACGTTTGAACATAAACTACTTCACATTTGACAATGTTCTTTTGTGTTTCAGTCTGGCAGCGAGCGGACAGAAGAGTCTGATGACAAAGACTACAAAGCGCTGTATGAGGCGTCCTCGGGTGAAGTGCGCCGCTTGAGAGCCTTGCTGCAGACCTCTGAGCACCAGCTGCGAGAGGCTCGTTCCACTATCACCAGGCTTACTCAAGTGGTATGAGCTTAACATCGATGATAAATTGATAACTTTGCTAGGCGTTTCAAGAATGTGCTTCATGGATGTGTAGTTCAATTATAGGTAGCGAAAAGATACAGACGCTGCTGTCCCGGCATGGCTTTCGATGAGCTTTGACACATTGGTATGGTTTGATCTTCGCCGTCGGCATAATTATGTATTTTGTTGAACCTGGTCAGGGATGATCTGAACAAACCGATCGATCAAAAGGACTGATTGCGCATCTATGTAGTTCCTCAGAACTTCCTGATTGTGGTATTGTGATAAATTCGGTGTTTGTTTTATTTGACTTATTTAACTTGGAGAGTCAGATAATACCTCCGTACTACCTCACTCTTAAAGTCATACAAAATATGCATTTAGTATTTGTGTGTGGATTGAGTTGATTGTTCAGATGTGATTGTATTTTGCTTTGTGTTAGCGACAGTGTGTTACTGACATGGAAATCACACATTTAAGGTAAATATGCAAACGTGTTCAATACTTAGTGTTTTCAAGAAAAATGACTAAGTATTTATCTTAGGGCTTAGCTTATTTATGTTAAGTAAAATTTAATTAATTATTTCACTTATCATTGATGAAGGGTATAGTTATAGCCAAATATTTAAATCCCTGAAACGTCATGTTTTCGATATTTCTATAGGCTCGTCTCGTCGAGCAGCACTATTCGATGCTTATCTATTGCAAAGGACAATGCTTCAACTTATTAGTCCATTGTAATGTTACATTTGGGTGTGCCAAAGTCAGAGGACGCTATTGTATTTTTTAGATATCAAGGGGGAAGGGGTGGGATTGTAAAGCTAAATCCAAGTTTGAGGAATCGAAAGAAGTATGCCAGGATCGTAGCAAGTGGAAATCCAGCCGTGGTCTCAGCCTACCCCACTGGGAAAGAGGCGTGACTTTATGTATGTATGTAGAATTTTAGGAAATGTACACTGGGATTAGAAATTATTGTGAAAATCAATAATTTCAAAAGTTTCGTCCTGGGGGAAAAGAGTCCATAAATAGTTATTAACAATAGTGCAACATCAATAATTACAATGTTTTTTTATTTCAGTAACGAAAAAACGAGAGAAAACTGTGTGATCATTAATTTTTATGTAAATACTTACGAGTATTGGAGAATACTGTACTCTGTAAATCGTTTTGCGAACGATAATGTACGTAATTATATATTTCAGTGTTATAAGCTCGACAAATTTGGTGGAAAACCGTTATAAATTGGCCCGTTGATTTTACGTTTCGGCGGGTTGAGTTTTATGTGGTGTTATTATAAACACCTTGAGGTCTTTTATCAAATTATTTACGTTATTAGATAGCATAAGTCCTTGTTCTTTGAAATTCATTTGAATTTCTTGAAATTCATTTGAATTCTTGAAATTTAGCTAACAACTTGTTTTCCAAATTTTAGACTAATATATAATAAATAATTTGTTTGCATTATTATTAATTTTTTGATGCTTGATCATCAAATATATATCAATAAAACTATTGCCGTTTACAGAATCGTAAAATATGGTTTGGTTGTAGAGATATTCCTTTTTTTTTCTACGAGATGGTAAGACAACGTCACGATGTCATCATCCGCCCGTGCTCCCAAGTCTTTCTTTAAGTTTTTTGCGAGGGGTAAATAGGTTAATATTGGAACTTATTCCTCAAAAACTCCTCTACAAAAATGCTCTGAGGAATTTTACTGTAAAATGATCAGAAAATTATAACCCCTTAAAGGAAATTCCTTCTCAAATTTTCATCTGGTTTTGTTAATAACTTTGTTATATATAATTCTACGACAAAAAGTCATAGAACAAAGTTGTAGAGAATTTAATTTGCGTCAAAAATGTTGTCGTAAATTTTTTGTGCGATGAATAGTTTGCCCCATAGAGCACGATAACGATTTGCAACCCTTTTTCAAGATGGCGGAAAACCCATAACGGTTGGGACCCCACAAACTTGGATTTAGCTTTACACCACCCATGATATCTAAAAAAATAAATAGCGTACTCTGACTTTTGCACATTTAGCCCCAAACAATGGACTATATAGGATTTCGTGGCTTTATATAACATACATTGAAATGTTATTCTTACGCATTGAGCTATAGAATATCACCGTTTATTTTACTAGTGAGGTACGTTTTCTGTACTATAATTATAACAAGTTATGTTTCCACTGAAATACATATAACTTTTTTGCTTATGCAAAATAATGTTAACATGATTAGTGTTGTAGTTTACTGAATGCATTGATGTTATTTTTTTAAATTGAATATCCGAATGTTTAGAATTGTTTCTATATTGTCTCTTTTTACTCGTAACTTATTTCAAGGATGCATGGGGGACATCACTAGAGGTATAGTAACCTGCAAATGAAACACATGTCAATGCCATTAAGCTCTGACTTAAGTTAAGTAATAGACACTGACACCGGTCTCCAATATGCTGCTCAAGATGCCACCAGCCCTAAGAGCCATAATACAACCAATTAAATCGTAGAGAATTTCACTCACGTGACTAAACGGATACGTTGTTGAAATTTCATGGATTATCATTGGTTGAATATATCAATCGACTGCAGGACTAAAGTTAAATAAGTAGAGAAAATCCTATTTCTGTAAAACCAGCAAATAATGGCACAATAACTATCTACTGCTTTAATATTACGGCATACATTCGTAGTTGGCATTTCACCTTCACCGTGACTATTGTTAATGTTGTTCAGCATAATTAGTAGGACCGTTTTAGATGGTTGACTAATTACCACCTACAGTGTGATGTAAAGTCTGTACTTTACAGATAATTATATATTACACAGTAGTACTGTCAGATGTCAGATGTACCTCAACCATGTTGGCCTTGTTGTTTATCACCACATTTCTGTAGCTTTTACACTGTGAGTTATATCTGCATACTTGCTAAATGTAATGTGCAATACTGATGTGCAAATTTTTAATAGGAACGCGTCTCAGACTAAAAGAATAACATAGACGGAACGAATAGAACTAGCGAGTGAAGCCGCCAAAAGGGATGCTATATAGCAATGGGATACCATTCCGCTCGCACTCCTTTGTGAGCAGCGAGTGTGTACGCACGTGCGATCACGGTTGAACAAAATATTATAAATATGCCGTATTGTGTGGTGAAAAGGTGTAAAAACACTTCAACTATTCATAGGAAGAATGCTGGATTATCGTTTCATAAGTAATTAACTATTTCTTATTAGATTTCATAACATTTTTCTAAATATTTTAGTTGCACAAACTAGGAACACAAAACCTCCGCCATACTATACAGAGTTGCCATAATTTTTTCATCATTTCCACAAAATATTTTGCAGTATTTATGGGAATTATAAAGTACTGAGTTAAAAAAATCAGTGTCATCAATGTTGACAAGCTCGATGTTTCTAATTATCATCATCATCATTCGTGCGTTAGTCCCGAACTCCGATCACATCTGTGTCCGGGATCTACTTACTATGCGTGGCTTGGGTATTTCGGCAATCTTGGAATTGACTGCTGTCTGACCTCCCAGCCTGTGTTCTGATCCAATTTATTTATGTTACTGTGTCAGTAACATAAATAAATTGGATAATACATAACATAATTAATATAATTAATTTCAGTCTAACACTACAAAGGCCTTAGTCTTAACCTAACGACTATTGATATCTACTTCATGTATAGTCAACGACAAAAGTAGCTCAACCAATAATTATTATCTGTTGATCACTATAGCTGTTAAACCAATTACAAAATCATAAACAAAACACGAAATATATTAACTTTGTCCTTGGGTATTCTAACATTACTAGTACATTGCTGTGGCACATGCATTGGGATGTAAAAAAGAATAATAAATATTTTTGTGCTAATCAACTTTTGTTGTTGACTGTAACTTGTACTTACACTGGAATGGAGCTTTGTTCATTCATCTTAAAAAGGATTATTTTAATTATGGGATTTTTTTTGAAAGCTAGTAATTAAAGTGTGTTTACTCAGTGTTTATCACGTTTTCATTTATTTTAACACTTCCCCATTTTAGGCACATATCATAATAATCATTTGTGCAAATGATATAAAATAATTGCAGATAACATTTACTATAACAAATATTAATTATCCATCATATATGTCCACTAAGATTTTTTGGAGATTTTTCATTTGCTGGCAACATTACGCACACGCCGTTAGTGTTATCGGTACACGGAAATCGGAGTCACACGCACACATTGAAAGTGTCATTTGGCTTCACGTGTTCATTCTACATGTTCCGTCTATATTCTTCTTCTAGTCTGAGGAACGCGTATTGTCGGGTTGAAATGATCTTTTTCTATTTACAGAATCAAAATTCGTTGACTGAGATCGAGAAACGAGAAAAGAGGGCCATGGAAAGAAAACTATCAGAAATGGAGGAAGAGCTAAAGGTTTTTTTTTTGTCTACTACATGTTAGTTAATAATACACGGTACAAACATTACACACGGACATTATATATAAACACCTACGCTCACATTAGTAATGTTCAAATCTAGTATAACATTTAACTTTTAAGTTTGACTCTAAACCAAGATGGCGGACTTCAAGATGGCTGCCGCCACCAAATGAACTGAAGTTAATGATAAAATTGACATGTTGGTGTTCGTTTTATAGCAATTGCAAAAACTAAAAGCCGAGAACGAAAGGCTGAGGGCTGAGAATCGAGCCCTTACACGGGTCGTGAGCAAATTGACCAACTCTGCCGCCAAATAGGTAAATGTGTAACTTGGAGCGTGCGGTACCTACATAGGCGACACCGGCCGCGGGAGTGCGCTCGTTATACACCGGTCGTCTTTCTCGCTTACACGTTCATATAACCATAAACACATTATTTTATTATGTCAGACTTTATCTCGCTACATAAAATTCATATGAAAATAAAATACCTATATTAATATCTAAATAATAATTTCTAAAATCTGCTTTTTGAAATCATTGCTTAATGTTTAAACTTCAGGCCGTGGCCATAGCCCTGAAAAACTTCAAACTTAACTTTTCTGAAACTTTCAAACCCTATGAAGTAATATTTTAGTGATTATTAGAGTGCCTTACGACCGTGGAGATATGTGCTAATAACTGCAAGAATGTGCTTGTCTACCAATGAAATGATTGTGTTATGACGTGCTGTGTGGACATATGCATATGATTGGTGGATGTCAAACGTATCCACAGCAACGTACCATAACACATCTCTGGTCCAAAGGCACCCTTATTAACATCATAGGAAAAATGACTTGACGTGCGAGCGAGACAGTACGATCGAATAGCGCAGGTACATTAACGTCGTCTTTGTCGCGAGCACCGCTCACAATAATTAACTGTGTGTTATGGCGAGCATGCTTTGATACATGTCTAACTTGAGTGGACGAACGGCGCGTGCTTTGCGTGCAATTGGCAAACGTTTAGTTTACCTGGCAATAGGGATGATGCCTACAACTATTGTTTTTTTAAATCAAAATAAAAAGCTTAAGTTTTATAGTTATTCTTCTTGGCTGATTAAAAAGTACAAACATGTGATATTGTATCGTTTAGATAATATAATAAAATAAAAAAGATTAGACTTGTCTGTCGTCTTCGCTATTGCGTGCTCTTCTTCACATCAAAGTCATGAGCAACTTATGCTAGTTTGTGTGGATTAGCTATGTATAGGGCTACCTATGCGTTTTGCCATTCATTACACAGGTTTTATGTAACGTATGCGTGATACATGATTTAGAACAGTCATACGTAATAGGAATTACTTCGTCTTTCATACAAAATTTACAATAAAAAGTAAAACGCGATCTGTAGGGTGTTATATAACAACTTTGGCTATGACTTTGTATAATCAGGGTTTCTAGTTCAGTTTCAGCAATCGACCAATCCCTTCATTGCTCCCTACAAATGCCTGTGGAGTGAAATCCCGCAACGAGCCCCCTACTGTAGGTTGTTTTCGCAAACATTGCAAATAAAAACTATACTTTATAAAGAATAAAAATAAAATGCCAAGCAAGTAATGTTTTCAAGTATTATGAGGTTCTAAATCACGTTGACTTTCCGTTTGTCTTGTATGCACGCACGCGCACGCGCCTAAATTCGTGTTTCATCTGAATACCAGTTTCTTTGTTCATTTTATGTAACCCGCTTTATGTGGTTATGCTTAATTTCCTTTTCGAATTTATTAAAAAGCAGAGAAATATCTTGTGGTTGTAAAAAGAACATTTACATATATTTAGCGAATTCAATTTGTCTTCGATTTCAAAATAGTTCTTGATTTTTGCCAAATTACTCGTCTATCTCAAACTGTTTAAAGCTAAGTTCACATGACACCCCAGAATTACTAACCGCACGGCACAAGATCAATATAAACAGTGTTGAGTTCTCCACATAACAGCGCGATTGAAACACAATGTTTGCAAATGGCTAACGTGTGTTGCATGCCCTGTACCTATAAACAAAGACAAAACATTTCATTAAATGCATTTACCTCATAAGACATCAATACAAATTATTCATATACCTATCAACGACATATACATTCAAAGTTGAAACAGTTTTCTATTTTATGGATTCATTAGCACTATTACAAACATGAATAATCTAGTTACTAAATAGTTGTTAAGATTGAAATTATCCTAATTTAGATGTTGTTTTGCACTTGTAAATATGCTATAACAGCTTTTAATATCATAGGCTTCCTATCTGCCTCACATTAAAACTTCATTTATGAGGAAATGAGGTTGCAATAATGAAACGCTATACAATGATAATAAGAGTTCATTGCACTTTGCAAAGTCAAGTACCAAGATTTACTTGACAAACTTACTTGAAATGAGAAAAAGAATTAATACAGCTTTTTTATATAGTTCTTACTTCTTAATGATAATCAAGTAACCAAAAATAGTGAGAAACAGGTATAATTGGAATTGCTATGTTCGGCGTCTTCCGTTTCACCCAATGCAAGATAGAAGTTTTGGCAAAATCCAATTCATCCAAAAATGTTTGTATTCTATGAAAAAATAAGCAGTGATATTTAAAGCGCCAAACTCGTATTGTTATCTTATATTGGGTGATAGGTTGTGTTTATGACTGTAGTTGAGTTGTATAGTCTAGGCTGCACTATTATCCTTCTATATTTTCACGTTATCGTCGATCACAATAGTACTACTATGTGTGACAGTAAACATGCATTTTTATACAAAGCGACTGCTTTTTATAAAAGACTGCTTGTGCAGTCTTTTTTTATCTACCCTTATGTATTATACGGGAATCCCGGGTAAGCCCTTGAAGGGATAACCCAAGGGCAGCGGTGGACATCGGCCAATCCGACCTCTGCAAGACTTTTTAAACAGTCTTAATAATGTTTGAAGTTCAATAGAAACTAAGCACACAATATTTGTGGTTGCGATTCATAGATTATAATCTATGCAAGTTTTGAATGTGTATCCCGCTCTAAAATGAAGAGAAGAGGATCACAATATTTTAAGCAAAGATCAAGCTATTAGTGGTACTATCGTTGGTCGAAACACTCTCTATCTTACTGCATCCACTGAAACACTTCATTACATTTTTTACTTTAAAACCCGCTATGGGTTTTGAAATGTCCTTATGTTTGTAGATTGTTACCTTGTAGGTTACGATTTGTGATGCATTGTGACGATATTGTTGTTTTTCATTCCCTTGTTCGTGATCGTGATTTGTATCCAGTAGCACCCTTATCCCATTAGAATGTGAAAGTGTTAAGTATTTACATATTACATAGTTAGACGTCGTGTGATAGTTACTGTAGTCAAAATGCTTAGATGGTGTTTAATTATATTCTTCGACTTCTACTGGTTTAGCAATTTCACACAATATATTGTGTAGACTAATTTGTATTGGATGAGTTTCATGAGTAAATAGCATATCCTCGGAGATTTATCCTATTGATGTCTGTGTAAATGGTCCTTTCGAACAATCACAAATGGAACGTTATTATTAATGATTGATATCATTTCCAGTACCAGCAAACGCTGCAAGCTGAAAACCAGCGATTGAAGGATGAGAATGGGGCCCTGATCCGGGTCATCAGCAAACTGTCAAAGTAAGCGGCCTGATGCGTTTCCTACAGTAGTTTTTTTCGATAAGCGTTGACATACAGTCAAGTAATTTACTCTGTTACAACAAAGGTTTTATTCATATATTTCGTGTTATTTATTAAACGTTGATAGGCGACACTTAAAATATGCCAAAAGTTCCCATATCCTTCGGGAACACGTCCCAAATTTATATTATTGTGTATAGATAGGTAGTTGATCTGGAAACTTATATTTGTATCTGAAGTGGTTTATTAGTAGTGTATTATGAATTATATTTTAATAATTTCTTTGATTTTCTCGTCATTTTATATCAGGTTTTGCCTATAGTCAGAATATTTTAAGCAACTAGAAAAGTGTAATCCACACCAACTGCTGTGAGTGTGTGTATTAGAAAATCTGTCAGAATATTGTATTGTAACGCAAATACTATTTCATGTACAGCTTATGGTTTCTCGGTAAACATTATGAAGTCTCTGAACTTGGCCCTGTTGTTCAATATTAATATGTCACATAATATGCTAGAATAATACAGTAATACTATCAAACATTATTTATTGAAGATATATTTTTTAATAATGAAAGATCACCTTGCAAGTTGGAGAAATGTATAATAAAACAATGACACACAATAAAGGTATTTCATCTAAAATAATAAGATTTAAATTCAGAGAGGACATAAAGTTGGGTGAGAGATTTATTTTATATTCATTAAGTGCTGTTCTTTTCAGTCTTAACACGTTGTATTTACAATGTTGGTGTTTGCTTCCTAATCGCATATATAAATGAAGTGGTTTGATAGATATGCAATGTTTGTAAATGTTAATATAATATAGACTATTACATACTTCCTTCAAATATACAATGACATATTAGTTATTATGATTTGATATCATATCACTTATTTTAGATACCCGATAAATACTGTTGTATAGACATTGGAAAAATGCTTAATGCTTTAAGTGACCCGTTTTATGTATATTTGTCTACTATATCCTTAGTATTTGACGTTAGTACAGATATATACCTGATATATACCTACAAACTACTAACATGGACTGACCAAACATGTTTATTCACATCTAATGTACTAAAGTTTCGCAGGTGAAATTTCATTGTTCTTAATAGCATGTATTGGTGTTTCATAATATAAAGCTTTGTCTCACTTGCTCTCATCAGTCACAAGCGGGAGTGAAGGAGATACTAAGTTATTTGGTGTTATTTTTGTTTAGTTAACATTTGACTTGCCATTTTGTGTTATTATAAAGCACAACGTTTTAAAGTATTATGCACTTAGTAGGCGCGTTGTTCGTACTTGGTGACGTCACCGGCATACAATCAACTTGTAGACAGTAACATTTCGATATATTCCTAAATAAGTGTAAAGTAGATATAGTTATCATGTTTTTAGCGGGCTTATTTCACGGTACATAATATATGTATGTCACCAATGTTTCTACTATTTGACATATACCTCACATAACAGTAATATGAATATCTTTGCGGCATATATGTATTTCGAATTACTAATCTTTTAATGTATATTTTTTTGTAGACTAGTAAGCGATTGGTTTGTGATATATTTTTTGCCGAAATATAATATGAAATATGAAATCGTCAGTAAAATTACAAACTGACGGAAATACAATATAAACAGTTCGATTAATTGGGGCCAATTCGAAATAAATCTTCACAATAGAGTTATGCCCGTACGAACACTACACACTTGCTAGTTTATTACATACTTGAAGTCATTAAGAGTTTCGCAAAGGGAAGTAGTTATTGTTTTGTTTCATGTGCAGTCTAAATTTATTCTATAGATTTCGGCTCGAGTTTGCTTTTATTTTGTCAGCGTAGTTGTATACGTTCCCTATATGCTTATTCACGACAAATATATAAAGTTTTATTGACACTACGCTTCTTACCAAACTGCTACCAGCGGATATTCATTTCAAAATCTTATTTCTACTTCATATTTATTAAATTTTACACCTACCTGTTGCAAATACGACCCTATTTATTTTCACCTTTCTATAGTATGTAACTGGTCACCTTCCTTTTATGTTCGTTGTCGAAATACTTAGTGTTGTTCATACATTCACCAGACGCGATATGTACATTTTATTATTTTTATAACACAATAAGTTCTGATTTACTAAATAATATATCAAGTTTCTAACTCAATTTCAGTTCGGTTAAGTTTGGGGAGGGGTGTGATTAATTTTATGAATTTATCTGGGTCACGAATATTTGGACGAATGGCCGATGAAAGCCTGTTGGCCTTAAGTATTAATATGACTGTACTTCCATGAGATTTACTCGCGATTTAAACTTTTAAACAATAAAAATGAGGCCTTAAAACGTAATTTAATATGACTATGTCGATAATAAATAATGTAGGCAAGTGAGAATATTATACTGTCATCGCCTAGTCTAAATTACCGGTGAAATAATTTTATTGTTGTGTAAAAATCGATGCTGCGTTTCCAATGTAATCTTTTCTATCTGCATATACTTTTGCCATGTTCCAAACAGTTGTTAATTATTAAACAACTGTTAATGTTTATAGACAATAATTATATATTGAGGATTTCATACGGCTATTGACATAAATACGTAATTTGGTATGAAAGACCTTACATATTTATCGTAGCTTGAAAGGTGAATATTCATTTATTGGACTACACAAGTCTTATAATGATATTCGGGAATTTTAATATGTAAAAATATTGTATACCATATTTTTTTTTAGTTTAGGGATCCTGAAATTTTATGTTCATTAAAGTTTTATTTATTTGAAGAGGAAGTTAAAATAAACAGTTCTTCATTACATATTTGTTTTGGTACTTATCCTTTCCTTTTTGCTTCCTTGTTAAATGGTCAAACCTGTCAATTTTTCTCTCTAAGTGGTTTTAGTCTGTATATAAGTATGCTCTTATGCAGTCCTACTGACTGTATGTACTGTACTGTATTATATGCATACATGAGATTTGCTATGAACGTTAAAACTAACTATCCAATTGTACCTGTTGTGTGTACCTTTATTATGTTATCAGCTCTATCAGTTATGTATGGGATGTAATAAAATATTATTACATCCCGGATGAAACTAGAACCGAAATCTGATACTTTACACACTTAAAAAACTACGAACTTTACAGTTCAGTTTTTTGTTAAAATAGGGCGAGTGTCGGCCCCCTCTAGAAGCTAAACGACTCGAAAATCATCATCCATGTAGTCAACATGCATGGCTGTTTTGGGTGACTACGGAACCCTATTATATGTATGGCTCCGACACGCACTTGACCGGTTTATACAATTTGTTGTAATAGCGGCAACAGAAATACATCATCTGTGAAAACTTTTCAACTTTCTAGCTATCACGGTTCATAACATGGATGTATTATAAGAGAGGACATGCCATAAGCAACTGTGCACAGTGCAATCTTTAAGTGAGCACTGACGTCATAAAATTTGCGCGTGATTTTCAAAAAGTGGGCGTGGCTTATCAGTGTACTATCAGCTTTCGTACATGTATATTCTGTGACAGTTCAGTATTTTTTGTGGAAAGAAAAGGATAAAAGAAAATAAAAATGAAGTGTTGTGTTCTATCATGTAAAAAATATTCAGATAGACGTTCTGATGCTAAGAATAGCATCACATTTCATGCGTAAGTAATTTTAATTGTATTTTTTTTAGAATTGTTCTAGAAAAATCTCTCACTTTTGACCTTTTTGACATCTTCAAATATATTACTACTCGAAGATAGATGGCGGCGTTTTGTTTCACGAACACGTCATTTAAATAGCTACTTATATTTTACTATTAACATTTTATACTAATTAAATATACAGGAATTCGTTCAACGTTAACTCTTAAGTGATTTTTAATTGCTAAAATATTTCTCTGTAGTTTTTATAGAGCCGTCCGCGTCTAAGTCGCCATCTATTGACAACTGGCAACAATAAACATAAAACTTCAAAAATACAGGGCCGCAATTAGAAACTTATAATTTTACAAGACAAGTTTCCTACGACTGTTTCATAATGGGCTGTAGAATTGAATATTATTATTCAAAGTATAGCTAAATATTAAATTTAATTCAAGAACTGGGTCAGGCACATACTTGTAATAAGGTATACCTCCACGTCAGCAAAGTTATAGACTAACATAACTTAACATCACGCTAAAAATGATAGGAGCGGAGCAGTAACGAAATATGTACGTATGTAAAACGAGAAAATAGTATATTTTGAGACCATCCATTTTTAATTCCGCGACCAAAAGCCGCAGCCTCTCATACGTCCATTGCCGTGCGCTTAAAGGAAAAGTGTTATGATGGTGGGTGGCTATCCCGCCGTCCTCAGGCCCCGATCATGGAGGTATCGTTGGTCCTGGGCGTAAATAAGTCTGCGGCGCCCTGGCCGTTGACTACGGAACTCAGTGGGGAGGGTACGTTTCCTCACTCTCTCGGCCGCCTCCTTCGCGAGCATGACCTGCTCGCCGAAGGACACGGCCGCGTTCCACCTACTCCTGCTGTAGACCATGGCTTGAGGCATGGACTCTAGCGAGAGGGTATCCACGCCCAGACCCACTATGAGGTCCCGGCGCTAACTCGCCCACGGTCAGAACTCCACCAACGTGTGGAGTGCAGTGTCTTCGTCGGAGGCCTCGCAGTGTTGACACTAGGGACACAGATACTTAATGAAGCCAAGGTTATCAACGGTATATTTAAAATAGACAGGTTGTTGGCCGTCAGTCTACCCGCCCATACGGGAGCCCCGTATAGGGCCCCGTTATACTTTAGACGTGGATATAACCCTTACGGCAAATTTCGACAGTTCAGTTTGAGGTAGGTATATTTGCAATTCAAAAAATATAAAACTCCTTTGTACCAAAAATCTGACTACGTCCCTGTTAGGAGTGTGAGATAGTTAAAACTACGTAGTAAACTGACATTTTAATGAAGTAAGTAGTTTTGCTATTGACCGCGAGATGGAAAATAAAGAAGTGGGCGGGACTTAGGTTCCTTATACCCCTCCTCACCACTCCTTCACACCCGCGAAGAGTCACACTTTGTCTAATAGGAAAATTGTATTACACCATCTCTACTCTTATAATATCTCTATGGTTCATAAGATGTATCTTATATCATAAGATGTATATCCCTATTATGTCATATACCCTCCCATTATACCCTATGGTAGGTACGGAACCCTAGGGTATTATATTAGAGTGTGTATAATATAGGTATGTTGACAAACAATGTTTTTTCATTCATTTGGATGATAGAGTGGTTGCGTTCTGGACGAAACACAAATTTAATGTCAAACTTATTATTTTTAGGCTTTCGCGGTTTGTACTCATAGTTACGTAGACTTCGGGATACGCGAATATTGCGACGTTTGGTCGCCGTGTGACTGGACACAACGCGACCACGGGAGCTGGATTATATATTTAACGATTAACGGACTTGGGGAATATTAACGGAAGTTAATGAGTCCGTTAACATATTAACAATTTAACTTAAAATTAATTCGTTACTCGAAATGTTAACTTCGTTAATTAACCATTAACGGATTAACGAGTTAATGCCCAGCTTTGTTATCTATATAATGAGATATTTTCTATAAATGAATACCTATATAAAACTGACTGACTGTTATGAAGATATGCCTTAATAACATAACTTTGTTTAAGGAGAATGCCTTTGTTTAGTGGACGTAATCCACGGTCGGGCCGGATTCGCCCTCGGAAGGATGACTAGGAAGTCCTACCTTACCGACTACCTACAATGTTATTGTGAAACACTTTTACTGTGCAATGATATTGTTAGGTACCCTTCCTACCTCCAGATTATGCTACAATATATTCGACGTGTCGGAGACAGTACATTTGCTAGGTATAAACACATAATATAAATGTTGACTGACTCGGTGGCGTAGTCGGTACGGCATCCGCTTTCCACGTCTCAGGTTCGATTCCCGATCGGGACAAACTTTGTGTGATGACACATACGTTTGTACCGAAGTCTCGGTGTTTCCTATGTATAATATGTATTTATATACAAAAAAAAGTATTTATATCAGTTTATCTAGTACTCATATCACAAGCTCTGCTTAGTTTGAGACGAGATGGCGCTGTGTGAATTGTCCTAACATATTTATTTATTTATTATATTTATTAATAGATATATTTCTTATGGTATAATGCAGAGGTAATGAAACGCCTAATTTAAACATTTCGTACCTACCTGTCAATTATTAATGTACTACCTACCTATCTACTCAATGTAGGTATGATAATAATCATATACATACGTATATATAATATTTTGCAAAACATAACCTAACTACTAGGTTTCGATAGAAGAAGGTTTTTTCCTTACTCGAAACCCAGTAGTTACGAAAAAAAAAATATTACTAATGAGGAATCAATGAATAATAAATATTAGGTCTTTACCTATGAAATTTCCGTTTTGTATAAAAAAAATTAAACTTTTTTCTTTATATCCTATAAGTAAACTTCTCTATTAAATTCCAAACCAAAGGACTAAAAATATTTGCTTGTTATGATAAAAAGTATAGCAATATACGAGACATTAAAACGTCTTTTATGGGAATATCTCGTCGACGCAACGTAAATCATGGTCACCTTTCTTTTAACTCGAGTTACAGGGTTTAAGTTCTGTAACTCATGATTTTCATATTAATTTCAATAGTTATTTAGAGTGAGAGACAATTTGAAGTGGCATTTAAAGGTTCTACACTCTGAGTTGTCATTCAGTTTACACAGAGTAGAATTTGATTTGTTGGATAAAAAGGCACGAGATTTAGCTTCTAAATTTATACATAAAAAAAAATTTTTAATACAATCAAAAAAATTATTTAATCTAAGGGTGGGTAGAGGCGAGTTTTTTGATCGAAGGGAGCAGGTGTTTTCTAATCATACATTTTACCCCAGAATCAAGAACCTTTCTGATATTCATCTCAGCAACAGTGAGGTGTCCCTTTTAAATAAGGGCTTAAAATATTCCATACCTAAATCATTTAACAATAAAAAATCTTTAGAACCTTTGGCAGTAGATGCGGAGGTGGCAATCATTAGAAATAAGGGTGACATAATGTTGAAGGCACTGGTTGCACAAAAAATCGATTCTGTTTGTTTGTCTGGTACTTTTAACTCCGAATTGACTGTACAAAGGTCGATTCGCAACAAACTTAGGGACGGGGATGTGGTTCTGAGTAAGGCTGATAAGGGTAACACCGTGGTTTTGATCCCGAGGGAGGATTACATGGCAAGAGTCAATGACATCATTTCATCTGATGATTTTCAACACTTAACCTTCAATCCTACAGCTAAGTTCCAGGCAGAACTAAAGCTTGCTTTGAAATCCACGACTTATTTATTCCCTGAGAACTCTTCGTTGCATAAAACTTTGATAAACATGAATCCCAGTTGTCCGTTGTTTTTTGGCCTTCCAAAAATACACAAGGAAGGGTGCCCAATTAGATCTGTTGTCGCATACAGGGGCGCGCCGGCATATAATTTGTCGAAGTTTTTGAACACAATCATTAAAGAAGCAATAGATTTTAACCCAAAATTTTCTATAAAAAATAGTACTGACCTCATAAACAAGATTAAAAATATTAAGTTACCGTCCAATGCTCAACTTGTGTCTTTGGACGTGAAAAGTTTATTCACTAACGTACCGTATAATGAAGTATTAGATATTTTGAGACACAAATTAACAATAAAAAGGATCAATTTTAATAAAATAGAGGAAATTTATAACCTAACAAGATTGTGTATGACTCAGAATTACTTTCAGTTCAACAACAGTTTTTTTTCTACAGAGGAATGGTTTGGCTATGGGGTCGCCACTCAGTCCTTTAATAGCTGAAATATTTATGGATGCATTCGAGACTAACCACATAGTTGGGAACGTTCATGTCTTGTACTATTTTAGATATGTGGATGATATTATTATATGTTGGACAGGAACAAAACGTCAGCTCAGTGTCCTTGTCTCCAAGTTGAACTCAGTACACCCTAGAATTGATTTTTCACTAGAGTTGGAGTCAGATTCCACTCTCAATTTCTTGGACCTTTCAATTACTAGAAGGAACGGTGTTCATGAGTTCCGTATCTATAGGAAACCAACAGTTACAGACACAGTTATTCCTTACTCATCCAATCATCCATGGCAACATAAAATGGCAGCTTTCCACAGCTTACTGAGCAGGTTACTGGCGGTACCGTTGAGCCCACAGGCATTTGGTGAAGAATTGTCCATCATTTGCTACATAGCACAAAGTAATGGCTATGACGTAGGAATGGTTCACTCATTATTAAATAAAAAACGTAGAAAGGCTAGTTTTCATTTGTTATATCCGATTCAAGATCCACCTCGGAAGTACACGGCCTGTTTGGCGTTCGTGGGTCCCGTCTCGTTGAGTATAGCTAAGATCATGAGGGAAAGCAGTATATTTGTTGCTTTTAGAACTCAGAATGCCTTGAGGGAGCTGTGTAATGGCAAGGATTCGGTGTCGGTCTCACGCAGATCAGGTGTTTATTTGTTGAGTTGTGATGAATGTGGTTTGAAGTATGTGGGACAGACTGGCAGGTCCTTCGATATTAGATATAAGGAACATAGAGCGGCGTCCCGCAATGGTTGTCCTGAAAGGTCCCTCCCAACACTTTTAAAGTTTTACGGTTATGTGAGAAAGGGTTCAAGTTAAGTGTTTGGGAAAGGCTAGAAATAGTTAGAAGAGATGCGGACACTCAGCGGACTCAACGAACAAATAGATTTTCACACATCTCCCCTACTTAATCTGTTTGCGAACAGACAGACACATTAACTGTTGTTGGTTTGTGTGTGTTATTTGGGTTTTCTATGCAACTTATCAAGAGACAGTAATTAAATCAAACAGATAAGGTCAAGTATTGGTGAATACCTATTTTTGGAACTTAGTTAGCATGATCTGAGGTTTCTACCCACATTGGTTATTGTAAAGAATCCTACATCGCGATAATGAAATTTGCACGCGTTTACTTATAAGCAAACACGTTCCAACCACGAATTTTGCTGTTCTCTCTAAGACAGTCTTGATAATGCCTCGTTTAGAGGCGAAACAATTGTCGACGTTTTGTTGTCCTTTTGATTCTGCGAAAAAATTAATGCTATTAATTAATGCTAAAAAGTTTTTTCTTAAAAAAATTTTTACTTACCATTGTTTTGTCATGGATTTTCGCCAAGTAACGCCTGTTTCTATCCAATATTAGAACTTCATTCATGATGTCTACATATTCTTCGAAATCGTATCAGTCATTAGCAAAAAGAATGAGACCTCTACCAAACTCCGTTTAAGCTCTACTTTAAGAAACACGTGGCCGCGCGGTTCGCCATTACGTGAGTGCTGTGGAACGAGAAGTCCAAACTTTAGGGCTATATGTTTTACAATATACTTTTTCTTCGAAATCGTATCAGTGATTAGCAAAAAGAATTAGACTTCTACAACGCTCCGTTTAAGAGAACTGGTGGCCGCGCGGTTCGCTTTGTGCGGACTGCGCGGCCATAACTTTGGAGTGCTGTAGGTCGTGAACTCCAAACAGTAGGGCTTTATTTTTATAATCTACATTTTCTTCGAAATCATATCAGTGATTAGCAAAAAGAATTAGACTTGTACGTAGCTTCGTTTAAGAGAACTGGTGGCCGCGCAGTTGAATTCGTGCGGACTGCGCGGCCACGGTTAAACCCTTATAACTTTCTAAATATTGACTCTTCGAATTTGCGGTTTTCACTGTTCGTCTTTTACAAATTCCTTCGAAATGCTGACATAAGTTTTTTGCACCTAACACCCCCTAAATATGTGTATCTCGCTTGCACATCCGGCTACTCCACCAGGCCCCCCACCTCTACCACAGCGGAGCGTGGCAGGTGGGTTTTAGAATCATTGTGTCTCAGATCTGCACCAAGCAGAATTTAAAGTGTAAGCTTTAAATAAGGTAAGTATTTAATATGTGTTTTATTTTCAGGTAAAACACTGCTATTAAACACTTGACCGTTATTTAAAGCTTACTTGATTGAGACGTGTCTGTTATCGCCTGGTGGGACGACGTCAATGTGATTTAAGTAGAGGAAAGGGTGGTAATTTGGAACCCCTTAATATCTCAGGAACAGACAACGACATCTGTTGAACTGATGTCATTTTGTTTTACCACCACTAGCGCCATTTTTGCATCGAGTTTGGACCTGTCATACGAAGTTGAAATTTTGTGTTACCGGCAAATGTTTTTTACTTATAATTCATATTACGTTCAAAACTTTTAGTTCTGTCTAAAAGTAACTACAGTAGGTGTTAAACGAAGTATATACGCATAAGTTCACATTGCCAGAGGTAAGTTTTATGATTTATTTGAACTAGTTTTTGTTTTCCTGACTATTTGATAACAAAGTAAGGTTTTGATTTTGGAACCCGATAGGTGCAGGTAATTTGGGTCGGGTTCCAAATTACCCACAATACATTTAGCATCTTTTTTTTCTTGATTTCAGTCATGCCTCGAAGTCAATTGTCATCAAAGCCGAAGTCGAAAAGAAAGAGTTGGGCCAAGGCTAACATGATTGAGGCTGTAAAAGCAGTAAGAGAAAAGAAAATGGGTCTGAAAAAGCAGTTAAACTTTATAGTGTTCCAATAACTACTTTGCAAAGGTTTGTGCACAGTGACCAACCTCCCGATGTAAATACTACTATAGGAAGAAAACCTGTCCTGCCAACTCATCTTGAAGAAAGCCTTGTGTCATACCTTCTTATTATGGAAAGTAAATTTTATGACATGACCCGTCAGGATGTTCGTAAGATGGCCCATCAGTTGGCTGTGAAAAATAATATTGAAGATCCGTTTCGAAATAACATAGCTGGGCGAGCTAGGCCAGCTAGGCTTGATCATTTCTTATTACGACACAAAGATAAACTATCCATTCGATCAAGTACAGGAACTTCCAATGCTCGGGCTCAAGGATTCAATAAAGAAGCAGTGGATAAGTTCTTCGACCTCCTTGAAGAAGAATTCTTAAAACATAGGTTAATTATGTCCCGAGATAATTTTTAATGTCGACGAAACAGGGCTTTCTATCGTACAAAGTAAAATGATTAAAGTAATTGGTCTGCGAGGGAAAAGACAAGTAGGTAGCATAACTGTGGCTGAGCATGGATCATTGGTGACAGTAGTATCAGCGATGAGCGCAAGTAGCATATTTATTCCACCGCTGTTAATATTTCCACGCAAAAACATGACACAAACATTGATGAAAGGAGCTCCACCAGGTTCTATAGGAAGATGTCATCCGTCAGGATGGATTCAGTCAAACCTGTTTACTGACTGGTTTCATCATTTCGTTGAAAAGACCAACCCGACTGAAGCATCGCCTGTTTTATTAATTCTTGATGGTCATTATTCACATACACGCAATTTAGATGTCTTGATGGCAGCTAGAGCTAACCACGTCACAGTTATTAGTTTACCGCCACATTCAACACACAAAATGCAACCTCTCGACAGGTCTTTTATGGGTCCTTTGAAAACATACTACAGTGAAGAAATTAGACAGTGGTTACTCAATTCCAACCAGACGTTGACTCCATACGAAATATCTGAATTGCTGGGAAGTGCTTATCTCAGGTGCCAACCAGGAGCTATTGCTCTAAATGGGTTCAGAGTAACTGGTATTTACCCAATTAACAGACACGTTTTTACTAAAGTCGACTACCTGCCAAGCTGTGAAACCACTCTTCAACCTCAAACTACTGATGATGACCCGCATCTACCGTCTACCAGTACGCATATTGCTGTTCAAATACCACAGCCAGAACCTCAACCAGGCCCTAGTGGACAGGCAAACTAGTCTTCTCCGCAAGTGATTGACAGCAATCCTGTTGTTCTTCCTGAACACATATTACCAGTGCCAAAGAACAAAAGGTGTTTGTTTATTTTCATAATTGTTTTTGGCTTTTGTATGATTGTTGATAATGTGTCTAGACTTGTTTTTAAAACTCACACCGGGTTTCTTTTCCAAGAATAAGGGATCAATTATTATGTAGTACAACGGAACGTGCGCGGGGCGTGCTGTGTAGGTACGTGGCTCGGAACAAAACGTCATATTATGTGACAGCGTCAGTGCTTGACAGTTTCCACGTTATTTTCTCAAATTCCAAATAAATTTACGCTAGTAAAAATTAAATGAACTCAAAATTATACGTCATACATAATCATAACCTATTAATAAAAAATATAAAATAAGTAGGTAACATTACTAGTGAATTTACTCAATATAAATTCAGTTATTGAATATGTATGGAGAATATTATATTATAAATTGATGAAACCACAAAACCGTTTTATCATTCGACTGGAAAAATGATATGAATCCTTATGAACCTTCGATATATTATTTCCATTATCATCCAGTATATTAATATTTATATGTCTACGTTAGTTTCGCTTTTGTAAACTCACCACTACTAAGTAAATTACATAGGATAATGTGAAGGGGTACGAGGGTAGTGAGTTTTATATTTTAGAAGGCATACGACCGGATACCCAGAACGGTTTGTGGTGGGCTTTGAAAGAGAAAGGTGTGCCTGGGAAGTATATAGAGTTGATCTGTGCAATGTATTGTCGATCGAGAACCTACGTACGATGTGTTGCTGGTAACACCGACGAGTTCAGTGTGGCGGTAGGCCTGCACCAGGGCTCAGCGCTAAGACCGTATCTCTTCCTTTTAATAATAGATGCCTTGACATCGGAGATACAGGAGGAGACCCCCTGGTGTATGCTATTTGCTGATGACATTGTTCTTGTCGGTGAAGATGGGCCTGAGGTACAGAGCAGACTGGAGAAGTGGCAGTGTAAATTGGAGAGTGTAGGCTTGAAAATCAGCAGAACCAAAACGGAGTAGGTACATGTTCTCCGATTTCGGCGGTCTCCAGTTTTACATTCATTACGCTAGACGGCATACCATTGCCAGTCTGCTCCGGCTTGGCTCTCTTATCCAGGACGATGGGGAAATTGATCGTACAGTGAAGCACAGAATTGACGCAGGTTGGATGAAATGGCGGCAGGTGAAAGCGACTATATGCGACCCTCAATTTCCTCCGAAATTTAAGGGGAAAATTTACAAGACTGTCGTCAGACCTGCCGTCCTGTATGGACTTTCATGTTTGGCCGTAAGTCATTTGCCGCTACTTTATTGACCGGATCCCCTTACAAACAGCAACTTGAGGAGTCAATCAAGTCTATAGCGCAGAGAGAAACTAGTCGGGGAAGAGCTCGTGGGCGTAGAGGTGGACAGTCTTCTAGAACTCTTCCAAACAGCCAGGATGATTCCTCTTCCTCTTCCGATTCTGAGTCTTCTGTTCCATCAGGTGACACGGTCATGTCGGAAAATGATACCGCGCATGTCCAGCCTACAAACCAAGATGACGCTTGTTGCATTTTTTGCTCGGAAAATTACTCCAATGATCAACAGGGTGAAACTTGGATTAAGTGCCAATCGTGTAGGTTGTGGGCACATATTGAAGGTTCAGGATGCGACGCGGAGTATTTTATATGTGATTTTTGTAATTAAATTCATTTCATACTTGTAATTTGGAACCCTTATACCAGCACCAAACACTTTTTTTCAATTTTTCAAATAAAGCAAATTATTTCCTATAATGGGTGATTTTATTTTATAAATTAGTTTCTAAAATAAAAGTTGACAAGTTATCTAATATATAAAATTCTCGTGTCACAGTTTTCGTTGCCATACTCCTCCGAAACGGCTTGACCGATTCTCATGAAATTTTGTGTGCATATTGGGTAGGTCTGAGAATCGGACAACATCTATTTTTCATCCCCCTGTTAAGGGTAGTCCACCCCTAAAGCAAAACAACGTTTGCCGGGTCAGCTACTTAAATATAGAAAGACAGTTATCACAAAACTGTGTAGTCAAATAGTTTTCTTAAAATACTCAAAAAAACAAAGTGGGGTTTCAAATTACCACCTCCTCCTCTACTTAGGTGCAAGTAGGGCCTAAGTTAATTCATATTTATATGAGTTATTGGAATGGGCAAGAATGTCCCATAATTAGTTTAGATGGTAACAGAACCATACTTTTTCAGGGACACGAACAATTTGTGTTGATCAAAGGTTACAATTGACTATTAAAATAGTAGGAGTTAACCTGCTTAACCTGGTTGGTTAGATTAACACTGGTTATATGAATTGTCCACAAATGGTAGAATAACAAACTGATTTAGTTATTTGGATAAACGTTCTACCAGAGGTTATACTCTACAGGTTATACCAGAGCTAGTGTCTGATGACATAACTTCTCCGTGGTAGAAGCGTGTTGTTATATGACCGTCAATTGCACCTGATGTGCCCGTGTAGGTGACCGTGCACAGTGACACCGTACACCGACCTACCCTTCAAAGAAATGTGTTAAAAAATTTCACAGAATGAAATGAGGTTCACTTCCAATCGTTACAATTCGCCGCTCCATCTACAAAAAATATGTACAAAGCAGCATGGAACAGATGGCTTATGTGGACTAGAGAACATGCAAATAGCCCTTTATAAGCTATAGGAACAACCTTAGCTCGTTTTCTAGTAAATTTGTCTATTGAAGATTAATGCAAATAAACTAAGCTCAGACGTTTTGAGCTAAGCATCTGGACTGGAACATAAGTAAACTAGCCTTATTTTTTATTCTGTAAATGAGGGCACTGCTGTCGCAACATGCAGACATACTGTTTCATCGGATTGTAATCACCTCATCGATAACTAGATATTTTGATCTTGAAATCTAAAACTGATACTGTTGTATACAGACAGTCCAGGTGGAAACTGTCGTATAATCCTACGAACAACAAAAGACCTCGTATTCTGAGTCTAAAGTACCTACTACTTCTGTTGTAGAAAATAAATCTTACTGTAATCGCAGGATAGTTCTAATCTGCTTGTTTAGTTGTAACCGCGCCGGCCACCTTGCAAACAACTTTGAATTGTGATAATTTTTAATGTTCTCTTGACCAATAAGACTCACGCAACCGACCGTCTCCGTTGCCGGGCGTCTCTGGTTCGCGCGCAGAAGGTAAAAGATGCCACTCCGGAGGAAGTGGACGCCGCGACAGGTTACGACATCAGCTTAGAGATAGAATATTAATATTATTATCATTCTATTCGCTGATACCACTAACATCCGTAAAGCTCGCCCTTGGCGAAGCTTGAGTGTGCCGAAGCTGCAAAAACCGACAGTATATCGTGAGATCGACCCGAACGTGGGCCTGCCTCAAGGCAGCAGACAACCGGGCTACTAGATCCAGCAAGAGGGCCTTCAGAGAGCAGATGCGCAGTTCGTCGCACGGTTAGGTCAGAAAGTCACTTTTCCTATCGACCAGGCGTGAATACTGTGGTAACTGACTAAAAGCCATATCATTCCCCATTATGTACCTATACATGATGGCCCCACGATCAGAGCCTAGGTAATATCGAATGAGACATCCTAAGGGCTTTCACACACGGAACTATATTTAATGTAGAGATATTTTACATAGCACAATACATCTCATTAATCTTTTCATAGAACTGTCAGGAGTTAGGACACAGCATACACGGCACTTGTAATGTATATTTTTACGTCTTAATTATCATAATATCAGAGTGGTACGAAAATATATTATATTTCGATACATCGAAAAGGATGTCGAAAAGTTACGTAACTAGTTGAAAGTTACCTTACTTGGTGCGTACAATATATACATTACAATTGCCTATTGTGTGTGTGTGCAATACTTTGAAATAGGTATTTGAAAAGCTACATCACGTTAGGATGTAATGTACACCAACGTACATTATAGCAACAGTGTGTGAAGAGCTTTAAAACAACATAAAAATAATTCACAGCAAAATGTGAAGTAATAAAAACTAAGTGGGTATATCAAAAACAAAAAACTAATTCAAAAGCAATCTATTTTAAATAAATATAATCCTAATCAATTATTAAATTTTCATTAGGAAAATATAAATACGAACGGTAAACCCGTTATAGATGTACCCACTTGTTGTTAAACACAGCATCAAAAGCATTCACAGCAAAATGTGAAGTAATAAAAAAAAATAAGTGGGTATATCATAAACAAAATTAATTCAAAAGCAATCTAGGGCTAGCTTCGCGGAAACTAGGAATACTGAATAAGGTAAAGCGATTCTTTACACCGCACCAGAGGTGTCTGCTGTACAAGATGCAGATTAGACCCTGCATCGAATACTGCTCTCACCTCTGGGACGGCTCCGCGAAGTATTTGCTGGACGCTCTCGACGCTTTGCAGCGACGGGCTATCCGTATTATAGATTGTCCGGAGGTAACGGGAAGCATTGAGCCGCTAGCTCAGCGCCGAACAATAGCTTCCTTGGCCGCATTCTACCGTATTTAACACGGCGAGTGTTCTGAAGAGTGTTTGTTTTTATTATGCTGATCTTTAGCTTGCCGGTTATGTATAACTTAAATAACATAACTATTCGTCTTTCTATATTACTGTACCAAACGGTAACTGTTTAATGATTATTTTGGGTTATGAGCGAGTGTTTGTTGAATTCGGGAAAATTTATGCGTTGGTATGAAAGTAACAAGTTGTTACTTTCATCCCGATTGGGATCGTAATATCTCAAATATATTTTATTGTACATATTCAGTTATTTTTCAAGCACTAAAACCTTATTTTCATATTCCAGAATGCCTAACATTCATAAACAAACGACCAGCAGAGGTTTAGTTACTGCAGAAATTATGGATTTTGAGTAGTTGGACGCGTTACTACCAACAAGTCGTCAGATTCAAACACACCTAGTTCATCATGACGATTTGCTACCTCTGCAACGTGTGCTTAACTCACCATCATCATTAGTATTACGAATAGCTTCTCCTGATTTGCAAGCATCACCATGTCTACAAAAGACTCCTACATTAATTATGCACCCAATGCCATGGACAACTGTTTCTGAAGCAGATTTAATTTAAATTGAAGAAGATAATTTTAACATCCCATCTACTTCTTCAACTACTGTTTACCAGCACCTCATACCAACATCATTTAGCCCCTATGAAGTAAAACCTTTGTCAAAAGCAGAACCCCGGAAGAATAATGGAAAGGGAAGAAAAGATAGAAAGGCAGCAATAATGACTGACACTCCCAACAAGCTTGAAATTAAAGAAGAAGAAGAAAGAAAGCTAAGATCAAGAGTGGTAAAAAGTTCATTTTACAGACTGCTAAAGAGAGAATGTCAAACGCTCCAGTTGTCAAGAAAACTATTCAGAAGAAACCAAAGAAAATACTTAAGAAGAAAATAGATGCCAAAAGAACTAGAGATAGTGGTGACTCAGACAGCGAAGATTGCTTCTGTTTAGTATGCGTGAAACTCTTTTCAAACAGCATGGCAAAAGAAAAATGGGTGCAATACCTGGAGTACCAGCTGCGGGCTCATGTAAGCTGTACTAAAAACGAAATTAGCTACGTGTGCCATAATTGTTTATGTGATTAAGATCTCATTTTTTATTCTGTTGATTAATTACTTAAAAAGATTCCTATTTCCAAGAAATGTTTAATATAGTTGATTTCAATACTGTTATATTAATGTAAACCCTAAAATGCTAATTAAAAATAAGTTGATTATCGTAACTTTGTTGTTATTTACAGATAAACAGACACACAAACAGGCAGACATACAATGTTACAATTATCCCTTTGCACTGTTACAACCAACCCTAGGGGTCGGGTTGGTTGTAACAGATTCCAGTTATTTTTAAAGTTAGTATTTGCCTAAATCTGTGATACCAGTCGTATTGAAGCTAGTGTTAAAATAAAGTCGAAAAGCCAATCTATCATATGCACCAACTTAAATTTATAAATTCCAAGTGGTCTGAGAGTAAAGGCGTATAAAGTCAAAATTGTTACTTTCATACCTGGTGTGTCAAAAATTGTATGCATGCCTAAAAGGTAGATCAAAGAGCTCCAAATTATTATTATGTAATATCCCACCACCTTTGAACAGCAAATAAATGATTTTATTTGATTTGACAATACTATGTGTGCTCACCAGAGGCGCTCGGCAATGGACGTAGGAGCGGATTTAAAAAAAAGAAGCCTTACCTTACTAAAAGTAATTTCTTACACACCTTTGGATGTACAAGGAAAATGAATAGAATTTAAGAAATAGAAGTAGGTCCCCCTACTTCGTATTATTAAATTATCTGCAGTGGTTTTCCTTTGAATGTGAGCTGTGCAAGATTAAAATTTAACTAAGCCTTTTGCTTTAATAATTCCAGCATTTAGCCAAGTCATCCCTTTTAGCTGTAAAACGACATGATTTTGCAGATTCAGCAAGTGATTTATATGAACACAATCTGATCCCACCCTCTTCCTTCCGATCCCGAACAACGCATGCCGGGCAGAGATGCCACTCCCACACAGTGGATAGCATGTTCGCGAGAACCGAACGTTTTAAACGTTCGTTTCTCTGCCGAACGATAGTGGCCTGGAACGCCCTGCCTGTGCACGTGGTTCCTTCCACATATAATCCTGGGTTCTTTAAACGGAGCGCGAAGAGGCACATCAGTACGTCGTCAAGTTGAGGGCCACTCTCTTTAATATTGTGTGCTGTGAGAGTGGCCCACAATCACTAGACGTCGTCTCGACTTACCACCAGGCGGGCGGCGTCAATTTGGCGAACCCAATATAAAAAAATATTAAAAAAAAAACCTACGACAAATTTATTATTTGCGGTTGGTACAATAATCGGGTCTAGGGATCGAACCGCAAAATTAAGTTTGTTTTTTATTGTATTTTCCGGGATAAAAAGTATCCAGTGTGGTGCCCATAGGATATTGAAAAATAATTATACCAAGTTTCATCGTAATCGAACCGGTAGTTTTTGCGTGATGCCTGAACAAACAGACAGACGGACAAAAAATTTTTTAATCACATTTTTGGGTTCGGTGTCGGTCTAGTAACACCCCCTGCCATTTTTTTTTTATATTTTCAAAGTACAGAATTTTCACTTCTACAGATTTATTATAGGTATAGATTACGAGACTATTACTCGTATAGGTACTATGTCCTGGGAAGAGGTGTGAAAGAGATACTAAGGTCAAAGCGTCAAAGTTTTGGTTTATATCAGTTTTTAGTATTAGACATGGCCTCGGATGTTTTAAAAAATGAAACTTCATAACGTTTTGTGTTGGAATTAATTTGAAAAGTAGCACTTAGTATACCTACTACCTACACTTTAGTGCTATAATAGGTAGGTACCTAGGTATACCTTACTATCAAAATGTACAATTGGGTAAGTTTTTGTTTGGGTGCAAAGGTGGTGCGACCTCACCTGCTAGTGGCGCACCTGCTGATGATAACGGACGAGGTTCGTATATTACGGTACCCATGTGGTGGCTTCGGCCCCTACGTGGATACCAGGTGGTACAACAGTGTTGGTCCGGGGGGTACCACCGTGCAGCTGTGCTAAAGCCCCCCAGGTAACCCAGCCCAGGCTGGGTTGCGTTAGGGGTTCAGCAGCTGCACTGCCGGGCCCGGGGCGGTGTATGGTGCGGCAGGCAGGGGTCCAGTAGGGGCGAAGCGGAATCTAGTATGGGTGGGGTCGATTCGCCGGCCAGGGAGACCCTTAGCAACGGCGTTGCCGCGGCCGCCCGCAACATAGTCATGGGGCCCGCCTGGGACCAACCACCCCAGTAGGCTGCCCCACATGTTGCGCATAATCCTGTTGTGGGGTCGCCGCTCCGGGTGGTAACCGGTGTGGGGTAGCGGCGGCCTTGCATCAGAGGGGTTTGGGAGCCCTTCCGTCCGGCGGGTCGGCTCCGACCTAACCACACGGTTCTAGACGAAGCTAGCCTCTGCACTTTGACACTTACTGCCGCACCAAATATCGCCCTGTCTTCACGCTTCCCCATATCTCACCATGATAGTGCAACAAGTTAATAGACGGTACACAGCGGCCCCTAGAAACCCCACAAAATTGTCTTCGTTTGAGGTGGAGTTCGCGAATATCCGTGGACTCCAAGCGAACCTTGATACCGTCCACCATCACCTGGAGACGGCACGGCCTTCTGTGATGTTCCTAACGGAGACACAGATACGCCGCCCTGACGACACGTCTTACCTCTGTTACCCGGGCTATATCATTGAGCAACAATTCCGCGATAAAGCCGGGGTGTGCGTGTTCGTTAGGGCGGGTTTGCTGCCGCTGGTTGCACTGTCTGGAGAACCCCTTCTACTCCGTCCTTTGGTTGCACGTGGATCATGGCTCCATGAGCCAGATCTACGTGTGCGTCTACCGCTCCCACACAGGGGCCACTGGGACAACAAGGCTTTTCGAATACCTCAGCGAGATGGCTGACGACGCGCAGGTGCGGTTCCCGAACGCTGACCTGGTTTTCCTGGGGGATTTTAACCCATGCATTCGCTCTCTCGCACGGGCTGACCCAGATGGTACAGGGGATCACCAGGATACCTGACAGGTCAGACCACACGCCCGCCTTGCTGGATCTACTGCTGACGAGTCGCCCAGTCGAGTACAGTGTGTCGGTACGCGCCCCACTGGGCACTTCCGACCACTGTGTGGTGCACGCCAGCTTCCAAGTGCCACCGCCTGCTCGTACTGAGCAAATGACTCGATGACTATGGCACTACTCGTCGGCAGACTGGGACAGTCTCCGCGATTACTTTGCGTCCGTCCCGTGGAGCCAGCGCTGCTTTATAGGGAAGGCACCTTCGGATAGCACTGCTGCCGTTGCTGGCGAGATCAGTCTAGGGATCGCCAGCATCCGCAAAGCTCGCCCCTGGTTCGGGCGTGAATGTGCCGAGGCTGTCCAGAAAAAACAGTCGGCATATCGCGACTGGGTCAAGGCTCGGGCGGCAAGTGACCCGAACGTGAATCGCCTCAAAGCAGCGTACAATAGGGCCACTAGGTTCAGCAAGAGGGCCTTCAAGAGAGCGGATGCCCAGCGCATTGCGCGGCTTGGTCAGGAGCTCACATCCCATCCCACGGGCATCCGTGGACACTGGCAACTGGCCAAAGCCGTACAGGTAAATTTTCGCCAACCCTCGCTGCCACTACTGCGTTTTCCTGGATCACTGGCTCACAAAGCCCAAGAGAAGGCGGACATGCTCGCAGACTTCTTTGCGGCTAATTCCCGGGTCAATGACCGTGGCCTGCAGCCCCCCGCCATCGCCAACTGTGGCCACACTATGCCTGATCTTGATATCAGGCAATGTGATGTACGGGCAGTGCTGTGGTCACTCGTCACGCGGAAAGCCAGTGGCTCTGACGGCATTCCGGTGGTGGTGCTACGAAAATGTGCTGCTGAGCTGTCTCCAGTATTAACGCGTCTGTACCGCTTGTCATACTCTACAGGTCTCGTGCCGGAGGTCTGAAAAGAGGCGAACGTACAACCGATCCTATCGACCCATAGCTGTCACCTCAGTCATTTGCAAGGTGCTCGAGCTCCTTATCAATAAGCAGCTCATGCGATACCTGGAGGATCACTCGCTAATCAATGATCGGCAATATGGCTTCAGGCCAAAACTCCTGGCATTCGTCACGCATGTATGAGGTGAGGCTATAGAAAAGTTCGGCGAGTCCTTGGCTATTAGCCTGGACATCACCAAAGCTTTCGATAGGGTCTAGCATGCTTCGCTCCTTTCCAAGCTTCCGGCATATGGTCTACCTCCTCAACTGTGCAGCTGGATTGCCAGTTTTTTAAACGAGCGCCGAGTGCGGGTCCTCTGCGATGGCCAGGCTTCTCGCTTCTTGCAAGTGAATGCCGGGGTACCGCAGGGGTCCGTACTGTCACCAACTCTCTTTCTTCTGCATATCAATGATATGCTTTCCCTCGGGAACATTCATTGCTATGCAGATGACAGCACATTGCACGGGAGTTACTCGGTTCGTCCGACGGCGGGGCGATCTGTGATAGAGGAGGAGAGACGACATCTTGTGGCTGATCTCGACCGAAACCTCGACAGTATCTCCCAATGGGGTGCCGAGGACTTGGTCGAGTTCAATGCCCACAAACACAGGCGTGTGCATTTACAGCGAAAAAATCCCCTTTCCTTCCCCTACCCACTCTTCAGAATGCAATATTACCAATGAAGGACAATCCAGACATCCTTGGCAGAGACGTTCGTCGAGAGCTCAATAACACATAATACATTGAGAGATGTATTGGGCTAGCTTCGCGGAAACTAGGAATACTGAACAAGGTAAAGCGATTCTTTACACCGCACCAGAGGTGTCTGCTGTACAAAACGCAGATTAGACCCTGCGTCGAATACTGCTCTCACCGCTGGGACGGCTCCGCGAAGTATTTGCTGGACGCACTCGATGCTATGCAGCGACGCGCTGTTCGCATTATAGACTGTCCGGAGGTAACGGGAAGCTTTGAGCCGCTAGCCCAGCGCCAAACAATTGCTTCCTTGGCCGCGTTCTACCGTATTTACCACGGTGAGTGTTCTGAAGAGCTCTTCAACCGGATCCCACCCTCTCCCTTCCGATCCCGAACAACGCGTGCCGGGCAGAGATGTCACTCTCATACCGTGGAAACCGTCTTCGCGAGAACCGAGCGTTTTAAACGGTCGTTTCTCTGCCGAACGATGGTGGCTTGGAACGACCTGCCTGCGCACGTGTTTCCTCTAACATATAACCCTGGGTTCTTTAAGCGAAGCGTGAAGAGGCACATTACTGGGTCGTCAAGTTGAGGGCCACGCTCTATAGTATTCCTGTGTACTGTGAGAGTCGCTCTCAATTGCCAAACGTCGCCTCAACTTACCATCAGGCGGGTGGCTTGAATTTGTCGACAAAAATATTAAAAAAAAAATACTAAAAGTATAGGTACCTAAACCAAGTAGGTAAATAAAGTATCTACTAGTCTCCATACATTAAGGTTTCATATCAGCGACAAACAATAAAATGTTTATGTTTTTACGAAACACTTTTTTAATTTTATAACTTTAACGTAATTTTTACATAAAAAGGGGTATTTACACATTTTGTAAGCGTATTATCAAATATTCTACAGGCAGTTGTAGGTAGGTACTTCCCTATTATTTTTATTAAACGGTAAATTAGACCATATTTACAAAACAGAAGAATTAGGTAAGTAATATATAAGCAAAACCTATAACTATAAAGCCAACGGCTGACTTCAGTCCAGCTCTCAACTCACCAGATATCCTGGGTTCGATACCTGGATGGCATATTTCATATCACTATATTTTTCAAGCTCGAAATTATAAGTTTGTAAAAAGTCCCCGAACTGCTGGAATTTTATATGCTATAAGTACTTAAATAATAAAAGAAAAAAAAAAAGTGAAGTATCTATACAAGACATGTATCTACTTAATGTAGTCAAATATCATTATTAGGTATTAGAAAAGGAACAGTACAATAATATATTTATATATAACTAAATTGATTTACAAAGCAGATTATCAGAACTATTTTGGCATCAAATGAAATTGTTCGTTATGCAACAATAAATATACTTATATATCTAAATACACACAATATTACATGACTAATACTTTTTGTTCCTAATAAAAAAATATTAAGAACAAAATGCATCTGTAGTTTTAAGAATACAATTCTTAGTATGGACCGATACCGCACATTCTTCAAGCAAAAAGAGGAATAAATGCAGAAGCGACTCCGAGTTTAATGTTTACTGTGTACCTCGGTGGTTAACCACGGCACACCTTATGAGAGAACTGCATCTAAAATGAGGTTATTAAGCTGATAACAGTTGCTTGTAGTAGTAACCACATTTAACCAGTTTGCAGCAGGGCTCGTCGTCTCGTGTCTTTATAAGAGCTATACCTACTTATATGGAGTCAAGATCCCTAAACCCCTGACGTAAATTATCTACCTATCTAATGCGATGTTGTGGAAAGATTTATCGTCAGTGAGGAGCTGTCTTAATCACCATTTTTCTTATATTTAATTTAACCTGAACTATTGTAATCTTAATTTCACGCAATTCCAACACATTTACATCTTTGGTGCAATACCTAGTAAGGGTTGGTGTAACCGTTCACTCGTGACTAACCCTAAAACTATCATAATAAATCGTTTGAACACTCGAGTCAATGGTAACCAGGGGCAATTTAGGTAACGTTTACACACAGGAACACCAATTTAACATCGGATTTGGTTACCTAGAAAGTCTTTAGAGCCACTTATTAAAAATATAAAGGTCAACGGACGGCCACGCCGTTGATAGTTACTACGGCGCTGGGGCCTGTTGGTTCGGGTTCATAAGCGGAGTCCGTGTCGCTCCTCCTGCCGTACGCGACATTGTCAGCGATCCTCTCGCTGTAGGGTGAGTCGTACACGTTGTCGGTGACGTGGTCATAGATGTGCCGCCCGTTCGTGTCGTGTAACGTCGCGTAGCTCATCACTGCGGCGTTTTGATCTTCTTTTCTTTCGGCGCCTTCTATATTCTCTGTGTTCTTCACCGGAGTAGCTTTGCGGCTGTGGATTTATTGTAATGTTAAACGAATCGTTAGGTAGATTTATAGCCAGCAGATAGGTATTTATAGCTACCCATAGCAGCCGTAGGTAGGTATGTTTTTACAGAGAGTCCAATACTTACAGTCTTAAATAAATGACTCCGAGCAACATGAGCAAGAACAAAACAATGCCGCATCCAACTCCAACGCTCAACGGCAACGTTCCATTTTCAGCGGCTTCGTTAGTCATGACCTCACAGCTGGGCTCTTCTGCTGACCACTTGCCGTCGTCCATACACTTACGCAGGAACGGTCCAACACGTTGGAACTGTGGCAAACAGTGGTACTCGATAGAACTACCGAATAGTGTCGAACTGTTCGATATAATAATGCGGCCATTCTCAATCGTGCCTGGAGATTTGCAGTCGATGGCTGTGGACAAAGGTAGTAAAAGTTAGATACCGAGAATAGTCAATTGAAATGTTAAATTTTTTGGGGGGACTAGAAAGAATTTGAAAAACTAGTGTTATAAAGTGAACTGACAAAAAGAGTACTGACGCCTGTACTCTGTAGACTAAAAACAAGTTTGTGGGTAGGTACAGGCTAAGTAGGTAAGTAGTTGAGATGCTAATGTACATAGTTGATTAGTTTGTAGAAATATGACCCTTGCAATATAATAATAATAGTGCTACTTACAACCCTACTAATACTCTACCCTACTGATACTACAAAAAATAATATACTAGGTACAGATACCCCATCCCATTCTAAGAAATGGGGCCGTTCTATATAACGGATACTGCTATAGCCGTAATGTAGAACTAAAATAAAATAAAAATAAATATTGTAGGACATTCTCACACAACGTAGTCTAGCTCACGATTGTGTTATGTGATGTCAACGTACTTATTTATTTCTTATGTACATTACCAGTCTAACTACAGAGTTTCGATATCGCCCATGGGTTGTGGAGGTCAGATGGCAGTCGCTTCACGGAAAATATCGAAGTTCAGCCGAATCGTAGTTAGACTGGAAAGCCGACCCCAATACGTTGAGAAAAGGCTCGGTGGATGATGATTATTTACATTACATACAATACATAAAAAAAAACCGAAGCAAACATTTGTGGATCACATGAACGCCACCGAAGCAGTTGGTCACATTGACGGTGTGCTTTCTACACAGTGATACATTGGGGTATTTGGCAGAAACCATAGTTTTATACCATTCTATTTTTAATGTTCCTGCTGGACTTTCCGTGCAATCCAGAGTGGAAATACTTACGTATACAAACCGGTGGAGCTCCGTTCCACTGGCCCTTTGGCATACAAGTTCTTGATTCATTTCCGTGAAGACTGTAACCTCGTTCACATCGGTAATGGGCTGCCCCTCCAATACTCATTGTTGACGTAGCCACTAGCAGACCAATACTACCCTTTATTTGCACCGATGGGTCTGAGCAAGTGATCTCTGTGGGAAAATATGCAGCTTTGTTAGGTAGGTATAGGTAAAAAGGCGTAAGCTGAGCTTTGAATTTGTGAGATTGCATGTACGTGAACGTATAATGTGACTTGTTTTACACACATATGCGTTGTACACACAGCCTTTTTCTCTACTTTGTGTGATCACTTACACAATTCACACAACTCAGAAATTTAGGTTCAGGTTAAGAAAGGTTATCGACCATGATACGACCCTTGGTCTTAACCGGGAAGAAGTGGAACGTGGCCGTTTTCTTTTGTGAGCAGGTCATGCACACTCCCCGCTAAGTTTCCGATCTGGGGCCTAAGTCGCGTAAATTAACCTAAAACGCCATGCTACTGCTATACTACTACGTTGCAACTGCAATAGGTCAAAAAATCGGTAGTCTGCTAAACTCACACAGGATGGTGCCAGAAAGGCACCAAACCGAATGACTGCAGAGTACAATCATCATTAGGTTAAATTGGATTTAGTTACTCCCGACATTACCAACTTCCCAGCCCCTATATCCCGGGAACCTTACAGAAGGAGCCCAAAAGCGTTGCGTACTGTGGGGCTATGCCCACCCACGCCTACACTCGATTCAAAAACGTCCTGTTTTTGCAAGATTTGTGGCAGCACGGACTACTAAGGTAAGGCACCTACTAAGGTATACCTCCGACGAACAAAACTGAGTAACCGTAGATAAATATGAAATTATGAATACACTGTCACGTACCAACACACACTGGGGCCTCACTGCTCCAGGTACCATTATCTTGACAAAGTCTGCGGGACACACCGTCCAATTTAAAATGGTGATCGCACTCGTACAGTACCGCTGCTCCGTAGTAAGTTGCGTTAGCGGGTAACGTCACTTTACCATTTTGTATTAAACTTGGTGTACCGCAGTCCACATCTGTAAATAAGAGACAACATCTCAGTTACTTACTCATTACTAGAATTTAAAAGCCCGGTTTAAAGAAGAAAGTGGCTGCGGAGTCTCTATGCCATGAGTTGCATTTCTAATTTTCTTAAAAAATATGCAAGGACCCTTTCACATGTCCACGACAAGCTGCGTTCTACATAACCTACTTGTTTATTTCTAATTAATACACACGCACACACAATCACGTCTCTATAGCGATGGGGTAGAGAGAGAGAGAGAGAGAGGCATTTATTGCACCCACATTTCAGGTTGTTTAATATGAACTAAAAACCAAAAAAGTAAAGATTTTCTAAGTCGTCGATAGATGGCGTTGTCTTCCTGAATCACAGCGTCGTTTTGCCTTCGGAATATAATAGTAGTACGTAGACCGTAGAACATTGAAAAATATTGATTAACAGCAAGCTCATTTTTCGTAAGTAGCTTTATTTTACCGAGTCCTACCCCAATATCTCAAAAAGAAATCTCAAATCACCTGATTTGAGATTTCCTCCAGAAGTTCCTAATATTTTAACTGGATAACTCTGTTAGCTAGGTAGCTAAATTGCAAGGTTGCATAATTCGTATAGAGCTGCAAAGTGGTGTAGATATTAAGTACATCATTATAAATCAAATATCAAAAGTTTCTATCGATCCGACTTGTGCTAAAAAAGTTATTCAAGGTTGAAAAGTTTGAAAGTTGAAAATTTTCGGTATTTTGGATTTTTCTCGTAAACAGTGAATTATATCAAAAAATAGTTTTGTTCAAAATTGTAGATAATAAAATAACCCACACAAATGACCTTCTAACTTTTTTCCTAGGAATTACCATTTCTGAGAGATTGTGGTTACTAACGTTTAACAAGCTATAGTCTACACACAATGCTGGTCCGCACCTATTAACTCTGTCGTGATGTTTTATAGCCTATGTTACTCGCTAAAAATTTAGCTTTATACTATCGAAAGAAATTTTAAAATCAGTGCAGTAGTTTCTGAGGTGTCACGTTGTCCCGTACAAACGTTGTCCCCCCTTTTTCACCTCTTTAGGAGTAGAATTTTAGAAAATCCTTTCTTATCGGAAGTACACGCCATATACAAAACACGTCTAATAAGGTTTAGGTTTCTACGATCAGCGGTGTAGGCTGAACGTTGAATTGTGAATCAATATTAATTGTCTACAGTTAACCCAATATAACATTCTATGTCCTAAATGACTTGACTGCTGAGCCTAAACTGCTGATCGTAGAAACCTAAAACTTGGAGGGAGTGTTTATTATATGGCGTATATATAATAACCTACACAAATGACCATTTATGTAGGTTATTATAATATCTACAATTTTGTACTAAACAATTTTTTGTTATAATTCAGTTTACGAGAAAAATCCAAAAAATCGAAAAATTTTATCTTTAACCTTGAATAACTTTTTTAGCACAAGTCGGATCGATGGGAATTTTGATATTTGATTTATAATGATGTACTTAAAACCTGCACCACTTTGCAGCTCTATACAAATTAATGCAACCTTACAATTTTGTTCCGAATATTTTAACTGGATAACTCTGTTAGCTACCTGATTTGAGATTTCTTTTTGAGATATTGGGGTAGGATTCAGTAAAATAAAGCTTCTTACGAAAAATGAGCTTGCTGTTAATCAATATTTTCCTATGTTCTACGGCCCACGAACTATGGTGTTTTATTAAGATCGAAACACTGTTTTGTGGTTTTAATTTGCAAACCCTAGTAATTTTGTGTTCTTATTCGACACAGGCAGCGGCGTGTGTCCGTAGTTACGTGATTGCCTACTGTCGATTTCTGGGAGAACGATTCCCAGGGCCTCCTCCATATACAGCAGGTGCACTGCGTTCAGGTGATAATGATTTGGACCCCGTAGATCTTTTCTAGAATAACTTACATTGGCACTTTGGGGGGACTCCACTCCATTTTCCATTGTCCTCGCAAGTAGACAAGCTTTCCCCAACAACTTTGTAGCCTCGTTCACAGCGGTATTTCATGAGCGACCCAATACGGTAGCTATTCCCTACACCTGTAGCCACTGAGGTCCTAATAAGAGTGCGTCCGTGGTTGCGATCGTTACCCGTCACCGATACTATACTATTTTCAGGTACCACTGGATCAGCGCAACGGATTTCTGTAACATTATAATTATAAACAAAATTTCTTAAAATATAATTTTGTTGGTTATGAAGGTTACTAAGACACAGATTATGTTTTAAAGAAAACAATCGCGAACAGAAGTTAGTTAAAATTAAAAGTGTTTATGTTGCTTGAATCCCTTTTTTACCACAAAACTCACCTAATGTCACCACAAATACACATGCTTGATTCCCTTTCACCAAAGTAATTATTTGTGACGCACGTTAGGTGAGATCACCGTGTCACCTCTCCAGCCCCTCCTCCATGACCGATCTCACTTGGTTGCTCAGTCGCACTTTCCACGTCTCGTTACAGTCGAGTTGGGACAGCTGAGCCTCGTTTTACTGAGACGTAGGCATGTGGCCATGTTCCCGTGCCTGCCATTAAAACAATGACGCAAGGGCTCTCGTTTCCAGGTCCTGGGTCCTGCAGTGGTGACCCGCGCTAGGTTCGAGAAAACACAGCCAAGGACTTGCGCCAGGCCATATTACGTCCCAGCCGCCGTATCCGACCCGCGACTTAACCAACACTTGTCGTGGCCGTAAGGGCGGCCTTCTGGTGACCCGCGCTGGGTTCGAGAAAACACAGCCAAGGACTTGCGCCAGGCCACATTACGTCCCAGCCGCCGTATCCGACCCGCGACTTAACCAACACTTGTCGTGGGCGTAAGGGCGGCCTTCTGGTGCGTTGCTCTTGGCGTCGTGGTATCGCCAGTAGAGCACGTTACGCCGACGCCCTTAGGTAACGCACCCCGCAGCACCCAGTCGTATGCGATGTTACAGGATGTGACAGGAGCAGCACTAGGACCGACCCCTGTGGGACACCGCACAACACATCTCGCCGAGCGGGCCCAAGCTAGCTTGGGTAAACTATAGCCATCTCGAACAAATTTGCCCCGACAATACGACGGAGGTATAGAGGCACTACGTGATACACGAGCGCATCCGTAACATAGCTCCAGGGCAAGGTATTAAAAGCGTTTGCGATGTCAAGAGACACCGCCACCACCCCCTTGCTCTGCGAGGCTGCTTCTCACTCGCTTGCCGCGTTCAAGGTGGATCGGCCCCGGCGGAAACCGTGCTGGTTGTCCGCCAGGTCTGACCCTACTACGTTCGTGAGATGCTCGACGAGACATTCCGCAATGATTCGCTCAAAGAGCTTACAAACCTCTTCGAGTAACACGATCGGCCGGTAATCGGACGGTGATTCCACTAGTCGCCCCGCCTTCCCCATATCGTTGTATGGGATGGGGCATCTGTTATAGTAGGTAGGTATAGTATTCTTTTATCTGTGTCTTGATCGTATCTTAAACTGTCGAAATATAGTAATATTGATACTAGGTGGACTTATCAGCTACAAAATAAAATATAAAAAGCTGTTTAATTATTAGAAACTCTTGTATAAATACTGTTTATTTCTTCTTCTTGTTAGATAACGTGTTTATTATTTGATGAACACTTTACCTCTCATTTTTTTAAAATTCCGCGGCCCATGGCCGCGGCCGCTTTCACGTCCGTTGCCGGGCGTCTCTGGTTCACACGCAGAAGGTATTTCCAGTGGCGCCCGGCGACACTTTATCTATCTGACGTTAATATATTTACCGTAAACGGGCAAGCTCAACGATCTGTAAAACTGCCATCACGTAGATTATCAACCTATTAAACCCAAATTGAAATATAAAATCATAGATTCTTTATTCGGGATTACAATAAATTTCTTAAATAAACATTTGTATTAAATAAAAATGGATACTTAAATGAACGATGCATTATACAATGAAATATAGTTTATGCTTTTTACCTATACGTACTAATACATGATGAAAAAACAAGCATTTAAACTATTTTACTAATTTATCACGAAAAACCTAATCGGTTTTGCCTTACGGAATTATCAAAGGTCTACTGCACTGTCTTACATATCTTCAAGCCATTGTCAATAAATGTCATTGCCAATTGCTTAAAGATTAATTCGTATTTAAATGTCGTAAATAGTTAAATGTCGTGTTCTCACCCACCTTCGCATCTTGGTGGTGAATCACTCCACAGATACTCTTTCGTGCAGATCCTTCTGACGGGTCCTACAAGTCTGTAGTTAGTAGTGCACGAGTATTTTATCACGCTGCCCAGGTGCGTGGTGCCATTCAGGAGTTCCGCAGCGCCATATGGCAAAGGAGGAAGTTTTCCGCAATCCACATCTGAAAGATAATATGAAGTGTAATGTCAAGCTATTTTCACGCTCGTCTCCTCGACTCCTCGGATTTGGACTTATACTCGGACTTCAGAATTTGAGGTCACCAAACTTAATATAGGTCATGCGGAACCGCCGGGCGCTACTGGAAATACCTGCTTGTAACCAGAGACGCCCGGCAACGGACGTAAGAGTGGCGGTGGATTTAAAAAAAAAAAGGTCATGCGGAAGTGTAGGTATACCAGAAGTATATTCGTACCTAAATCAGATATGTAGTACAAATTGATTAGGTATCGTAAGTCATTGGATAAACGGTAAGTCACTACTTCTAAAACCAAAATTTCAATTATAGCCATGCACGCAACAATGTTGAACCGCAATATTTTCTGGTATGAGGTGGTGGCGTGTCGTGTTAAGTACTTCTAAAGGTTCTACAGATAGTTAAATAGGTACTCACATTCACACTTAGGTGACTCTCCAGACCATTCGCCATCTGGCTGGCAGACGAGATTTGTCTCGCCAACAAGTTGGTGTCCCGTTAAACAATGGAAGTCTATGGTGGAGTGGACATTGTAGTCATAAGCCTCCATATAACCGCCTGCTGGTACTTCGGGCTCAGCGCATGTGATCACTGAAAGGTCACTAACGTGTAGTCAACCATACACAGTTTTACGAAACATTAGTAGGATGAAATATGAAGTGAAATGATAACGTATACAAACCTCTGTTCATAGAAGTTAGATAGGCCGGGCGCGTACGAACACAACATGCATGAAAGCGGTGGTTAGTTGCTATTAGGACCCGCTTATGAAACTTATACTACGACCAGTAGAGGGTGGAGTTACCCAGTACATCTAAATACAATAAGTAGGTTAGTCAATTAGTTAAAACTACAACAGAAATCTTTACATCGGTATTACTATTTAATACTGCATGTGTGTCCAAAGTCCAAACACAGTCTCTCAATAAATATAAATTGTCTTTATGTATACAAAAAGCATCACTTTATACATTTTCATCGATGAGATAAAAGCCTTGTTCTAATCCACCATTACGTCCATTACTGGGCGCTCTGTGTACTTCAAATATCCCCAGGGACCCCGGCGGTGACTTAGAGGTTTCACTTTAGAAGTCCAGATTCTGCACTCAGTCTAGTCGGACACAGCCAGCAGTCACATTTGACGATGATGATAGTTTACAATGCAAACAGGTTGACAGCTATCGTATACTCACATTCACAAGACGGTATGTCATGTGACCACTTTCCATCTCTATTGCACGTAAGGGTCTCAGCCCCAGCCAACCAATAGTCGTTCACGCAGTAAAACTGGGCGACTGATCCATATGTGCTGGTACCGTTTAGAAGTTTGAAGGAGCCCTTGTGCACTTGTGCTGGAGTGCCACAGTCCACGTATTTACAGGATGGTATAGTACCTGCCCATGTTCCGCCTAAAGTGCAGGTTACACTCTGAAAGCAAAATGAATTGCTGTATTATGCGTTTTCAGAAATCCAAGATGACTCACTATTAAGCACAAATTTATTGGAACTATTAGCACAGAATACCTTATTCTGTGCTATTAGTGAGTTATTGAAGTTCCAACAACTGTTTCTTATTGACGGAAAATTATGGGAAAATAAGTATTTTTTAGCAATAACTATGATTGAAGTTTCTGGACATCTATTGTGGAATGTTTATTGTGGAATGAACAGGATTCTTTCAAATTAATTATGTTAAAGTATGTTTTCTGAAACTTGACCGCTGAAATATACCTTATCTATATGAAGATACGCCTAACTAAAAACTTTTAACACAGTGTTTGGCGACACCAAAACTTCAAATTGTAATTTCAATCTCCGCCATAAATTTTAATACGTTTGATTATTAGTTTGCGTTGTTTTGTTTTGATTTATTTCATAACTTGCAATACTACTTACTTGTGGTCCAAATAAAATAAATCCATTTTGGCAAGTATACGTGGCTAAATCTCGGGCTTTATGTCCACTAACAGTTACGACGGCTCCAGCTACCGGTGCAGGTTCTGGACACCAATCAAACAGACACTTTGGCGCCTCCCCGCTCCATACACCCCCGTCTCCACAGATGCGTTCCGCTTCTCCCACTAAAGTGTAATTTTCGTGGCAGGAGTAAACGGCCCTCGCACCGAAGGTCGTTCGATTATCGACTAACATCACTTCTGCATCTTGTATAGATGTAAGTCCTTCACAATTGACATCTGCATAGATATTTACCAAAGAGTTGTATTAGATTTTAAAAAGTTAATAAAATTACTATAGACTAGCTGGTCGCCGCGGACTCCTGGGAATACATTTACGGGTAGCCTATGTTACTCAGGGATAATGTACCTACAGTAATACCAACGAAACGAGATATTATTTGTCAACAACCGGACCGTAACCTACTGAACTGAGCTACATTGCGATAGCCAGCGATTATTATCTCTGTCCTTATCAGTCGGTAACGAGGTAGGTTGGTCGACAAGAGCAGCGTGTTTCATGGTACAGGTAAACATTTAGTACCGTAGATCTCAACCATTTAATTATGTCAATCAAATTTGTGAAATTATGTTCTATCAAAAATACGTCTGATTCGGACTCTTTCAACCAATCATCCATGTCTGATGCAGACGACAGCGATTAGAATAGGGAATTAAACAAATAAAATAATTTAAACAATCCAGAAACCCATACAATGTCCTACATCCGAAACGGTCAAGTCGTTTAGGAGGATTTAGGTTATAAAGTCACGTACAGAGTACAAAAGAATCATATAGGTAACTATGTAGTTATAAGATAAAAAAGTAATATAAACATATCACCACAGTTGGTACATCTATGGTACACACCAACACCAACCATTTCTTTGAGTCAGTTTGAGTACTTAATAAAATTTAAGTAACAATGATTTTTATAAAAAATTCAATCCCTTGAGATACATAGGTATATAGGTAAAATGCAGTAGTTTATATCTAGAGTGTTGGTTACTTACACTTGCAGTTTGGCGCATGGCCCGACCAGAAGCCATCCTTCATGCACTTTCTGGTCTTGTCGCCAAGCAGCATATGGCCCTCGGGACAATGGTAGGCGATGTCTGCCCCGACTTTGTAGTTATTTCCCTCAATAGTTGTGTTCTGAAGCTTGTCCGGACTGCCACAAGTTGGAGGAACTGGTGAAGAGAATGTTAGAACTTAATTTCCATTTTTATTTACAAAACCAAGTCTTTAATAATAATATAATTCGCAATGCAATTATTAGCTTATTTTTTTAGACACCATTCCATATACAACAACTGCCAAAAGATTTGTTTTAATTATGGTTTTAATTAACATAACTGTCGTATGTGAAGTACGAATAAATAAACTACTACTCAGACTACTACTGACTAAAACTCATAGATATGCACTCCCGGGTATGATGTCGACCAGCATGCCAAATTTGGCCAAAATCGGTCGAGCCGTTTCGTAGGGGTTGGCACACAAACTATTTACACTTGTCTAAGATAGAGCTTCGCTTCGCTTCGCTTCGCTTCGCTCCGCTCAACTAGGTATGCAATGCATGCTACTAATTGCAAATGTTGAGCGGAGCATATTCTTTTTATTTCTTTTATGCTCTATTTTCATGATTTCAGAGATATGCACTCCCGGGTATGATGTCGACCAGCATGCCAAATTTGGTCAAAATCGGTCGAGTCGTTTCGGAGGAGTTGGCACACAAACGATTTACACTTGTCGTCTAAGATAGAGCTTCGCTTCGCTCCGCTCAATAAATATATATTTTTGGGCATTGTCACACGACGTCATCTAGCCCAAATTAAGCTAATATATACTTGTGCTATGGGGTCTAGACGACTGATAAACATACTGATATATTTCTGAATACATACATATTATACATAGAAAATAAGAATTGAACAGTATGAATTAGTAGATAATATAAATAGAATGTCTAACTTTGGTTCGTCCATTACGAGTATAATACAGATTTTTGCAAGATACGTGGCTTGATCTCGGGCTTTATGTCCACTAACAGTTACGACGGCTCCAGCTACCGGTGAAGAACTTGAACGTGAACTATTTGTTCAGAGATTCAAAAGAAATAAAATATCAACATGCAATCGTAGAGTATGTACTTATTTATTCACTGAACCCGGGTATGACAAAGGCATAATACTAATACGGTTGAAATAAAAGAGGTACCAATATTGTTTGCATATATGTAATGAAATTATTGGACTCACGAGGCAATTTCAAATTGATATTGGTGGTTTTATTCAAATACTTCTAGTCCCAAAGCAATAAAGTGTAGGGATATCAGATCAATTCAGAGATAGGTATATTATTAAAGTTGCTTTATTAGTTCTTGTATAGTTAGCAATAAAATTGCGGGCTGCAAAGGCTGACAAAACATTACATACAAACATTTGTCACGCATTACATACCCACACTTTGCCAGTAATTTTCCCAATTGTCCCACGTAATAGGGGGCAAATCTTTCACCGTTACCGGGCACTTTAGATAATCCACAACCACTGTAATTCAAACCAAAATTCCAAAAGCCACGACAGAATCAGATTAGAAAAGAGGAAGTACTTGTACTTTTACTTTACAATTTTTTTTCTCTTTGAACACAAATAATATTGGAGCAATACTAACTTTTGTTTTCCAATGCTACACTATCCCATTATAATCAGTAGGTACCAACCTATACCTAGTATAGTGTTCTTATATCTGTGCCTATACAATAGCTATGTCACACAGGGTCTCCAAGTTTCTCACATCATAGTTTGAACTGAAATGTACCCAAATAAGGTATTGCCTTCTAATCATTTATGTGAGAGCAGAAAAAAGTGATTCCTGAGCAACCGTAGGGATATTCCTAAAAATTTTGAAAGATATAAGTGATTGTAACCTACTACGAGTCCCCTAGCAGGGGAGAGCACAAATCTGGATTTGTGTATTTGGTATTATTTAGGGATAGTTTTTTTAGAACAGGTTCTTTAGAACAATATAAAAAAATGTTACAATCAGAACATATCACAAACAATTTTAAATAAACGTTCATATATGCAAAATAAAACAAGCTCAGAAACAATAACTAATGCATCCTAGGTATTTATTTTATGAAATTCTGTTGCTTGAGTGGTAGTACTCAAAAATTCATAGTTACAGTATTGTAGGTACTCGATGTTTTATTGCTCGAATAAGGTAGGTAGGATTGGAAACCTACTTTTGTAGCTGACTGTACCCGTTGTCTCTCACTTTGACATTTGATATATGCATATAAGGAGTATGTGCACATCTATTTAGACATCAAATATATGCAATCGCATAAAGCAACGCCAGTCCGCATGTTGCAATGTATTTCGCAAAAATACAAAATAAAATCGAGCAATTGCCGAGCATATTTATGTACTAATTGGGTAATTAGTGGATGCCTATAATTAAATAGACTAAATTATGACCTAAGCCTCTCTTAGGCAGACAAGCACTGAAAAAAATCTAGTAATGAGCTATTTTTAGAAGCTAACTTATAATTGGCAATACTAGCTGTAGGTACATAACACAAAACACGCATGCACTTTAATAACATAAAGAGATACAGTAAAAGAGTGGTACCTATGTAGTTAACTAAGACAACTCACAAATATAAGAAAGGTTATAGGACCAGAAGGCTGGCTATTTTCTGGCCTAAAGAATAAGTATCGCCATTCAACGTGGCAACACAGCCAGCATTCTGGGAACCTTCCCAGTCAGCAATGACACGGAGGATTTTTTAAACGACATTTTGTAGTGTAAATATTTTTTGTATATAATTATGAATGTTTATTCTTATTTTAAATAAATATAAAGTACATTAAGAAAGGTTATTAGTTATTAACTTATTACTTAATAGCCCGCACGAATATCTACACGCTATTGAAGAAGAATGCATTAAAACTTCTCAAATCATCCGCATTATCTACCGGTATTCTCGAATGGATTCTATTAAACACAGAGCCAATGTAAAGGATTTGGGATGCACTGTTAATGCATGAGTGAGTGTCAGCAATAAGTACTATTGATGAGAGAAGTTTAAGAAGTTAAATTCAAGTCAATCTCAATTGTTGGGTGACGTCGTATACCGTCTGAATCCAATAAACTGTATTTATAGTTACTGTGTTTTGAATTAACAATGCTCTTTCAATTCCTTTACGCTTGTTTCATCTATCGTACGAAGTAGTAAGTAATCTTCGAAAAAGTTTTCTTTTTTTTTTAACAAAATCTGTATCAGTGTATATTGAATTCACACGTAACTCCTCTGTCAATACAATAAATTTACAGGGTCGAGCGCACAGCACAGAATATCGCGCCTAAGCTATGAATATTATACCTAAATACCTTGCTAAAGTCGCTGTGCGATTCGCCGGGCTATTTAAAAATCAGATAAGTACCTAGTATGACACTCACGGTACTGGCAGATCCAGTGTAGATAGTCCAGGTTACAACCCACGTCGTTCCAGAGCCACGCGCGACCACCATCAAGCACTACGCAGTTTTGTTCACCATTCCCGTAGTTGTTAGGCTGATCTTTACCCCACGCCGGCTTTGACACGATCTCGCCTGAATATTGTAATACTTTTACTAAAATTTACTTATATTTTTGTTTCTATCACTGAAATTTGTACAAGGAATTTGTAATAAATAAATGATTACCTTGTATGGTAGATATAGAATATATGAAATCTATCAGATGAAACTATGAAAGCCACAGTGCCAAATAAAACTAAAAGAGAAACACTATACCGGTTCACATTCATCGAACTATATAATTTTATAATACTTACATATACAAACCTGTCTATAAATGTCTACTTCCTCTATTGAACTTATACCAAAGTTCTTAAAAACTCTGTTGTATCAAATAGATACCTAACTGCAATAATAAGTAAAATGTTTACCATCAACCCATTTCCATGTTCTAGACGTAAAACCCGGTTCTTTTTGCACACCAATCCATACAAGCTGCGTTTTGAGTTGAGGCTTTCTTCTTTCTAGTTCTTGAATCAGAAAGCTTGAGGTTGCACCCTGCAACAATAATAAATAAGACATACTTAGTTCATTATCGTATCTACATAATATTGATGGTAAGTTTGTTTTTAATTAACATTATGGTACCGTAATCTTAGATAGTTGTCCAGCCTTTAAGTTCGGTTCATAGGTACTAGATAAAGTTCGTATATCAGAACTTCATTACTCAATTGATTCCATGTTCGTCGAGTCACCAGTCTCGCGCAGAACTATGCTGCTTGGTTCATTAATTCAGGCTATTAATTCCCTCCCCGCCGAGTTCCGTAGTCGGCGGCGAGGGCGCCCCAGACTCTGCGACTACGCCCAAGACTGTCGACCTCCATGATCGGGGCCTGAGGACGGCGGGATCGCCACCCGCCGTCCTTACAGAAGCAGGCTAGAAGGGTTGCGTGCTGCGGGGCCTTTGCCCCATAGCACGCAACCAGATTCACTCACTGACGTGGGATAAAACCCTACCCCAACGACGCGGGATTCTCGTCCCGACCAAACACCCGCAGAGACCACAGAGGTGGTCAAAGTCCGCCGGGCGCCACTGGACATACCCTCTACTAGTAACCAGAGACGCCCGGCAACGGACGTTAGAGCAGGCCTTCGTCACTCACTCTAGGCCGCGCGCTATATACCTACAGCTCGGCGTACCTTCGAGAGTACAAACTGGCAGAGGGCTGGGCTGCCGAGCCGAACGCCCGCCTATGTATGTTTCTTATGACTATTTCCAATGAATAGACAACAAAAAGTAATATAAATTGGTACACAGAATAAAGATTACTATTATTTTTAGAAAATAAGTTTGGATAAATTAGGCATTCAGTCACGGACATCAAACACCAATCAGAAAATATGACGTCACAGGTTGCACTCTCACACCACAGAGTAAGTATGTATGAAGAGCTGACTTTTTGTGTCAAGTGGTGTCTGTGATTTTATGTAATTTAATTGTTCGTAGGTTTTTTAGTAATTTACGACTTTTTGTTAATTTTAAAGTTAAATTATTATAAATCTAACAAAAGTAGATTAAACAAAACGCAGTTTTGGCGCATTATTTCGATGTGCATTTTGAGACAACGCTGGAATCAAAATATTGCTCGGCACCTATATCAAAGTTAAAGGGCTATAACCAACACAAATTATTTTTAACTTTTTGGAGGTTTTTAAGTTATTTTATCCTTTTTTCAATTGCTTTTTAATCGTCGTGGGTTTTTTCAAACTTTTTAATTTTGATTTTTATTTTAAACTTCTTAAAGAGCATAGATATGTAGCGCCTTCTAGTAAGTTGCTGTCGTTACACCTATTTAAGAACCCTCACTAATAAACTACAAATCCATTCCTAAAAAAGCCGCATCAAAATTGATTTTCACCACAAATAATGTTAGCTGCAGCGCCCCCTGATGAGTTGTCACCGGAACATCTATCTAGAAACCTGTACCAATCTAACTCAAACCCATAACTGAAAACTGCATCAAAATCCGACCAGTAGTTTTGGAGAAAAATGGCAACATGTATTTGCACAAACATCCTCTCACCCCAAACGCATATACCATCTCCGTTCCGTCGTAGGTAAAAAGCTATGCGTGTCCAGTATATACTGTATAATCCTTACAAGTGACATGTTCTTGGAATACGTTGAAGGAAACGCGTAAGCGCCATGATATTCACGGCACTTTTGACCTTTTGATCGTGAAAAAACTATAACTAATAAGTGATCTTGCGCTTGAATATTTATATTACGATTAGACGACTAATTTATGGCTTAATCGCTGCAGCGAACTTCGTTCGTTTTTTGTTCAGGATAGCTTTGTCAAACACATTTTGATTTGTTTCGCAACGTGTGACATCACCCAAGGCGCCATGACAGATTGGAGTGTTTTCGTTACCAATTTAAATACATTTTTTTAATCGCAAAATAAACTATGTAAATGATTGTTTTAAATCAAAATAATACATTTTTGTGACTATATAGATTCAAAACTACAGATTTAATCAATTTTTTAAATTTGGGACACAAGGTATGCAAATGGTATGCACTATTTTAATAATAACAAAATGCATTTTTAACTTGGGTTTCATTTACTTACATTTATTTTGTTTTTCGTGCACCGGGATTACGTTATGTTTGGCTAACGAAAAAAGCGGCAAAGTGCGAGTCGGACTCGCCCATGAAGGGTTCCGTAATGGTTTAGTACACGATTTTATCCAATCTGAATAAAAAGTTATTGCTATTAATGTGCAGAAGGAGTAAAAAAAAGTCAAATTTAATTTGCACTTTTTTGCATACTGCAAATTTTTTATTTTTTTAATAAAACAAAAAGTTATATTACGTGCTCAAATTGTCTACCACCGACTCTAATACATGCACGACATCTTCTAATAAATGATCATCTAAGAAATCGTGCGTAGCGTCGTTGCGATATTTTTTGAGCGGCTTCATGGATACGGTTGCGTAATTCGTCCAAACTTGTAATGGGCTTAGAATAAACTTCTTCTTTTATACAGCCCCAGTAAAAAAAAATCACTCAATCTAATCACTCAATCACAAATTCGCACGTGTGTATGGTTTAATAGTGTAAATACGAAGCGTAGGCAACTCCATACCTCGGGTGTAGCGCTAAGTGCACGGGTTTCGTAATACAAAAAAACTGGCCAAGTGCGAGTCGTACTCGCGCACCAAGGGTTCCGTATGATTATATATAAAAGCTGGCCAAGTGCGAGTCGTACTCGCGCACGAAGGGTTCCGTACGATTATATATAAAAACTGGCCAAGTGCGAGTCGGACTGGCGCATGAAGGGTTCCGTACGATTATCTATAAAAATAACAACACAAATTACGTTTGTTATATGGGAGCCCCCCCAAATATTGATTTTATTCTGATTTTTTAGTATTTGTTGTTATAGCGTCAACAGAAATACATCATCTGTGAAAATTTTAACTTTTAACTATCACGGTTCATGAGATACAGCCTGGAGACAGACGGACGGACGGACAGCGAAGTCTCAGTAATAGGGTTCCCGTTTCACGAATTGGGTATGGAACCCTAAAAATCGGCCAAGTGCTTGGCGGTCCATGCTTAAAATAGGGTTCCGTAGTCACCCATAATAGCCTCTACAACTATCGAACTAAAAGAGTGGGGTGGTTGGGCCGACGCCGACGCTTCGGGAGACGACAAAAAATGCGATTTAAAGTTCAATATCTCACAAATGGAATTTAATTATTAAATAAAAAAACCGTCTTAGCGAAAGTCCTTGTAAAGTTTTTAAAAGACCTATCTAATGATTCCTCACATTATGGGGTAAATGCAAATGAAATCACTTTACGTGTAGGTACCTAACCTAAAAATTTTCTTCATAATTTCACAATTTTGGCACTTTGTCGGCGTAGTATCTAAATACACAATATGCATACAAAGTTTCATCTTTCTAGCACCAACCGTTTGGGTTTGGGAGGAAACATTAAACTTTTCCATGGGTATTGGACGACGGCGACGGACGCTGGACCGACGACGGCGGAATTAGGTACCTATTAATGGTAATTAATTTCATATTTTAAATATTATGAGAAAATTTAAATTGACAAACATCCAGGATTTACTCTATAATACACATCCCGTTATGATAATACCAATAGTAATATTTACATACTTTGGGCTTTCTTGGAGCATCATATTACTCTTGTGCAGCCAAACTCAACCGGACCATTCGCTACGATGTGCGATAGTAACGCGTTAAAAATGTAATGAAACGTAACTAAAAACTGTTAATTGTCAAAATAACGGCGAATACTGTTTAATACTCACGGATACAGTACTTAACAGGTTCACACGTTAAATATAAAGTACCTACCTATACCGCTGTTCACATTATAGTCCTCTCTATACCAAATTTTGACGATAATATTGCAGTCTCATATTACTTGTACGACGCTATTTAACAATAGAAGTAACTTAAAATAATACAATTCTAAAAGTGGCAATCCGGATTTTAGCAGCCATTATAAAACAAAGACAACATTTATCTATATATATATAAAGTAAAAGGTCTTACAGCTGAATAAAATGAGTTCACGCATTTTACTGGATATGTAGGTAGGTATATTGTTGCTATAATTTGTTTTTCCAACCACAATAAAGGCACTCATACTGGACGCCCAACAGCAATGTAACTTTCAAATCACATTACATTAGTCCTATCTATGGTGACAGCTTTAATTAAATAGACACTCATTCAGTCAGATACCAAATAAATTACACAGCGCCATCTAGTCAATTATAGTAAGCTAATTATGCATGTGTTATGGGATCAGATATCTAATAACCTAGGTAATCATAAAAGTAAGCCTACCTACTCTTAAATACAAAGGTAGTTAAAGGTACATGTATAATATAGATAAATGACACCCTGACGTAAATCAAACAATGGTGCTCATCACACAAAGTCTTGTCCGGTGTGGGATTGTCCGTACTGTTTGCTAATTAATACAATTCCGCCATTGATACAATGCACAGAATGCGAAATCCAGGTATCAAGTTCAGCGATGCCGATAACTACATTACAGGCTTGTGTCGAACATTAACAAGATCAGTACGGCTGAATGTGCAATCTCGTCGGTGTGGAATAATTTGAGTGTATACACACCTACGCTCTAATGTTGTTACCTATCCATTCACAATCAACACGTCACAATACGTATGTGATACGTCCTAGAACCTAGTAGATACATAGGATTGAAATTATTTAGTATTAGGGTAGTGCGGGAACAATAGTAACGTTTTTTTATATAAACTTCGATTGTGAGTAGCCTATTTAGATTTAGGAAATTCAAGATGTAAATTTAGAAACTTAATTTCTCTACGTAAAGAATTTAGAAGTTACCACTAGTTACTTAAGATTAGTGAACTAAATCATGTATATTTCAATCTCACGCTGAATACTGAACACCGTTAGTTACCCTTACACAGAAGTTCAATTCAAAATATGATGTTTAGTAATCAACAAATCAGCCTTTTTATTGAACAATAAACACTATAATTCTTATTTGGTGTCAAATTTTATAAAGCACTAGAATATTGTGAAAACTATTGATAAAATTAATACAACTAAATAGTCAGTCTTCTCGGTATAACTTAACAAAAGTACATAATTCTTATGTAATTAAAATAACTATAGAATGCACTAGGACAAGGCTGCTCAAGTATTTTAACAGTGGGGCCAAACGGATGATTCAGATTTTTTTTGGCGGGCCACTAATGAAGTTAAATCGAAAAGGAACCGCCACAACTTTATACATAGCTTCCAGATTTGTGTAAAAAAATATCCAACATTACAAATGGAATTTATTAAAATTTAAAACTTCTTTTGCTAATCAAACAAAAACTTGTAAGTTAAATAATGAGATTTTGGACTGTGACTTTATTGTAGGTAGGAGGTACTAATTGTCCTAAGTAGGTATTCGTATATTAGGATTCAAATTAGATGTTGACAGTATGCAGTAATGCAGTGCGGTATTTATTTTAAATATAATTTGGATCAGAAAAAACTTTTTCACACACATAATTATGTTGATCCTAAGGCTGTCGCTTATTGCCGGAATTTTTTTTTGACACCAATTTCCAAAAATCTGCGAAGTTTTGTAGGATTTTTATTTCATAAAAAGGTTTTTAACGCACAATGATTTTGCAGTTCGGAGAGATCCACCATTTATATTGCATCTAACATTTCCAAACTACAGAACGAATACGTAATATGTCATCAGTTCAGCGCGATGTGCAATATCCTGAACATCTGAAAATATTTGAAGAATGTAGTTTTCGTTGCACCTACGAGGCCTCGCTAGTCCCATTTTCACAAAGCTTTGCAATTTCACTTGTAATTTCCGGTGGCAATCGTTGTTGCTTCCTGCCCTTGTATTCAAATAGAACATAGCCAATATGCTTCAATTGACCGACTTCAATGTTGAAAATATTTCTCTTGTTTGCCTTTTCAAATCTTGAATCTATCAAATCTTGAATCATTGAATATGAAATTGTAATATTCAATGAGAAAAGTAAGTACATACCCTATACCACGAAGGTTGAGCCGTGCTAGTGTTTATAAAGAGACCTGCTTACATGAAAATTTAAACATGGAATACTATTGCTACTTAATAAATAAGAGAAAACTTGAACTAAACTTAAAGCTGGCTCATGAAGCAGTCTATTGTAAGAAAAATACTGGAAGATACTGTGTATAAGTAGCCTCATTGTGTTCTACTTTGTGGTAAAAAAGTAGAATACAATGAGTCTTTCTTTTCGTTTTACTTCGTAAAGAACGTACTTATATCTTACTTTTAACTTACCTGTGGGAAATAAAATCTTGAAATGAATTTATACAAATTAGAATTTATTGCAATATCAACTCAAAATCAATTAATATCAACTGCAAATATTCATAGCACGGTATCACTGAGGAATCTTTAGGTTTCATTCGAAATAGTATTTAAACTATTTTTATCTCATTACTATTTGTTGGTCTAAATTGACCGGACTATTTGTATAATTTTTATTTGTTACTAGCTGTTGCCCGCAGCTCCGCCTGCGTGTTACTTTAGATCTACATAACTTTTTTATTTATGAACCGATTGAAAACCAAACCTTAAATGTTAAGTTGCATAAACCACAAAGCATTACTGAAAACCGCAAATTCAAATCAAAAATTCAAATCGGTTAAGCCGTTTCTGAGATTAGCGTGTTCAAACATTCAGACAAACAGACAAACTTCTAAAAACCATTGTTTTGGGTTTTGTTGCGGTCATAAAGCCCCCTACAACAGTTTCTTTATCATTTCTTCTATTATATTCTCTATTATACCATACAAATTCATCTTAAGATACGAATATTATTTTAACGAGTATCTTCGTCGTGTGTGATAGTCCATTGAATTTTATGGCGAGCTATATTGTATCTTAAGATAAAATATTATAGTATCTTAGCCGTGTGCAGCGCCCCTTAGTGAACTCCACTGCGTAACCTAGGACAAACTTATTATTTGCGGTTGGTACAGTAATCGGGTCTAGGGATCGAACCGCAAAATTAAGTTTGTTTTTTATTGTATATACTTTTCCGGGATAAAAAGTACCCAGTGTGTGCCCAGGATATTAAAGAATAATTATACCAAGTTTCATCGTAATCGAACCGGTAGTTTTTGCGTGATGCCTGAAGAAACAGACAGACAAAAATTTTTTTAATCACATTTTTGGGTTAGGTGTCGGTTTAGTAGCCATTTATTTTTTGGTATTTCCAATGTACAGAATTTTCACAATATAGATAAGGAGTAGGTGCCTATGCACGCCATATAATTATCCAACATGATACTCCATAATGTTATGATTTGTATGGTTGTTACCTTTTCACGTGTGTGTGAGAATGTCCAAAAATATTTATTTTTCATCATTCACCGCGCCTTTTCCCAACTTAGTTGGGGTCGGCTTTCCAGTCTAACTGTGATTCGGCTGAACTTCGATATTTTCCGTGAAGCGACTGCCATCTGACCTTCACAACCCATGGGCGATATCGAAGTTCTGTAGTTAGACCTGTTGGATTTTTAAGGGCTCCAACTACCCCTAACGACTGCCATAGATGTTCGTATGACAACCGGGACCGACGGCTTAAAGTGCTCTCAGAGGTACGGAGGGGTCTCAGTGTCTTAAGAAATGGTCACCCATCCTAAGACCGGCCTGACTAGATATTTTGCAATGTATTAATATTGTTAGTACACGGGCCGTAGAACATTGAAACATATTGATTAACAGCAAGCTCATTTTTTGTAAGTAGCTTTATTTTACCGAGTCTCCCACATATATCTCAAAAAGAAATCTCAAATCAGGTAGCTAACAGAGTTATCCAGTTAAAATATTCGGAACAAAATTGTAAGGTTGCATTAATTTGTATAGAGCTGCAAAGTGGTGCAGGTATTAAGTACATCATTATAAATCAAATTTATCAAAAGTTCCCATCGATCCGACTTGTGCTAAAAAAGTTATTCAAGGTTGAAAAGATAAAAAGTTGAAACTTTTCGGTTTTTTGGATTTTTCTCGTAAACAGTGAATTATATAAAAAATTGGTTTTGTTCAAAATTGTAGATAATAAAATAGCCTATAAATAAGTCCTCACAACTTTTTTCCTAGGAATTACCTATTATATATCTCAATAATTGCGTAAAAGACTCTTTATTACCCGACGTTTCGACCCTGTAACAAGAGCAGGGTGGAATAAAGAGGTATGTATACTTAGATTATCGATCAGTGCTTTAAAAACGGCACCACTTCACCTCGGTCATTGCACACCTGGGGCGCTTCAACCTCTTCCGTACTTAGTTCCTATTCCGCTTGCTGACTCTCGAGGGATGCGACAACGGCGCTGTACATACTTTTGTATTAATTATTACGAATTATTTCTATGTCAACCATCAATGTACAATCTTGTTTATTTTATAGATGGTATGTAATAATTACCTATATAGTATTCGAGAGCCAAGATTCCGCGTTGTATTTGTACTGAATCCAATATCTATAGTATTTTTGATTTTGAAGTATGTATATATCTCAATAATCGCGTAAAAGACCCGTTTCTACCCGTTTATAATGTGTACAAAACGCGAAAGTTTAAAAAAGTATAAAGGGCCCAAGTCATCATCACCTGCATGTAGTGCACCTGGTGATAAAAGGTCAATAGCTTGGCGAAATGTGGGCGTCATAAGTGCCTCTGTGTACCCTTTTGGGTAAAAAGCTTGTCTAAAATATTAAGTACCTGAAATCCGTGGATGAGATCTCCGCCATGTGACTGACACTGTTTCCTGGCGTCTTCGAAGGAGGCTCCCTTCGCCACGTTGAACTCATAGCAGTTCCTGGAGAACGCCGCCAGCTCGATATCAGCGGGGGCACCAGGAGGTGCACAGCGGTCATTTGAGAATTCTGAACACACAAAATAAAGGAGTAAGTAAATATTTAGGACATGTTGTTTATACAGTGCCATCTATAGCCCAAAGTACGCTATTGATACGCTTGTGTTATGGAATCTAGACAACTGATAAACATACCTACTTATATACTGCTAAATACATACTTAATTATATCTATCTAAATACATACATAATTATATCTACTTTTCTAAATAAATAAAATACCGACCAAGTGCGAGTCGGACGTACCGAAACGGCAAATAATCACGTTTGTTGTAGGTATGTTATATGGGACCCCATTTAAATATTTATTTTATTCTGTATTTTAGTATTTGTTGCACATAAATACATCATCTGTGAAAATGTCAACTTTCTAACTATTATGGTTCATGAGATACAGCCCAAGGCAGACGGACGCACAGCGAAGTCTCAGTTTAGGGTTCCTGTTTTACTCTTTGGGTACGAAACCCTAAAAATGAATCGCCGTTCGTTTGTCTCGCTAAAACGCGAGAACGGCTGGACTGATTTGGCTAATTTTGGTCTTGAAATATTTTGGAAGATTCAGGAAAGATTAAAAAGGGCGGTACGACGTTCGCCGGGACCTAGTCACATATAAATCACAATCTGACACAGAACAAAAACCATCGTGATCTTCACACAAATTTTAGTCCTGGGTGTAATTAGAACCCACGACCGCCGATACCAGTAGTTAGCTTTAGGCCGATACCTCACCGAGACGCCATGGCGACGTCGCCAGTCGGTCGCCAACTAGTTCTCATTGAGATATATGTTATCTAAAGAAACGAAATGAATGGAAATTTAGTTGTAAATTAGAAGGGTTAATCTTTGTGTGTACCTGTATCCTGTATTCGATATCTAAAGGGATGTCCATAAGTTCCCGCATCTGTCGATAACGAGCGACTCTCTCTGGCAAACATTAAACGGTACGGTAAACTAACCGATTACCCGCAGTAGTCTCGCCCCCAATTCTTTCACTCCCTGCAGGTCGTTCCACTCACGGATGAATACTTAATTATTGAGAGCCTTTCCTACCGTCTCCAAGAAACGGACGTGATTTTACTTATATTAGGTGTAATAGCTGGTATGGTAATAGCAGCTCCACTGGAGTACTATACCTTCGGGTGTCACCAGAGACCCCGCAGCAATGGACATGGGAGCCGCCGTGCACTCGCGGAATTAAAAAAAATATGGTGTAATGGCAATTCTATATTTATCAATAGTAAAAAATCACTAATTCCTTCGTTTTAACTCGCCAATCAAACCTTATCCTAATAATTACTTAATGCGCAATGGAAATTAGAGAGTTGTTAATTGATATGTAGTAAGATTATTTTCACTTTAGCGCTCGGGATGTCTCGATTTTATTAGTTTTTTCACTAGGATATACTATATGAAATACAAGATACACTATATGAAATACAAGAAGTGACGAGTTAACGAAAATTGCATCATAAATATCATGCCATTTACTGCAGGAACTATTATATATATATCAATCACAATAGCTGTATATATTATATTATACATAGCGATTGTGAGCGACTCTAACTAATTTGTACTTCCGATCATCCCCTGTGATTGTCGAGCGCCAAAGTGAAAATAATTGTACTTTAAACTATGTGCGTGTCACTAACGTTTCTTTAATTTTTATATTATCAAAACTCTTTCATTGAATAAAAGCATTTTTCGTCGTGCGTCTTCTGAACAAATTATTAACATGAATAGGGGATATTGCAGCAACGACAACCAACACCCCTTTGATATGCAGACGCGCAGTACCTAGTCAGCTTAGTCACAGAATAGGGAATAGTACTTACATAGCTTAGTCGTCACTTACGTCTAATTGGAATATTACTAAGAATTCCTCACACAATTCATACACTTAGGAGGTATTGAATAGTCCTCTTCAATCATTTGTGATTCCATGCACACCTGAGTGAATAGAATCACTAATAACATATTATTATCAAGCCAAAGTACAAATTAATATCACTTCAAAGGTACCAATTTATACTCGTATTATAGCATGCTCTGACTGCGGATTATAGTGTTAGGTAAATGTGAAAATTATTGATATTAATTCTAAAACACGACGACATTAGTTTCGCTAGTGTTAGCGAGACGACATATTGGTCTAGCTATAAGTATGTAAGTACTTATATACTACTTTTTTAAACTTTCGCGTTTTGTACACATTATAAACTTAAGACTAACGGGTCTTTTAACGCGATTATTGAGATATATGCATACCTCTTTATTACCCGACGTTTCGGCCCTGTTACAAGAGCCGTGGTCACGGGTGGACTGGCTTCAGCTCATCGTCGTCTTCGTGAAGTGCGGGTTTGTTCAACTACCCTCACTTCGTCGTCACTAAATATTGTGTTCGGAGAGCCACTACGGCACACCACACTGATAGTATCAGCACGCGGGCGTTAGGTGAGGTGGCGAGTACATTTACTGATCACCGGATTCCACGACGTAGATAGTCGATATCCATCTTCCCGGTTAAAGTTGGGATACTTTTTTATTTCGACGGCTTCCAGCACTATCCTGGACTAATAGTGCCCGTCAGTGGATAGGACTTGTGGCTTGTGGAGTTCAATCCAGTGGTTGGGACCCGATTCCAACAAGTGCTCGGCAATCGCAGATTTGTTTATTTGGCGGTTTTTTACAGCTGTGATGCGTTCTTTGACCCTCTCAGCGATAGTACGTTTGGTCTGTCCGATGTATGAACTACCACAGCTGCAGTCTACCTTATAAACACCCGGTGTATGTAGAGGAATGGTATCTTTATCACGTTGTGACCACGGCTCTTGTAACAGGGCCGAAACGTCGGGTAATAAAGAGGTTTGTATATATCTCAATAATCGCGTAAAACACTCGTTAGTCTTAAGTTTATAATACGAGTATTTATATACTATTCCCTATTATGTGCTATAAAATTCAACATCTGTCCTGGCTGTTGGACTTTTGGTTTGACTCACAGAGTGATTATGGATTTCTTATAGTACCCGGTAAAGGCAATATAGGCTTGCCCCCTGTTACGTGGGACCAAAAACAATAGTGGCCAAATGCGGATGTGTAATGCACCTCTGCCTTCCCCTTCGGATACATAGGCGTGATGTATGTCTGTCTGTCTGTATACGGTTTAAAATTTGTGACACTGGTGTGAGTCTAGCGAAAAAATTTAAATCTATGTGTCCGACATTGCGCAAGCCCTGTCTCTAGGACAGACGACACTGGTGTTGCAACTCTGTGTTGCGTGCGACAGTGTATACATGCAGACACTCAGTGTCGACACATAACGGAATGAAAAATGTTACCAAAACTTGAGTTTCCGTGCACTGCATAGAAAAAGATACACAGACACACACATCTCACGCCTATATCCCGAAGGGGTAGGCAAAGGTGCATTACACACCCACAATTTGCCAGTGTTTTTAGTCCCACGTAATAGGGGGCAAGCCTAATTGCCGTCACCGGGCACATTTAAAATGTTATCAGGTATTAGTGTTAGGCTATGGGTTATTCCGAATTATTTAATAAAAAGTAGCAGCAATATTGTAGTTTTGAAAAACTAATTTGACACCCGTTGCCTTGCGATGAAATGTTAATGAAAGGCAACAAAATCCTTAGTTGCCTGCCGCTAAGGCAACTATTTAGCCTAATACTAATACTAAGGTAGCGCTGGAATTAATTTATTCTACGTTAAAGTTAAGAATACCTACATATATTATTATATTTAGGTAGGTATTATATTTTAGGCTCACCTTACACATTATTACGAGTATAAAGGAAAGTAATAGCAGCAATGAAACAATTTATCCGGCTGACTGTAATGTTGCTATCTTCACTCCACATTACACACGTGATGGTAAATCGCTTCGTATATGGTGGGCTTTAGTAAGCGCAAAGGATGTGCTGAAAAGTTTCAATATAATACGAAAAGCACTTTGACGATCAAAGGTGAACGGAAAATCGCTATCGAAAAGTGCATCTGTCCGTGAAGTGCCTGCCGCCGTAACTGTATTTACGTTATACTTTTATATTTTATATTTTTCTAGGAGGTGAGAGCTAGTCTATTCTTGGTTCAAGCAAAACTAATATAGGTAACCTCAAATAAAATAAAGTACCTACACTGAACTTTTTATTTATTTATTTAGAACAGCTTACAACATATACACCAGCAATTATCTTAAGTCTAAGTGTAATTTATTTGGTGTTACCTCAATAACAAGCTGCTACGGCATGCATTGAGAAGCAATAATGTGGAGCTAAGTCAAAACAGAAATTTTAAGTAGGTACAATAATTTGTAAGAAAACTGGAAAACTGAAAAACTTAAATAAATATATTAGATATATGAGTAACTAGTAATTGTAGAATGGGTTTAGGACGAGGAATTTAATTTTCTGAGTTTCTAAGAAAAAATAGTAGAAAAAGTATTGTTTTAACATTAACTTTTAACTGGTAATGAGCTATTTTCAATATCTCTTCAAATTGCAATACATATCAATCGTAAACACGACACTCAACTATAAAATGTCATTGTATTTGCAATTATATAACTCGAATAATGAACTCTTTGAAATTTTATTTGATGAGTGTAAATCAAACATATTTTACAGTTTGCTTTGTACTGTATGATGTAATTATTGGCACGACAGCAAGTTCTCTGAAATATTTTCCAATTTAATTAACTACATAATTGGCACGTGAACTTTATTACCGGGACCGATATGCCTTTTTAAAAATGTGGAAAATGTTCCGTTCGCAAGAGCTATCATTAAATGCGTTGGTGGGCGGGGCGTTACGAGTACATTTTGAAAGTAAAATTTGATATTGCTTTTTATATTTTATTTTAAAACCTTATTAAATGATTTTTTTGTAGGTTGTAATTATAAATGTGAGATAATATCGGTATAACACACAGTTTACAGTGATAATGTCCAAAAATATTTATTAATTTACTAACATTCTTCGCTGACTGGAGACCTCCCTATGAACATGGCAGTGTTGACAAAAGTCGGTCGACTTATTCAACCAATGTTATTTCAGAAAATGTCAGTCACGTGACCCAATTATCACATTTTTAAAATTGGTTTTCATTAGATTATCGACTGAAGTCTCCCTGAATGCCGAGGTGTTGATCTTCTCAATTTGTCCGGTAGCGCCAATTAGGTACTTAGGTACTTCTTCGTTAAACGTTATTTATAAATGTACCTGTCCACGTGTTTATATTATTCAACACATTTATTTACGGGTTAATTTCTACATCTTCTTAAAGTACCTACTCATCCTTTTCCAATTATTATCGCAAAAAGATTTTCCATTAAATATTACAAAATGCCCTTAATTTTTAAAGAATACCTAATCTTCTTTATATATATAATTCTACTGTACGTGTGCATGTCACTGAACTCCTCCTAAACGGCTGGACCGATGTTGATGAATTTTTTTGTGTATGTTCAAGGGGATTCGAGAATGGTTTAGATTCATAATTTGGTCTTTATTTTTTTTTTTGCAGTACAACGTCTGTCGGGTCCGCTAGTACTCGTATATAAATAAATCTCTTCCTTTTCGTTAGATGATCAATCAAATCATGCTGGAATTTGTCAATCTTATTATACTAATATCCACATTATTTCGATTAATCATTTTTAATACATATTTGAAGGTTCTTTACATAACATTAATATCGAAAGTCATCCTTCATATTCTGATATTATTTTCCCGTAACGACGTACCTATGCATACGAGTATAATTACGGCTGTTGCTTCGAAATACTGTGGCGAGGCATCAGAAGATAGATCAGATATGCGATATGCTCACATTATATTTAGTCTAAATACAATCGATATTAAGTATAAGTATATCATGGATATGGATAAATATTAAAGGTAACTATTGCGTACCTACTTTAATAGCAAATCGATATTAAATGGGTTTCTATAGAAAGTACATATCTTCACTTTTAAGACGTTTGAGCGGTCGCTTTTTTATTTTCCGCTCTAACGTCGATTGCAGTGCGACCCAGGTACGCCTTCAGAACGTCAGAGTGGTCTGACCGTATATACTTTCCACTGCAGGCTCCCAGCACGCCGATGTATATAATATGTTATAAATCGCTTCAAGAATATTTGCGGAAGTATACTTATTTCTTATCCTATAGCGTAAGTTCCATAAACTTCAAAAATATTTACAAATTAATAGGACTTCTTCCAAGGTCTGTATCAGACTGGCAAAGTAATATAATGTTCCGGAAGCAGTGTTAGTTTCACACGTAGATTTTAAACATAGTGTCCTTTTAGAGAAACCTCTTTAGAGCAACTTTATAGTTTTGAGTTGGAAAAGCATTAATTGTTTGACAGATTGTTGTTTATGATTACTTTATAACAAAATCGTTGAGTATTTCTTACGTAGTATTGTATTCTCTTTGGTTGAGATGAGTCGACGTTGAGTTCATTGAGTTCGTTGAGAAAAAGTGGCTTGTAAAAATACTCAACAATTACGTTCAATTTAAAGGAATTTTACTAAAGAGTAATCAGGGATTAATAAAATGGCCAATGCTATATGGGCCAAGATAAACCGCATGGTGTTTAGGCGCACATCTACATATGCCCTGATGGTAGCCTTGAGAACATTTTTGTTTGAACCTGCATTTGAGGGAATTACGGAGGGCATCTTCAAGAAAATTAACAAAGGGAAACTTTAGGACGATATTAAGGATAACTATGCAAAATAAACGTCTTTTCAAGCCTTTGAGAAAGTCTTAATATATATTATGTACAAGTTATAACTCATCATTCACCGAGCCTTTTCCCAACTCAGTTGGGGTCGGCTTTCCAGTCTAACTGCGATTCAGCTGAACTTCGATATTTTCCGTGAAGCGACTGCCATCTGACTTCCACAACCCAAGGGCGATATCGAAGTTCTGTAGTTAGAACATAACATAGCATCACGCCTTTTTCCCCGAAGGGGTAGGCACAGGTGTGCAAACACACCCACATCTCGCCAGCTATGTTAGGTCCCATGTAATAGGGGGCGAGCCTATTGCCATTTACCGGGAACAAGTTCCTGACCCTGGGATAATTATCTGGGTAAAATTAAGATTTTTTTTAAATTATTCTTTTCATGGTGATTTGTTCTACTAGTCCACACGAGTTACAGTCATATTCTAAAAGTTATGAAAGATTATAATTTTTTTTGTATGAAAAAATATTAAAAATTTAATATTTCAAAAAGCTCACATAATCTCCAAATATGATTTACGGTGTCGATAAATAAGTTAAATATTCTATCTTTACACATAATTCGGGAGCTTCGAAAATCCCCGAAACTGCGTCATTTTGGACCTCATTTTTTTATTTTATAATATTTGTTTATTCTCATGTGGAGGTTAAGAACCATAGTGCGTAAGGTGTTTATAGTAGTCAGTATAAAAATTAGTCAAGTGCGCAATTTTTTTTGAACAAATAAATGTTTGGACATTCTCACACAACATCATCTAACCCAATTTAAGCCAATATAAGCTTGAGCTATGGGATCTAGACCACTGTTAAACACACTTATATATTTCTAAATACATAAAATAAATAAATAAATAAATATTTTGGACAATTACACACAACGCCATCTAGTCCAATTTAAGCTAATTAAGCTTGTGCTATGGATCTAGATAACTGATAAATATGTATACTTAAATACATTTGTTTTTGTAAATACATACATTATTATAGATAAATTACACCCAGACACAGAATAAATCTTTATGCTAATCTAATACATATATAATTAAATTATACATAGAAAATACCCAAACTCCAAAACAAACATTCGTGGATCACACAAATATTTGATTCGACCCGGAATTGAACCTCAGGGACGGAAGTCGCACTCTCATACCACTATGGGCCATTGAGGCAATCTGGTTATTAATTTTTTTTTACAACTACCCTCAAGTCATCAGTCTATTATTCTGTCAGTATGTATTCTATTAGTCCGTTTTTTGCTTTTGTGATTAACGTACGCTATTATATGTTCGAATTATGGAAGGTTTATTTTCTAATCTTGACGTATTTTTAAAAGTAAAAGAAAGTGGAAGTTTAAAAAATAGTGAGATAATGTTCAATCTCGTTATATCACATTTAACGGAACAGTTAAATGACGATCAAAACAAAGCTCTCAAAACATTTTGTAGGACATATTGTTTTAATCTTCAAAGAAAATGGACCTTAGCGGGTCGCAAAAGTTCTGTTTTTGTAAATAAATATAGTTCTTGGTTAGATTCGCGTGTAAATTGGCCTGAATTTATCAATAATTCAGCAAGTGATAGCGAGAACGTGCACTCGATTGCTGGCCTAAAACCGTTGGAACTTCGACTCAGATTAGTCCAAGGAAAGCTTTTTCTGAGTTAAGGCCTAAACAGAAAAAAAAGCGAATTGAAAATACTGAATCTAATTCCTTTTCTTTTGACAAAGAAGAGGAACAGTCTTATCTTTATTTACGTTCATTAAAGGCGTGTGGTAAAAATGATATTGCTGAAATTTTAAATTATCTGCTCAAAAATCCTGAAGAGGTAAAACATGTAAAGGAATTCATTTTTGTTCTATCTAATATGTTCTAGGTAATATGTTATCTTTAAAAATGACTAAATGGCAATATAATGCTATGAGAAAATCAATTCAATACGAAGGCGTAGTTTTACTACCCTCTTACTATTTTATTCAAAAGGCAAAAAATGAATGTTATCCATCAAAAGTGGAAATAACAGATATTTCTGCGCAAATAAAATTACAGGCTCTTTTAGACAAAACGGCAGAAAGACTTTTAAAATTAGTTGAAATACAAGACGATTACAATAGCCTAGAATTAACTAGTAAATGGGGTTTCGATGGTGCCTCAAGTCAGTCTAATTATAAGCAGAAAAGTGAGACCAATGATGATGATAGCAGTATATTTATGGGAAGCCTAGTTCCTTTAAAACTAATATGTGGAGAACAAGTTTTGTAGGAAAATAAAACACCTAATTCTACTTATTTTTGCCGTCCCCTGTTTTTTAAATTTATAAAAGAGACGCAGTTAATAATTAGGAGTGAAAAGGAGAGGATAGAACCCGAAATTAATTGTTTAAATGAAACTAACGTTCTAGGAAAATTGATTCGTCACACGTTACATTTAACTATGATTGATGGAAAAGTGGCATCAGTACTGAGTGAGACCTCTTCACAAACTTGTGATATTTGTAAGGCCACACCTAAAGAAATGAATGAGTTGGACATATTGTCACAAAAACAATGGAATGCTGAGGTGTATAAATTTGGCATATCATCACTTCACGCTTGGATCAGATTCATGGAATGTATTTTGCACATATCCTATAGACTAGATTTTAAATCTTGGATTGCGAATGGTGAAAATAAAGCTAAGTTGGAAAATAAAAAGAAAGAAGTTCAAATAGCTTTTCAAACTAGAACTGGTCTGCTTATTGATATTGTTAAACAGGGTCATGGTACCACTAATGATGGGAATACTGCCCGCAGATTTTTCGAAAACGTAAATACTACTTCTTCTATTACTGGAGTAAATGAAAATCTTATTAAGCGGTTTTCTGTCATTTTAGAAACATTGTCATCGGGGCTTCCTATAAATACATTTAAATTTAAGGAATTTACAGATGCTACATTGGCTTTGTACATTGAGAAATATAAATGGTTTTATATGCCTGCAAGCGTGCATAAAATACTTGTGCATGGTGCAGACATCATTGCCAATTTCGGTCTTATCCCAATAGGAAAATTGTCTGAAGAAGCCGCTGAATCTAGAAATAAAGATTTCAGGAGGTATCGAGAACACCACTCAAGGAAATTTTCTAGAAAAGCAACAAATGAGGACATTTTTAATAATTTTATTGTTACATCTGATCCATATATTTCTACAATTAGACCATAATTCATTAGGAAACATAAAAGAATATCCAATGAGGCACAATCCTTACTATTTACTACTGAACAAGATAAAGAATATGACGAAGAATGAATGAAATATAATATTCGAGGTTGATTCTTACCTGAGGCCATTTGAGACAATTTTTTTTCAGGTTTAATATTGTTTTTTTATTAAAGAATTATTTTTATGTCAGGTGTATAATAGACAGTCTATATAATTGTTTTTGCCAGTGGATTAGGCCTCTTGGGGACACCACTTAAAAAAACGCACTTGGTTCTTAACCTCTGGGGTAGTGTGTAATATAGAATATACACATTATGTATAATTAATATTTAATTAGTTAACTATTTTTAATTATTTCTAAGCATAACATAAGAATTAATTAACTATTTCATGTTATAACATTGTTACCGTATAACTTTTGAAATACTAACTTTTTGGATTTATGCCCATAACATATATTTATATTATATATATATTTTTTTTAAATATTTTTTGGACATTCTCACACAACGTCATCTAGCCCAAATTAAGCTAATATAAGCTTGTGTTATGGGATCTAGACAACTGATAAACATACTTATATATTTCTAAATACATACTTAACATACATAGAAAATACCCAAACTCCGAAACAAACATTTGTGGATCACACAAATAATTCGATTCGACCCGGAATCGAACCTGGGACCTCAGGGGCGGCAGTCGCATACTCATACCACTGAGCTACCGAGGCAGTCAAAAACGATAGACATAAAACGATTATAGACAGAAAAGGAATCACTTTCTGTAGTTTTTTCTCCCTAATTCCACAAAACGATATTTCAGTCCACTGTGCGACGGCTTAACGTGCTTTCCGAGCCACGGAGGGGTCTCAGTGTCTTAAGCAATGGTCACCCATCATAAGACCATACAAGTATATAACTATTTTCATGATTTTCATATTAAATTGCAGTTTTATTTTACCTCGGAATATTGTGACGTGGTCCGTAATGAGAAAACCTTTTCCCCATAGTACTACTGGTAAGACTAGGTATACAATAGTACTACTGGGAATAGTCCAAAACCTCGACCAATATTAATCACCGGTGTCTGATTTAAATAGCAGTAGCCGAAAATAACTTGTAGCTGATAATTGTCTATTTTAATATCCGTGACCACAGTTGGTTCAATCAAACTGTTACGTTGGGAAGTATTAAGGTATCGTATACCCTTATGATTATCACTATTAAGTCCCGTTCAAGATATCAACTATGAAGTTGTATTATTTATAATAACTGATCCAATTATTTATAATTGGATCAGTTTGAGGTTTACACAGTAAAGCTGATACATAATTAAGAATACATTTTAGGGCTTAGAACCTTTGATTTATAGACGGCAAGCGTAGAAGGAAGCTTAGCACCTAACAGTCACATGATATAAGACATTGTCTCGGTGTGTTACTAGACTGTTGCTAATCTTATTTATTTTAATAAGCTTTTCACATAAAAATCATTAAATCATAAAAAAGTAGTGCTCTTTAAAATGTCTTCAGAAGTAAAGAGGTATTTCTGTGCCTTTTCATCTGCGTATCGCGAAGGAAGGCGTTTTGATCGATCCCATTTCTTTATTGTGAAGCTTGATTCAGGTCTTGTTTTATAATACACGGCAGAGTCCTAGCTAGAGAAATGAAGATGGGTCTCGCGATTAGATTTTTTGCTTCTTAATGGGGTTTCGACAAAATCTAGCTTTAATAGCATTAACAGCCTTAGTAGTTATTGGAACTGGAAAGTGCTTTCACTTTTATGGTTTAGTGGTACAAAAACTTAAAGCACCGGTTTTTTTTAATAAATATAAATAATTTTGGACATTCTCACACAAAACCATCTATATCTAGCTAACCTAAAACTAATAAGCTATTCTATAACTATAAGCTATTCGGTATTCAGGTGTGTTTTTACGGTTTTGACGAGTCATGTCAATGAACACATTGACAAGTTCTGTTCGACCGTCGCGTTGATCGATAGGTTTGCACCATCAATGGTTCTGTCGACGATGATGTTAAAGGGGTCAAGGACAAGTAAGTATAGTTTGGTTGACGGCTGTTCGATCGGGCCGAAGTGACGAATTTATTGCAGATGTTACTACTGGTAGTAACAGAGGCTTTAAAGGAACTCCCCATTGGTTCGACTACAGGGTAGGTACACATGGTTTCATTACGAAATATTCAGTGTCGGTTTGGTTTATTCGCAAATACTCGTATTATTATACTAGCTGACCCCGCAAATGTTCTTTTGGCATACGGTGGGCCATTCTTATCACTTAGGGGTTTAGAACATAGTTTACGACCGAATCTCAGACCTACCAAATATTATGCACAAAAGTTAGTCAACAAATACACAAAAGATTTATATATTAGATAACCTGCTAATAATACCTATTAGTATTGGCAGGTTAATATGGTTCTTGATTTTAGGCATGCATTAATTTAGGTACCTAATACCTTTAGGAATATAAGCAGTTATCTATGTCACGTTTTAAATAAATATGCATCAAAACAAAAAACGGAACTTTACGAGTATCTCATAACCACCAACTATGAAGAAGATTTTATTGCTACTGAACTTTAAGCAAGAGCAAAATATTATGTGAGTAAAGTATTGTGTTCACAATAGCATTGTATTTAAGTATTGCACTTAGCAATATATTTTACAACTACATACGGAGGTACCCACAATTTAGATAAACTCTGAGGACCAACAGCTGTTTCCAAAGCAAGATGACATGTATTGTCGGTTAAGGAGACGCGAAATACGAAATACACATTTGATGGAACTAAATTTGAATGATATTTGTAATAATTAACAATGAGTATTTGCAATGTACGTTAGACCTTTACCGGAGACTTGTAACTACTTACTCTATACTTTTTAGTGATATGACATGAAATATTATAAGTAGTATACTACCTTCAGTTGTGAACACCTCAACTTCGCAGAGTGACAGCGAGCCTTCAACCCCCACGAGCTGTAGGAACACATGTTGGCCAACCAGAGGACGGGCGCATGTAAATGTCCTTGTTATTCCCTCATCTGTAAAGAAAACGATATTACATGTTGCTAATAGATAGATAAAATGCAAAAAAGGTACCCAAAGCCAGTAGTATCCAAATACTTTCAATACATAGACACGAAGAGTTGTACTGAAAAATTGCTCACGTCGTTGTAGCCAGTTGGCAACAAGTCATTTAGTTAAATGGGCATATTTTCATAAACTGATTGTTTAATTTCAATAATATTGATCTTTACTGTTTGAAAAAAATTAAACGAATTTTTTTTCATGTATTTTTTATTTGTATTAATCGAAGTAATCACCCATACAATCAATGCATCTTTGCCAACGCAGCGGCAGTTTATTCATGCCCTTCTTAAAGAAATCAGCTGGACGGAAGGCAACAAATTCTTCAAAGGCATTTCGTACTGCCTCTCGGGTATTGAATTTCTTTCCCGCCAAGAAGTTATCCAAATTCTGGAAAAAGTAGTAGTCTGTAGGCGTAAGGTCTGGTGTGTATGGCGGATGACGGAGAGCTTCCAACCCCAGTTCTTGCATCTGTGCAGTATGAGGTCGCGCATTGTCGTGCAGGAGCAGCGGAGACTAGCGATTGACCAATGCTGGTTGGAGGTGCGCCAGCTTCTCCATCATTGTGTTCAGTTCTTCACAGTACACATCTGCAATAATGCTCACCCCGTTTGGTAAGAAGCTGTGATGAGTCACACCGGCGCGGGCGCTAGACCACCAAACAGTGACCATCACTTTTCTAGGGCTAAGTTTTCGTTTAGGGCATTGTTTAGGTGCTGAACCAGGATCCAACCAACTTGCTGAGTGCTTGCGGTTATCAAACAGAATCCATTTTTCATTGCAAGTAACAATGCGGTTCAAAATTCCCTCATTTGTGTGTCTGTTGAGCAATGCAAGGCATGTCTCGGCGCGTACTTCGCGCTGGCGATCATTGAGTTCGTGGGGCACCCATTTGTCAAGCTTTTTTACCTTGCCAATTTGACGCAAATGGACCAATATTGTTTGGCGCTAACGTCGAAAGCTGCTGCTATTTCAGCCGTAGATTGTGTATCATCGGCTTCCACAATCACCTGTTCGTCATTGTCGACCAAAGTCCAAACGGCAATTTCATAGGTAAAGACCAGACCTATTATTTCGTACACATTTATTACGTTACCTATAAAATTCTGTAATTTGGATCCGAAACTAAATAATAACAGCAAATACTGATGTTTAGCTACAATATCTGCAGTCCGGGTTCATGTTTTACAATTAGTTGCTTAATACACAGAATAGAATCGGAAGCTGCATCGACACACACACTTGAACTATAGTTAAATCAAAATCGATTAACCTTCCGCTTGTACAAATAACGTATCTGTATTGTATTTGTTTATTTCATATCAATAAATGCTACAGGTAAATTTACAGTTATAAATTTAAAACAATTTATAAATTGGAATACTGAACATTGATATCCCTACGGTGTACTAATTTATTTGCAGTAATAGATTTTGACGATTGCACTCATAACTTCATTGTAACAAAATGTTACTAAATGTTATTTAAGTACAAGTTGAAGACAATAAGACTGCGCACGATTTATCCGCATACCAACTTATACAGATTCTTTACAAAGGATTAGCAACACGCTATGGCCGCCCATTACACTCAAATGTACCTAGGTTACCTAACTGATTTCAAGGAAGCATAAATATTGGTTAGCATTAGCAAGAAGTCGAGCAAAGCTTGTGTTATAAAAACTGATAATTTTCAATAGTAAATGTAGCTATGATTTTGAAAATTTGTTAAATTACTCGAAACCATCAACTATATAAGTACAGACCTGGACATGGTAATCACATCATTACAATTTTCTGTGGACCCCATAAATAATTGTTTTCTCCCGGGAGTTGACCCTAGTCCCGCAGGTACACTACACCACTGATTTACTCAACTTTCCGAATAGAGGTAAAATAAACTAGACCCCGTAAAATAAACTAGACCCCGCTAACATTAAAAACATTTTTTTGGGATTTTACTACCATTCCCCTAATAAAAAAACTTTTGATTAAACATTTTTTACAAGTAAAGGAATAGTTGTGCCAAGTTTCATGGATGATGATGGAAGATCAGATAATAAATATGGCCGTTAGACCGGAAAAACTTTAAAACCATTATTTGACCTTTTTTCTCTAATTTCTCTCCCAATCCAAAAAGCTCACGATGAAAATAAAATAAATAATATCACTCAATCAAGGAACAGTTGTGCTAAGGTTTTATCCGACCTTCACAAGGTTTGGCTGCTACTCCGGGACACACATACAGACAGACGAACGAAAATTGTCCAACTCGAAATTGTAGACGCTTCGCTCGCGCGGTCAACATTACAACCGTTTCTTCAATTAGTTGGTCGGAGTGGACACCGGGATTACAACTTGCTTGTGTTATAAAAACTGATAATTTTCAATAGTAAATGTAGCTATGATTTTGAAAATTTGTTAAATTACTCGAAACCATCAACTATATAAGTACAGACCTGGACATGGTAATCACATCATTACAATTTTCTGTGGACTCCATAAATAATTGTTTTCTCCCGGGAGTTGACCCTAGTCCCGCAGGTACACTACACCACTGATTTACTCAACTTTCCGAATAGAGGTAAAATAAACTAGACCCCGTAAAATAAACTAGACCCCGCTAACATTAAAAACATTTTTTTGGGATTTTACTACCATTCCCCTAATAAAAAAACTTTTGATTAAACATTTTTTACAAGTAAAGGAATAGTTGTGCCAAGTTTCATGGATGATGATGGAAGATCAGATAATAAATATGGCCGTTAGACCGGAAAAACTTTAAAACCATTATTTGACCTTTTTTCTCTAATTTCTCTCCCCAATCCAAAAAGCTCACGATGAAAATAAAATAAATAATATCACTCAATCAAGGAACAGTTGTGCTAAGGTTTTATCCGACCTTCACAAGGTTTGGCTGCTACTCCGGGACACACATACAGACAGACGAACGAAAATTGTCCAACTCGAAATTGTAGACGCTTCGCTCGCGCGGTCAACATTACAACCGTTTCTTCAATTAGTTGGTCGGAGTGGACACCGGGATTACAACTTGCTTCCGCAAGTTCTCCCTACTCAAAGGCATCACTTGAAATTCAATATGTGTCATATTTATCCTAATCTAGACGTAACTTTGCTCCAATCCAATCTATCATTAATTTTGTTTTCTATCATTATTTTAAAACCCAATACATTTCTTGTAACCCAAATGAGTAATGTAGCTTCTTCTTCTTATATTTTTTTTAAAAACGTGGTTCCATCGATGTTCATCGATGATTTCGCCAATGTCAAGGTAATGCTTGATAAGTTGATAGTCCCGCACAGAAGAACTAGTTAAAAAACGTTAAAAAACGTTGTTCGGTATGTGAGTGTCCGGGAACCCGATTTTTGCGGAGCGCCAGAGGTAACCTAAAAAGCCACCAGCTACGCGCTCAGCAAAAATCGAACTCCCAGGCATGTAGCTTGCTAATCGAATCAATTATCTAAGCTGTCAATTAGCCGACAATCCACCCAGTAACATTCTACAACCAGTTGCCGTGTCTGGTAATTTGGGACTTCACACAACTGACATTACAGTGGAGCTGAGTGCATCGGGTTAATTATTAACTGTCTGGACTGGATTCGGTTTCTATTTTTAAAATGTGGTAGTTTCCCTTTGTTTCTGCTTTAATGTTTTTATTACTTACGTATATTAACGAATTAAATAAAAATTTAAACTGAAATCTTTCTATGTAAGCGCATGAATAATCCATGTAAAGAACTTAAACTTAAAACAATATAAGAAAAAAGGTGTTGATTAATCTCACATGAACAGGTTTTATGAAACTACAAATAAGGCTTCTATTACGCATTCTTACAGTCGAGAGCCATCCATTCAATTTTCAAGTGTTTATACTGCAATTAAAACCAAAAAAAAACAACCTACAAAATCTGTACGCCAAACATAAAATTAATTCGTAATTTACGCATTTTTAAACAAACTTTTCAGGCTTGTTTTCTTGAATGAACATGGTACCTAACATACATATTTACTTGTGGTCGCCCTATGGTCAATCAGTAGACCTCGCGAACATTAAATCATTTTTTAGGATACTCCACCCCGGCCACACGCTGAAAATATTGTTACAAGTAAAGGAACACTTGTGTCATGTTACGTGGAGATCTGAAAATAAATGGATAAAAACAGACGGACGAAAGTTTCGCTCGCTCGCTCGAGAATTATATCGGTCAGTCTTTAATTGCATTGTTTAGAAGTATAAATCGATATAATATTTATTTTATTTTATTTAAACGAGAGAGTTAATTGCCATAATAATTCTATTGTGTTCAACACGCAGCCGAAATATGCAAGTAATATCTGACAAAGATGTTGAGTTTGAGTTTTATAATTACAGCCGATAATTACTTACGTTACGGTGTGACACCAAGCCACTACTCATAATCGCAAACGATTATTGAGTGTGGGAAACTTCTTTATTAGAAACCACATCATGGCCTAGAAAGTTGATTTTTCTTTTGCGAGTTTAACCGATATCGCTTCTTCCATTGCTGGTTTGCTAAAAACTTGTGATTTATCCATTATTAGATTTGTAGTAGTGGTTACCATACTAGCGATTTTTACTGTTTTGGAACTAATTATAAGATTTTATGCCATTTTGTGTCGAAGCTGGTAGGAACTTGTTTAGGTACTTAGTTTGGATCGTTTGAGCACAAATCTATTCGTAGGTTTAGATGGCAACATATTTTATTTTAACTACGTACGTCAATATTTCAAGCCAAGGTAAAACCATGTTTAATTATATTTTCATAGTTTTAAGTTAAATCTAATAATAAAATATATATAAAATTCTCGTGTCACAGAGTTAAGTTACCACACTCCTCCGAAACGGCTCGACCGATTTTTATGAAATTTTATACTAGGTAAGTATCTATTTTTCATACCCCATTGATAAGGTACCCCTAACATTTTATTTTATTTTTTGGACAATTTTTTTTTAAATGTGGCATTAAAAGATACCTACATCCCTAATTTTCACCCTTCTATCACCAACGCCTATTTTTAATTAATCCCTATTTCCCTTTGGCACGACAGTTCTTATGAAATAAAAAATGAGTTACGAAGTTCGTTGGGACAGCTAGTTAGTTTATATAAATAGGTTTATGTATATCTATTGTAGTGTATTATTCACTGCTATTTCCATTTCCTACCTATTACCTACTAATTCGGAGGAATAGCACCCTATAGGTTTTTTAATTTCTAAATTTGGATGGCCAATGATGTAGAATTTGTTTATGAACTTGTGTTTGCAATCTTATTAAAACAAACCATTACTTTCCATTAGTATGTTTACAAAATAAAATGTTGTAATTAGAAGGTTTTTATTAACTAAGACGATCACGCGGTAAAATGAAGTTACTGACAAATAGCAACTTTCCAATGAGAATTGCGCAACATCATAATTTACTCACGGTCTTACAATACTTATTTACAGAGGTTTAAAATAGGCTTTTTCTCATAGTAATATTATGATTATTCCACAACATTGTATGTATCTAGTTTCTATCGTAAATAATAAAAAATAACAACGCATTGAAGAGAAAGGTTATTTCGTTATGCAACGATTAATGAATAACAAACTTATAATTAGATGTAGTTCAAATGATACTACCTACTCTTAGTATCAAACTTCGCGGGGCGTTTTCATTACTTTTATATAATACCTGACCTACACTTTCTTTTAACAATATTTAGCGTTATTGTTGCACAAGCGAAAACCAGCGGCTTCACCCGTTTGAATTAGTTTTATGGGTCCCAATTCCCGCGGGAACACTTTCGCGCGATAAAAATTCCCTCCGGACACTAGGATCCCACGACGCCCCTCCTATGGGACTCACAGATAACTTTTCGCCTTTTTACTCCTGTATTAACGGATTTAAAAACTAGGCTCCCAAGACGTCGTTCCCATGGGATCCACAGAAACTTGTATCGCTTCTTGGCTCCTATGTTATAGAATTAAAAAATTATTAATGTTTATCTTACGTCTTGTGACAATTTCGATCCCATGGCCGTTACAGAGGATCTGGAGGGAGTTAGGTTTTTCCGAAGTATATAAAATGAAAACACAATAAAGAAAAGTAATAATTGTAATATGATAAAATTAAAATCCCTACTTAAAACTTAAAAAACTAAAGTAAAGTCCATTAGCTTCTATTCGCCATTGCCACTTGAAGTGAAATATAAAAGAATCCAGAACGAAAAAAGATAACGAAAATAGTATAATATTACGAGATTTTACTTGCTCTAAAAAGAGTCCAATTATTATTTCCCCGTTTATTAATGCCATTTGTGATTCCAAAAGAAATTCATCATTTTCTATTTGACTTTTCTTTCTATTATTCACGACGCGGTTTTTTATACGTATATTGCTATATTTTGCATCCGCTTTTATTATTTGTAGAAAATTCAAAATATTTCTGTTTTTCTTGCCCAATTTTTTATTCAGCCTCGTATGCCACCCCTCCAAACAATTGTTTGTCCGGTGGCGTTCACCAAATACGGTCCAAATATTCTTGACATACTTATTTCTAAACCAGAAATTTTACATGTAATTTTAAAATTTAGTAATTTGTGGATTTTCATACATTTTACTTTTTACATCTACACTAAAAATATTTACATTACAAAATATCGTTTAAAAAATCCTCCGCATCATTGCCGACTGGGAAGGTTCCCAGAATGCTGGCTGTGTTGCCACGTTGGACGGCGATATTTTTTCTTTGGGCCAGAAAATAGCCAGCCTTCTGGTCCTGAGAAGCATCGATTAGGCGTTTAGCAATGTCTCTATAAAGGCGGCGAGCACTCGGACCCCATGACCGCAGTGTCTCAACCCCAAACGGCTCAAATATGTAATCACCTGCTAGGTTAGCATATTTACGCCGTTTAAGGCCTTCAGCCGATGCAGCAGCAGCGCAGGTACATTCGGATGTGATTGGAAGGTGTGAAGGTGCTAAGGTGTCAACGCATGTAGCGTCCCACACCAAAGGCCTTCCCATCTTCCTCGGTAGCAACGACATACCGTCCGGTCTCTTTCCATCGCTTCGTGCTAAACCATTTGGTTTACGTACGGCCGGAAGACCTGCAGTGGAAAGAGCCTTACGAATTATGTCGTTTAGAATAGCGTGCCGAGGTATACGACCTGCACTTCTGCTACAAGAAAGGCCATGGTGTCCCAGATTATCGACGGCTACTCCACAGGTGCAATGTTGCGGGGATACACAAGGTGTACCCAGCCGAAGGCAAGTGGCTATGCGGAAGGTTGTGTCGTCCAACATTGTACCGACGTTGGGCGATGGGAGCGCCTGGATCCATAACCCTGACTCCCATTCTCCAACAGCTAGTATTAATTCTCCATTTACAGAGCAGCGAACCCCACAGTCGATGTGAGCCTAGGCGTGAGGGCAGGTCAGTGTCGGGGCAAAACATCCTCCAATCATTTATGGCATCGGTCTTGCATCGCACCTCGGAATCAATCAGTGTATTTGACAAAATTTTCCTTAGGTACTAATTCTTCGGTGCTATGCAAGCTATGGACCGATGACGGAAATGCTGGCAGACTGACATCTGTGATTCTACGAATACCTAGCCCGCTTAAGCGAACTGGAAGAGACGCTTGGACCCAGGCCCGGTCATTAATATTTACATTTAAAATTTTACACAAAGAATTTTGTATTAAGTTGTCTAGTCTGCCCAAAATTTCTACATTTTTCCAAAATTGTCCTGAACGGAGGGCATGTGTAAATTTGGGTACGAAAAGACAAAAACGAAGAATAGTGAAAGCTGAATGAATACTGATATTACATAGACTATCAATAACCTGATCAAAATTTTGAATTTTTTCCTCGATAAAAGTGGAAAAGCCATCTTCTAAAATCGGGGACCCCAGGAGGCGTAAAGAAGTTTTGTCCAAAACTTTTATGTTGGGGGCCAAACAGTTGAATTTGGAGATTGTTATTAATTTATCTGTGTTTTCAGATATAAAAATCTCACATTTATTCGGGTTCAGTTCTAAGCCAATTGACTGAAACTCGTTCTTTATTAGGGCTAAATCTTCTAAAACTGTCTCTACTTTTCCCCCTAAAGTCCCGTCATCTAGGTACCAAATGTTGAATATTAATTTATTTTTGAATTATTGGGTTAATGGCCAAGCTGAAGATGACTGCTTCCAACGGATATACTGTGGTTATTGCAAATAAATAGGTTTAAAAAGAGATTAATATGTAGTATAATTTGATTAAATATTAGATATAAATTAAAGGTCAAAACATCTTCTTGTAAACTTGATGTAGCAGATCGCTTTTGCAGCAAAAAAACTGAACCATTTAGTGTAATGTCATATCAAACGCGTAACTAGATTTAGTCTAGTGAGTGGTCAAGACGCCAAATTGCTTTTTTTCTAACTTATGGTCCAGTGTTCCTAATCATGTGGGAGCGGGGAACGCTGATGAAGGCGGCGGTGTGCTCTTGATGTATATTTTTGAATTATTTCTAGTACTAGTATTACTAAACAATTGGTTTATTTGCAGGGAACGAAATATTTGCTGAACAAAATGTTTATCTAATCCGTATGATATCCTGAGTCCCCTAAGGGGCGAGATATAACACCTCTATGTAAATAATAGTTTGGTTTATATTTCCGTTATTCCTGTCTCTAAATAATACCTAGATCAAAGAACTGGATCTGGAGTCTTACTACTACTTAAGTTAGCTTTCTGTGCATAACCCAAAGTTAACAAACCTAGCGAGCGTTGAGCGTGTATGTACAGAGTAAAGTAAATACATGAGATTGTCTTCTTTACTTATCTTTAGTATTCTCAGATAGAAGCTCCTAAAATTTATTTCAAGCGCTCCTGCTAAACTTAGAAACGTAGCAACTGAACTCCAACTTTAGTTTGAAAACTAGTTTAATAATGTTTAAACTAAATAAGTTAGAGTGGACCATCTAATGCGTTCGCTCTTAGAGCTCACTCATGTTCACTCGCGACTCACTGTGATTGCACCACTCTTAATAGGTCTAGGGAAGTGAAGTATTTGGGAATTTACATAGATAATCACCTGAAGTGGTCCCGTCAAATAACGCAACTGACTGCCAGAGTGCGCAAATTAATTTATATATTTAAAAAGTTGCGTCATTCTGCTGATCATAATACTATGAGGACAGTTTATCTTGCTCTGGGTCAGTCTATCTTGGGATACTGTATTGTTGTATGCGGAGGTGCAGCTAAAACATATATGCTCGCCTTGGAGCGAGCGCAGAGGGTGGTCCTAAAAGTAATGCTCTCAAAGCCCTTACGCTATCACACAGCGCAACTTTTCGAAGATTGTAAGGTTCTCACTGTTAGGAAGCTCTTTGTGCTCGAATCTGTGGTACGGAAGCATTGTTCTCTCGTGCACGATCCTGAGGTCACAAATAGACGTCGCCGTCGTCGGCCAAGGATATGTGATAGTGAATATCATAGGCCTGCATTAGCGGCTCGACACTTTAGGGTTCTCGGTGGACATTTATATAAATTGGCTCATAAGAACTGTAACGTGTACGGCCTACTCCGAGTTCAGTGTAGAAAAGAAGTATCAAAATGGTTGATGGGTCAAGGCTATACGGAGGTTGAAGACCTTCTCACCATATCAATATTGTAACTGATGTAACTAACTCACGCGAACACACACACACACACACACACACACACATACACACACAAACTAATTTAATTATTTTATTTATACCATATGTTGTTAATTTCGTTTTAATTGTTATATTTCGTGGAATAATAGAGTCGTTGAATTATGCTGTACGAGTGATTCTACGTACCTATTAACACTTGTGGCTGTATTATATAGCAAATCTGTGGGTCCTGGTATCCCACAACACAAGTTAACTCTTATAGTGGGTGCCAGGGTTTCTCTTTTGGTGTTGTTTCATTGTCTTTAACTGTAAATTATTTTAAGATCATCTCATGACGTACATATTGTTTTTGGTAAATAAATAAATAATAAATAAAAATAATGTCGTAGGGATTTTGCTACGACTTCTACGTTTTAAAAGTGAACGTAACGTATTTTTTATAGGTATCCTATTTTTAAACAAGATGCATTCATTACATAATATTTTCCATTATTTCAATCTCGCTATCGCTTCTGCGTCCGCTGGTACATTTATTAAAAAGCCTACCGTACGTTACACACGTTGGATAATTAGTCCAAGAACTATTGCGAGTCTCCTATTATCGTTCTACAAATCAGTTGTCCATCGAAGAATGCTCGCGTTCATATAACTATTGCCAAGTAAAATCTCATAAACCGGAAATAATTAATTCTTAACCTTCATTATTTTAATTTCAGAGAATATTTCAAACATCCACATTTTATACATAAATCGTTTTTTTATTGTTTTGTCGGATTTACTGATAAATTTGTGAGAATAATAAGTATGTAAATAGTGGGTAATCTGTTCCGAGTAGTAGTTAATATACATAATTAGATAAGGTATGAATAAAATAGGTACCTACCTACATTATTTTCTGATAAAGAATTCGAAAGAATTTCATTAGATAAATATTTTAATTACATTTCGTTTACGCCTATAAGTTTATGTTGTGGTATTTAAATAACTGATAAAACTACTATGTAAAATGTTCGGATGTTCGTTTCTCAGCAACCTCTTGACCGATAATTAAAATTTTTTCACCTATATTAGTAGCTGATTTCAATTAAGGTCGTGACGAAGCTCAAATATTCAATTTAAATAAAAAAAAAACGCTTCGCTCAATACGAAGCCGCGCACTGTTTACAGCAGCGTAGCTTTACCTAGTTATCATAGATCAATTACATACAAGATTCGTCCTCCGAGTCCCGTAGTTAGCTTCAGGCAGTGTTACAGACCACTGGACCACACAGGGTGTCAACACTATCATCAATACATATAATAAAATTGTAAGTGATCGATGTCTGTACATCGAAGATATAATAGAGAAACTGTGGTAGTGGGGTTTTATGAACGCAATAGTATCCAAAACAATGGTTTTTAGAATTTTTGTCTGTTTGTCTGTGTGTCTGTTTGTCTGTATGTTTGAATGTTTGAACACGCTAATCTCAGAAACGGCTAAACCGATTTGAATGCGGTTTTTAGTAATGTGTTGTGGTTTATTCAACTTAACATTTAAGGTTTGTTTTATTTCAATCGGTTCATAAATAAAAAAGTTATGTCGATCTAAAGTACCACCCAGGCGGAGCTGAGGGCAACAGCTATACATAATAAATCAGTAACTGGTGATCAAGAAAACTATAACACGCAGGCGGAGCTGCAGGCAACAGGTAGTTATAAATATTACTTATTGGTGCGTACACTATTACACAGTATGTACTCTTTTGTTTGATATTCGTTTGTTCTGAATACCAAATATATATAATAATAATAAATAAATAATATATAAATAATATAAATATAATACCAAATACCTTTAAGCATAAAAAATATGAAATGAAAATGAAAAATGTTATTTATAGATATTAAACATTTTCCGCGTTATTGCCATGATTGCATTGATGGTGAACCGGAATTAATTCAACTGAATCCAAGCATTCTATTAAATTAAATTTACATTGTACTAATAACTAAATGAGTCAAACACAACTTCTGTTCCGTTTCTTCTATACACTATATATATATATAGTTAATGAATAGTCTACTTGTTATTTGATATCAATAAAATAATATCGAAGTTCTCGCAAATGTTCTCGTTTCTCAGATAGGTACGTCTTTTTCTTTTACCACTATAAAAAGTACTCTTAGCAATTTGTTTACTAATGGACTTCGCCTTGAGTACTAATTGAATGATATTTTGTCTTGTTTTTAATTAAGTTGAAACTTTGAAACAAAGTAATTACTTACTACTGAAAGATGTCTTTTTTCTTCATTTGAACCGTGCTAATAAATGATAGATTCCTCGAAAACAGATTTTCGAGAAATTTTATTTTGGGTTTTGTTTGTCTAAGTATGTATCTGAATTCATATTTAGGTTAACATTCATTTAGACAGGAAGTTAGGTACTTGTTTTGACTAATTCAGACACGACGTGATAGGTATAATATATATAGTACACAGGCAGTAGAACATTGAAAAATATTGATTAACAGCAAGCTCATTTTTCGTAAGTAGCTTTATTTTACCGAGTCTCCCACATATATCTCAAAAAGAAATCTCAAATCAGGTAGCTAACAGAGTTATCCAGTTAAAATATTCGGGACAAAATTGTAAGGTAGCATTAATTCGTATAGAGCTGCAAAGTGGTTCAGGTATTAAGTACATCATTATAAATCAAATATCAAAAGTTCCGACTTATGCTAACAGTAAATTGTTTTTTTACAAAATTGTAGATAATAAAATAACCTACAAATAAGAAAGGATTTTCCAAAATTCTACTCCTAAAGGGGTGAAAAAGGGGGGACATAGTTTGTACGGGACAACGTGACACCTCAGAAACTTCTGCAATGATTTTAAAATTTCTTTCGGTAATTTAAAGCTACATTTTTAGCGAGTTACATAGGCTAAAGCTTTTTGGACGTTAATAACCGCAATCTCTTAGAAATGGAAAATCTCTTAATACCTAGGAAAAAAGTTCTTAGAACCTATTTGTAGGTTATTTTATTATCTACAATTTTGTGCAAAAACAATTTTTGATATATTTCACAAACAATAATATTATATTCGTCTAAATAAAGACAATCTTAAGCCTTCAAACACAACAGACAGTATTGCTGCTGTCTTGTGACCTGCTTCTACACCGGTTCCCAGGGTAGAGAGCTTGCGAACGACACGATATTCACTTTCCTCTGTTGCAAATCTACCATTCAGAGTATTTACCTACCATCGTTATACCTAGATTCGTTTATAATGGGATAAGAACGTAATTGCTGCTCCTGAGGCTTCGAGCGAAAGTAGGTATGTAGGTATAGGCTAACGTTGAGATAATAATAGGGTCAAACGAAAGTAAAAATTATTTTTTTGAAGCTTGCATGTTCCTTATGGTAAGACTCAGGAGTGAATAGCTCTATAATAACCGTTTCAACTACTTGACAATTGCAACTGTTTCTTAATCTGCACTTTAGCGTCAACGAACCACTGATATAATATGGACATACGAGTACCAACTGTCTTAACTAAGGCATGATTAATGCAATAATTGTGATTACTGGCGATTGGAAGAGAGCTGCCGTGTGTTTTTATTGCCAGGTTCTTCTCTTACAGGTTTTACCTAAAATTTTACTAGTGATATGTTGTCATGATTTGTTGCAACCGACTTCCAAAAAGGAGGAGGTTCTCAATTTGACTGTATGTTTTTTATGTTTGTTACCTCATATGTTTGACTGATTTTAATTTTTTTTTTAAATGAAACCTACTACATCCCAAGTGGTGGATTATTTGGTCCCATTTCGGTAATTTTCATTCAGTTGTTGTGTCAATTTTTACGTGTATTTTTTTTAGTTCTCTTAGCACAATCTTTGCTTAGTTTGAGGTTAATAGCATTGTGTGTAAAACAAGCTGACATATTTACATTTATATTGGAGAGGTTAAGTACAAGCGTTTACAAGCATTTGGCCTAAAACATTTTACCCTGAATGAATTAAAGTATAATCCCGAGAACATTGCATAGTGTGCCACTCTATTTTGATGGTTCCGAAACAAGAGCGATGTAGTAATAAACACATCGTAACCAGCTTTCATTAATATTGAGCAATAACTGTATCGGTAGTCGCGCCATATCCAATATTTTTATGTCTCTCCCATATAATCGATGATGGAATTTTAATTTAGTTACCTACATCGATACCAATATTATAAAGAGGTATGTACATTTAGATGGTAAGTAATAGTCTTTAAAATTATAATTCACCAAGAATTACTACATCCAGGAACACCGGCATTTGATAATCGACCGTCAGTCTGTCAATTAATGACAACCCATCACCTTCCTTTTATCAACAACCACTCCGTCCACGCAAGGAGTCCACTAACTGGGCCATACTGACACCAAGTCGCCCTCGAATTTATGCATCAGGTGAAAATAGGTCAGGCGTGGACGCACCCGTCCCGAAAACACTTCGCCATGAGAAGGCGATATCTTTATCAAGCTCAACCTATACCTAAGTCGTCTATAAAACAACCCTTATATAATCAAAGGAAAAATATTAGTTCACTTCTTTGCAACTAGACCCAAGAATCGGGCTCTTCTGACATCGAGTAGCTCTCGACTCGTTCTAGAATATGTCTCCATCAGGTATTCCTGGTACACCACAGCTAGTTCATTGGGATCCAGCTTGGACAGTACAACAGACGCTTGGTTACTGCTGGGGTAGCCTTGACCATCGTTTAATGTTATAAGTTTCGTCATCTGGAAGTTCACGACAGTTACTGTCCAGAAATTACCAATGCAAAGAATGAATATTCCAAGAGGACTTGGAATATTCATTCTTTAGGAACATGGCTACATACATTTCGACTCCCTTATATTCTCGAAGGGGTGCATCCTCTCCAAGAAATTTGGACTACAGATGAGGATGTCCCCGCTGAACTGGTAAGTTTCGCGAGGGATGTATTGAGGAGGCGACAGATGAGAATGCAGAATACTGAGAGAAACGCTGAACGGGAGGATGCTAGCGAGAACGACGATGAGGAATTTTTCGACGCTAGTAATGGAGCGGATAATCCCCCACGACTGGAAGGCCAGAACCTCCACTTTGAATGGTCTCCAATGGATACTTTCCAAGGTGTAGAGGAACCATTTGGACCCAACCGTACTGGTTCGGTTCATGTTACCAATTCGGCCTATGATGCTTTTCGTCGCTATTGGAGCGATGACGTCTTAGACCTTATTGTTACTGAAACGAACCTGTATGCGACTAAAATTGTATCTGCTGCTTTCCAGTCTGATTGGTACCCCACTGATGTACCTACATGAAATTTTATGCCTCTTCTCGTTCTGGATGATGTTGGGGATCATCAAAATGGCAACTTTGGATAGTTGTTTTTCTGTTGATCCCCTTCTGAAAACAGAAATATTCCGTAAAATTTTCACACGGAGAAGGTATGAAATGCTGTCAAGAGCATTACATTTTGTAGATTCAGACCCCGTTACGAGCTTTAATCCCTCCAATACTGGCGATAGAAGCGTTGATCGTTTACACCGTTTGACACCAATATTGACACATTTAAATTCACGTTTTCAGTCTAATTATATTTTAAGTAAAAATATTTGCAAAGACGAAAGTCTAACCCTATGGAAAGGAAGATTGAGTTTTCAACAGTATATCCAGAACAAAGCTTCTAAGTTGGTATCAAGACCTTTGAGCTCTGCGAGAGTGCCACTGGATACCTGTGGTCGTTTATTGTTTACGCCGGTAAACAATCCGCGACAGAGATTGACCAGTCGCCCGGTGAACTGAAAAGTACAGCTGTAGTGAAGAAGCTCATTGCTCCTCTGTTACATAAAGGTTATAGATTATTTATGGATAATTGGAATAATTCACCTCTATTAGCTAGATTTCTGAAGCTCAATGGTACCGACTGCGTCGGTACCTTGAGACCTTCACGTAGTGATGTTCCCTTTATTGTAAATAAGGCTCCACTTCAAAGGGGAGAGCTGATTGCGAGGCATTCTGGGGATGTCTCAGTATTAGCGTGGCACGACAAGAAAAGAGTAACCATGATTTCCACTTGTCATGGCTCATCTACTGCCTTGCCTACAGTTTCATCTACATCTAAGCCACAAGTAATACTGGACTACAATAAATTCATGGGGGGGGGGGGGGGGGGGGGGTTTGATATGAAGGATCAGATGCTCGAGCCTTATTTATTAGAAAGGAAACGTTGTGCCAAATGGTTCATGAAACTATTTAAACGTCTACTCAATGTTTCCATCCTTAACTCTCGCATTCTTCTAGAGTCGTTGTGACGTTGTGATCATTTAGTTTTTCGCCTTCAGCTTGTAGATTCCATCCTCACAAATCATCTTTTATATTGTCCCCAAAACCGTAGGCATACTGTTTCCATTAGTAGGTCTACACATGAACAACCCAATAGGTTAGTTAATTCTACACATTGGCCCGTTTTACTGGAACCACCAGAGAGAAGTACCGCGCGTAATCGTCATTTTGCTAAACGTTGTGTTGTTTGTCTTAAAGAAAATCGTAAGTCTATAAAATCTCCATATCAATGCGAAAGTTGCCGCGTGCCACTGTGTATAAAGAACTGTATCACCACAGTAATGCAGCCTTCACCATATTAATTACCCAATTATGAATAATTTCTATTGTGATAGGTATTTTAAATGAAAGCATGCAAGAGTGTTTCGAGTGTTTGTTTTAGTGCTAATACAGCCTGAGGCACAGATGACTACTCATCTTCCAATGTGGTGGTAGTTTTGGCAGATATTTTGACCTTTGTGACCTAAATGAATAAATGTTTTTTGGTTTACACTTGTCTGATAGATGACAAAAGAACAACACAAAAGGACAAAATCACTATAACAATAGATCTGTGCTATTCTGTAAATAAAGTTGTTTTATTATAATATTCGGAAATTGATGTAATAAGATGACATCTTGATCTACTTGTATTTTGAACTTTGTAACATTTTATGATGTTATTGATAATAATATGGTAAGATTATGTATCCAGAAATTGTGCTCTCGATTGAACCACCTACGAAGATTGGATGCCTAGTATTGGTGAATCTGTAAATTACTGATGTAACATCTGTTGTAACCCATGTTTGCAATGATTTATAAATAAACTAGCTGTCCCGGCGAACTTCGTAACGCATTATTTTTTTTAACAATTTTTTTTCTTCCATAAGAATCTTCTCCTAACAATAACAAACACAGCAAAAAAGAATTGTCAAAATCGGTCCAGCCGTTCACGCGTGATGTCGTGACCAAGGGAAATAGGGATTCATTTTTATAAATAAAAAATAAATAAATAAACAAAGTTTTATTATGAGTTTGTATTTTTATTCAGTATACTACATAGGTACCTTACAAAAAGAACAACTATCGATAAAATTCTAAAATGTGTAGGATCATCCCTAGTTGATTTTATGTTTCGGCGGGTCGAGTTTTATGTGGTGTTATTATAAACATCTTGAGGTCTTTTATCAAATTATTTACGTTATTAGATAGCATAGGTCCTTGTTCTTAGAAGTTCATTTGAATTTTCGTTCATTCCTTGAAATTTAGCTAACAACGTGATTTACGTGAACAGAGTAATCCAGTTAAAATATTCGGAACAAAATTGTAAGGTTGTATTTATTCGTATAGAGCTGCAAATTGGTTCAGGTCTTAAGTACACCGTTATAAATCAAATATCAAAGTTCCCATCGATCCGACTTGTGCTAAAAATGTTATTCAAGGTTAAAGTTGAAAATTTTCGGTAGTTTGGATTTTTCTTGTAAACAGTGAATTATGTCAAATAATAGTAGTGCACAAAATTGTAGTTATTCAAATAACCTACAACAATGTTGTAAACTATTTGTTAAACTATTTGTTTTTTTATATTCTTGTCTATGTTTTTGTTATGGTCTTTAGAAAAAATAAAACAAAATTTATTACTGTCACTACCAAACCAGCGAATTGTGTCTGATGACATCTATATATTCAAAGGAAGTAGGTATATCTATCATCAGTACCATTGTAATTAGAAACTAACCACTGAGCATCTAAGTTCCTATACGGGTTGCTAACCGGAAAAAGCAGTTTCTGATAATGGACATATTTAAGTAAATTATAATTAATTTAAAATTAAAATCTACAGGCGTCAAAGAACTCCTCAGCCTCGTCGCCGACTGGCAATGTTTGCAGAAGGCTGGCAGCATTGCCACGTCGTATGGCAATGCTTTTTCTTTGAGCTAAAAAGTAACCAACCTTCTGGTCTTGAGAAGAGTTGATCATGAATTTTGAGATGGTTTTAAAGAGTCCGCGAGCGCTGGGACCCCAAGGTCCCAGCGTCTCTACCCTAAACGGCTCCAAAATGTAGTCTCCTACTAAATTTGAGTATTTGCGCCGCATTTTAAATTAATTTATATCTGACATTTACCTATTTTTATACTTCACTTAGATTGGTAGATACGTATTACTTGAGGTGAAAGGAGACCAACATAGTAAATACTCAATGCCATAATCTACCAAAGAGAAAGATAATTGTTTAAATTGTAGGATATACTGCGGTTCTAACGACTGTATATATTTCTGCAACAAACTGGGACAGCGGCGGCGGCTTGCTATGTAATTCTACCACACATGCAAATGATAACACCATTTTGCAAGCATAGAATAGAGAGACCAAAAAAGATTCGTGCCTATCCAACAAATATATTTACAGACATTTTTTACATACAATTAAGTAAACGCACAGGCATAGGTGGCATAGTTGTCTAGATCCTATAGTATGTACAGTCGGCCCCAAAAGTCGCTGAACACATTCAAACTTCCAAAACATCTGAACACTAAAAATGTCATAAGTCAGTGACGAAACTAGAGAACAAAATAAACTCAACATATAAAAGGTCCATAAAAAGCTGAGCACTAGTACCTATTCCAAAAGTAGCTGAACACTAGTATTCCAAAAGTAGCTGAACATCATTAACATCATAAGTAGATTAACAAATCATTTTTTCAATGTTGTTGCCTGTCAATCTAATTTTGGTGTTCTTGATGTAACACGAATTTTGGTCTTTTGACATGTAGGATAATTTGAGATAAGTTTTAAAGCTAATATTAATCTCCATTGGTGCAGTGGTCCCTATGCCTAGGTTATGGGCACAGCAGGAAGTACTGCAAGAGTACCGAGCCCACGTGCAGCTACTGCGGCAGCCTTCATATGAAGGGTAAGTGCCCCGAGCTGCAGGTGGGAACATAGATTTCCTGGGGCCTAAGTAGCGTAATGAACGTAAAACGCCATGCTACTGCTATACTACTACGTTGCAACTGCAATTGGTTAAAAAAATGGTAGCCTGCTAAACTCACAAGCAAGGCGCCAGGATGGCGCCAGAAAGGCATCAAAACTGAAATGACTGAAGAGTACAATCATCATTAGGTTAAATTGGATTTAGTTACTCCCGACATTACCAACTTCCCAGCCTCTATATCCCTGGAACTGAGCTTCCCACGTAAATTCTGGGCATTTTTGTCCCCACTGCAACATCTCCCATCACAAGTTCCATTCGCCTGCAAAAAATATCCCGGGAATTCTCATCCCGCAAAAATTCCCAAGATTCCCAGTACCCCAAATCTCGGAAACTAAGCATCCCAGGTAAATTTTGGCCTCATTTATCCGGCCCATGTAAATATTTGAACGCCATCATCCCGCAAAAAATTTCTTCCCAATTATCATCCCACATTCCACAAAACTTGAAGCCCCTATATCCCGGTAACGGAGCTTCCCAGCTCAATTCTCAGCAAATTTTTGTTCCCCTGCGCGGCAGCAGAGACGTATTCTATTCGCCTGCAAAAAAAAATCTTGGGAATTCCCATCCCACAAAAATACCCAAGATTCCCAGTACCCGATATCTCGGAAACTAAGCATCCTAGGTCAATTTTGACTTCATTTTCGGACCCTCCTTGAACCACCCGCAAGTAATAAAACTCCATCTCTTCCCATAAAAAAAATCCCAATTCCCATCCCACTTCCCAAAAATGTTCTATTCGTTTCTATGTTCCCCTACACATCTAGGTTCTATGAGTTGGTCTGGGGGCTATATCATGGTAATACAACATCAATCATTCCCCCACCCCTCCCCCCTCACACGCTGCTATGTTGCAGTTTATTGCCAGAGTAACTTGCTACGCCGACGATACTCTCGTCATGGCACGGGGAGCAATGCACCAGAAGGCAACACTCAAGGTCACGACTGGGGTTGCTGAAGTCGTGGGTCGGATACGGTGGCTGGGACTGGGCGTGGCACTGAATAAGTCCGAGGCTCTGTGTTTTCACGGACCTCGGCGCGGGCCACCTCCAGAATCCAGCGTAAACGTAGGGAGCGTTAGCATCGGCATCGAGCCCACAATGAAGTATCTGGGGCTCGTACTCGATAGCCGGTGGAACTTCGGACCACACTTCCGAAGTTTGGTCCACAAAGTGACGGGGCGACAGCCGCGCTTCGCAACTGATTCCCAACTTAAAGGGACCCAACGCCTCCTGCAGGAGACTGTACCTGGGGATCGTGCGGAGCATGGCCGTGTACGGGGCTCCCGTATGGGCGCCGAGACTGACGGGCAACAACCCTGCTGTTTTACACAGATCGTTGAGGACCTTGGCCGTCAGAACTATAAGAGGGTACCGCACGATTTCCCTAGAGGCTGCATGTCTCCTAGCCGCGACCCTTCCATGGGACCTGGAAGCGAGAGCCCTTGAGGCGCTGGAGTGGGACCACAGGCCTGCGTCTCGAGAAATCGAGGCTCAGCGGTCCCAACTCCGCCAGAATCTCATAGAGACATGGAAGGTGCGACTTCAGCAACCAAAGTGGGGAACCACCACCATCGCGGCGGTGAGACTGATCATAGAGGAGTGGCTGCAGAGGTAGCACGGTGGCCTCACGTATCGTGCGACACAGATCATCACCGGGCATGGAAACTTCGGTGAGTATCTGTTTCGCATGCTTCGTGAGGTCAGACCCGCGTGTCAACACTGCGAGACTTCCGGTGTAGACACGGCATTCCACACGTTGGTGCAATGCTCAGCAGGGGCGAGTCAGCGCCGGGACCTCGTTATGGGCCTGGGCCCATAACGAGGAGCCATGGTCTCTAGCGAGAGTCAGTGGAATGCGGCCGTTTCCTTCTGCGAGTAGGTAATGCTCGTGAAGGAGGCGGCCAGTAGGATGAGGGAGCGTACCCTCCCCGCTGAGTTCCGAAGTGTGCGGCGAGGGTACCGCAGACGTGACTACGCCCAGGACAATCGACCTCCATGATCGGAGCCTGAGGACGATGGATGAGCAACGAGTATACGAAGCCGCCTCTGCAGTCCCATCTCCTTGTCCAGCGTTCTGGAAGACCCTGATGCCCTGTTATCCCCGCATCCTCTTCCCATTGCCCACGTAAGGCTCCTGTATGAGTGCTATGGCTCGAGTAGGAAGTCTTGGGTTGCCACCTGTTTCTTCTTTACGTTTGCCTGCACGATTCTATATGGGGTAGCAATGCCCGAGACGCCCTTAGTAGTACTGAGTGGTTGTCCGTGCTATTTCGTCCCATCTCATTCTTACTGAGCATGTGTTATACATCGCGCTGTGCCGTGTGTCGCTCATCCCGTGTGTGCCCTAGTGTGTCCCGATGGCAGTTAAAACAGGAAGTCTGTGTTCCCACCTGCAGCTCCGGCCAAGTGGCCTTCATATGAAGGCCGCCGCAGTGGCTGCACGTGGGCTGAGTACTCTTGCAGTACTTCCTGCTGTGCCCACAACCTAGGCATAGGGAGCACTGCACCAATGGAGATTAATTTTAGCTTTAAAACTTTTCTCAAATTATGCTACATGTCCAAAATTCGTGTTACATCAAGAAAACCAAAATTAGATTAACAGGTAACAACATTAAAATATGATTTGTTAATCTACTTATGATGTTAATGGTGTTCAGCTACTTTTGGAGTACTAGTGTTCAGCTACTTTTGGAATACTAGTGCTCAGCTTTTTATGGACCTTTTGAATGTTGAGTTTATTTTGTTCTCTTGTTGCGTCACTGATTTATGACATTTTTAGTGTTCAGATGTTTTGGAAGTTTGAATGTGTTTGAATTATTTGTGTGATCCACAAATGTTTGTTTCGGAGTTTGGGTATTTTCTATGTATAATATGTATGTATTTAGAAATATATAAGTATGTTTATCAGTCGTCTAGATCCCATAACACAAGCTTATATTAGCTTAATTTGGGCTAGATGACGTTGTGTGAGAATGTCCAAAAATATTTATTTATTTATTTATACCGTAGTTTGGGCTAGATGACGTTGTGATGATACTCGTATTTTTGGACATTCTCACACAAGTTCTGTGAGAATGTCCAAAAGTATGTAATAATTTTATTTTATTTTACCTTAACTTTAGCTAACTTGTTTTACATTAAGTTAGCTACAGAAAGGAGCTCGGACTGCAGAAATTCTATTTAGTGATATGTAACATCTGTCCAGCTAGCTGTTAGAGATTTGGATACCGAGTCCTACCCCTATTTCGAAAAAAAATCTCAAATCAGGTAGCTAACAGAGTAATCCAGTTAAAATATTGGAACAAAATTGTAAGGTTGTATTACTTCGTATAGAGCTGCAAATTGGTTCAGGTCTTAAGTACACCGTTATAAATAAAATATCAAAGTTCCCATCGATCCGACTTGTGCTAAAAGTGTTATTCAAGGTTAAAGTTGAAAATTTTCGGTAGTTTGGATTTTTCTTGTAAACAGTGAATTATGTCAAATAATAGTAGTGCACAAAATTGTAGTTATTAAAATAACCTACAACAATGTTGTAAACTATTTGTTAAACTATTTGTTTTTTTATATTCTTGTCTATGTTTTTATTATGGTCTTTTGAAAAAATAAAACAAAATTTATTACTGTCACTACCTAACCAGCGAATTGTGTCTGTTTCTTTAGTTAGCTTCATTTTTGGGACCTTACAATTTTTCCGAGGAATTACCATTTCTGAGAGATTGCGGTTGTTAACGCCCAACAAGATATAGTCTACACGCAATGCTGGCCCGCTCATATTAACTCGCTAAAAATGTAGCTTTATATTACCTAAAGAAATTTAAAAATCGGTGCAGTAGTTTCTGAGGAGTCACGTTGTCACGTACAAACTTTGAACCCCCTTTTTCACCCCTTTAGGGGTAGGATTTTACAAAATCCTTTCTTATCGGAAGTATACGCCATATAATAAACACTCCCTCCAAGATTTTTTTTTAGAAATAAGTGTAGGACTCGGTTAAATATAGCTACTTACGAAAAATTAGCTTGCTGTTAATCAATAAGTTTCAATGTTCTAGGGCCCACGTCCTTATTGCAATGTGGTATTAAGCACCTACCCCTTCGGTATAACAGACATAATGTTACAGTAACTATGAACTAATGTTAGTAACTAAGGTAATGTAAGGTATCCTATCCTGCCTTATATTAATCTGACACGCTCGAGTAACTAGGTACCGGTTTGCCTACTAGGCGTACCCAACTATAGTAGGTAATAAGACTTTAATTGAACAAGTAACAACGTTAAACATTTTGAAAAATACATTATCGACTGGTAAAAGGAATAAACTTGGATTGTCACCGTAACACCTATCTCAGAACATGCACCAATCAAACCTGAACCCAAAATTAAAAATTGAATCAAAATCGTACTTGTAGTTTTGGATAAAAATGGCAACGTTGATGTGCAAAAATATCCTCTCACCTCAAACGCATATACCACGACGGAATATGTGCTTGAATGTATATTTGTACACAGTACAATAGGTATTATAAGGCAGACCTACATACAGATTTGTATGCATCTTTGTGTTGTCTCAGATAAAAGAATGATATAGATACTAATACAGATACCCCATACCATACAAAGAAATGAGGCCGTTCTCTATTACGTCCATTTCTTTAGCGACTGTTATTGACGTACCTACAATTCCCAATAGATGAACGGCGGCGGCGTCTCGTCACATCGCCTGTGTAAATGCATTGAGGTCTGTAATAGATTATGGAGTAGATACCGTAACAAAAATAAAAAAATAAATGTAGATATTTATTAAAAAATAATCGATAATCGTTACGTATATTGTCAAAGACTTTCAGTACATAGACACGAAGAGTAGTGTAGTAGTGAGTCAAATATGTAGTGAATTTGAAATTGACTATTTGAGTTGTTGCTAATTGGCATCAACGACGTGAGCAAATTTTTCAGTACTACTTATTTATTTTTATAGTTTAATTTGGATAATATTTCTTACACATTTATTACGTGATGTCTATTATATTACTATATTTCGTATTTTTTTTTATTCTTTTTTGACTACGATGATGTCACCTTGCGCGTCCTTCAGTACGACTGCGTCGGTGGCGTAGTGGTATGATTATGCGACTGCGATCGCTGAGGTCCCAGGTTCGATTCCGGGTCAAATCAAATATTTGTGTAACACACAAATGTTTGTTTCGGAGTTTGGGTGTTTTCTATGTATGTATTTAGAAATATATTAATATCTTTATCAGTCGTCTAGATCCCATAGCTCAAGCTTATATTAGCTTAATTTGGGCTAGACGACGTTGTGTAAAAATGTCCTAAAAATATGAATTAATTTTTTTTATTTTTACAATTAAAAAAGAACACGATTTTTATATAATACTGCCAGTCTATAGGTTGGAGATCTATGTATTTTGTATTCGATCTTATTATCGTTCGTGTATTTATTTTTAATCATCAGTTCAATCACTATTTACACACCGACTACCTCGGTGGCACAATGGTACTATGTACGGACTGCCACACTCGAGGTCTCGGGTTCGATTCCCGGGACTGGTGGATAATGTATAATTCTCTTTAGAATTTTACCCAGATAATTATCCCAGAGTCTGGAACTTGTGCCCGGTAAATTGCAATAGGCTCGCCCCCTATTACATGGGACCTAACATAGCTGGCGAGATGTGGGTGTGTTTGCACACCTCTGCCTACCCCTTCGGGGAAAAAGGCGTGATGCTATGTTATGTATATGTTATGTTATGTTATCTACCCTTTCATTCTTAGGGTTCCGTACCCTAAGGGTAAAACGGGAACACTATTACTGGAACTTCTCTGTCCGTCCATCCCACTGTCTCGGGCTGTATCTCATGACCGTGATAGTTAGAAATTTTCACAGATGATGTATTTATGTTGCTTTTATAACAAAAAATACTAATAAACAGAACAAAATAAATATTTAAGGGGCTCCCATACAACAAACGATTTTTTTTGCCGTTTTGGTACGAAACCCTTTGTTGGCCGGTTTTTAAATTTCCAGAGGACTAACAGTCGCGTTGTAATGACCCTGGAAGTTCCACAAATTGGCGTAGGTACAAACTACAACATACAGACAAAATCAACAGGATTAGATAAATATATAGTAGGTACTTACCAATAGTACCAGGAAACCATGCGCAGAGTGGGTTGCGTTGAAGGTCTGTGCTGCTGTTCCCAACTCTGATTTCAAGATCTTGTAGGGGTTGATGACCTGAAATTGGAACATAAGTTTTAAATGTTGAATCTTATGGAGCACAAATTGGCCAGCATGGTATATGTAGGCTAAATTCGCCCCCTATTTGAAGGAGGCCTATGTCCAGCAGTGGGCGTCAAATCGGCTGAGATGATGATGATACTAAATATCTCTCCTATTTATAATCTTAGTGGAACATAATATGAGTATAAGGTTTCAGTTAAAATATTATGTAGTAATGGACGCCCGCGGCGTTGACAAATTATATACACAAAAACCTTCGTCAAGAACCACTTTAGTATCCAATTGGTGAAAACCGAATGAAAATCCGTTGCGTAGTTTTAAAGATCCAAGCATACATAGTTAATGTTATGATTATAAACCTTCAATATACCTAGGTACAGAAGTTCTTAAAACTTTGAGTTTAAAAGTATTTTACGCGGCGCGACGTTGAAATAGGAAAAAAAGTAGATTTGCTTAACATTTCCCTTTTTCTTTGATTTAATTTCCGATATTTACCCATCCTTGCTGTCGAGAATATCGATAATTAGGTTACAGAGGGATGATTTAAAAAAGAACGAAGTTCTGTTAAACGTTCCGGTACAGACGTTGACCTTGAAAATCAAATTAACTGGCATAAATCAGTTGGGGAGATAAAGTTATCGTCGCCTGTAAGTGCTTTTAAAATCTTGGGAATTACTTTAGTAAGAATCGACACGACGATGAATAAAATATATAAAAATAACACTCTAAACATGGGTATAGAGTGTTTCAAATGCCTTTTTTGATGAAAGGAAATGGTTCTTTTCATCAAAAAAGGCATTTAAAACTTTTGCTAGCAACTGTGGCTTTCATTGCATAAATTGAAATTACTCTTTTGGTTAGTTGCTTGCGAGTCTGGCATCTCTGTGCATACGAGAAATGTTTGCATGTAGTGTACTTACTAGTGCTTAAAAGTGCAATACCTTGTAGGAAATTCAACGCAGAGGGTCTCTTGCGGAATGTCTGTGCTTGTATCATGCACCACATAGGTTCATATGCAATGCGCGGAATTGCACCTTTGTGAAATCAAAGATCAATCAAAATGTCACTTACCACAGCACCCTCTAGTAGTGACCCTCACGACTTTGACAGCGTAATGTCTGAGCAAGTCCACCTGCCACCAGGGCGATGCCTCTCTCATGGTTTCCGTACACCTCTTGCCGTCGTGGTCTGTGGTTTTCTCGCCATCATTCCCGTTGGCTGCTGCTCCTCCCCGCACTGTTGTGGATTGGTTTGCTGGCTTCCTGAACGCCACGTTTGTACCTAATCAAGACAGAACTTAGTGGTATGAGTATGCGACTGCCGTCCCTGCGGTTCCAGGTTCGACTCCAGGTCGAATCAAATATTTGTGTGATCCACAAGTGTTTGTTTCGGAGTTTGAGTGTTTTCTATGTATGATATGTGTGTATTTAGAAATTTACATAGGTTTGTAGCTGTTTGTAGTTATCAGTCGTTTAGAACGCTGAAAAATTAAAGAGTCACGTCTTTCAAATCGTCTTTACTATCCTAAAGGCAGCAGCATGGAATGCGGTCAAAACCAAATCAAAATGTTAAAAATATACCTACTTAGTGTAATATTTGATGATTGAATTTCCGTAAACATTTGGTTGAAAATAATGGTGAGCCTATAAGATTGGTTTATTTCACTTTGATCACCATTTAATAGAAATGTCAGTTGGAAATCGACAGCTTAGGGTTGGTGAGTGTGAGACGGGACTTAATTGAGTACAATTGATTTGTGCCACAGTTGATTAATTTTCAGATTACCTACTTGCGTTTGAGTTCTATTTTTTGTCCACTAATAAAATATTAATTTATTATTTATTATTATTTAAGTAGCTCAAATTAATTATATTATTCTCAAACTGCTTTACCGGCCGGCGCGGTACGGTCAATAGTTTGTAAACGCCTGCGGGCGCTAAAGTCGTCGCTAAAATTTGTGTGAACCGGAAATGATGGTGCCAGAGTTTAGATTTTTATTACAAAGAATATTAATATTTGTGTCGATTATCGTGTTCTCATACCAACCTTTGCATAGGCTGTGACACTGTCCAAATATAGAAAGTAGGTACACACAAAGTACAGTGAGCAAGAAAAATACCTAAGTTAAAAGGTTTGTCACCTTTGTTGTCGAAAGGTAAAATAGTAATATATTCTTACCACAGAATGGTTGTTCAGCCGTCCAGTCCCCTCTCAATGTGCACTCACGTTGATGTGCCCCAAACAGCTCATATCCGTCATCGCACTCATACGAGGCTACAGTACCAGGTTCTATGCCACCTTTGGGTAAAGATACTCTGGCGTTTGGAGGAACTGCAGGGTGCGGGCAGTGACGGTCAACTGTGGACAAAAATGAAAATAAAATAACAGTTTTGCTTTCGATGCTTACTGTATCTGGTCAATCATAAAATGTCATTGTAAAACAACCTCATTATTATCAAACTACTGGTGATTTTTATAGTTCAATCTGAATTGTGGGGTGTATAACGGCCACACTAAGATCATAGAGGCATAAGCCAACCTCCCCTGCAAGTGGTGCACCTGCCAATCATGAATTATGTTATACAAGTTCCTGATAACATGGGACCAACAAAGCTGGCTAAAAAGTGGGCATATTTAGGTTGGTACATGGGGCACACTAAAAGTTTTGCACTTCTAGCTAATCGGAACTATTTGAATTTCGAATGTTATATTTTTTTAAACGTTGCATCCTTTTTAGTAATAAAAAAAACAATTGGCGGGAAATGTCAATTGCTTTTTATCACACATCAAAGTTCTACGTTTGCAACGGAAATGGAATTAAGAGGGGTTAGGCGGTCAGCGAAAATTCAGATTTCGTAACGAATCGCGTGAATATTCGGAGGGACCAGAGGCGGCGCGAGGGGAGTGTGCGACGGGGACAGAGCGAGTACAACTTTATTTGACAACGTCGCATCAAGCTGCCGTTCTTTGCATTTTGATTAGGTATTTTATTATAAACACTAGTGAAAATCCCGTATAATTTTTGTATTTTTTTTTTCATTAATTTTTTGTAAGTTTTGTATTTTTTAGAACATGCCATGGGTGAACCTGAAGCAAATCGGTCCAGTAGTTTTCTCGTTACACGTTTGTATGTATCATATTATTATAAAGGATTATAATTATGTAGTATAGGGCAGATTAGCTTGTCAGTGGGCTAGAAATAGGTCTACATCAAATAAAAGTGGCTCACCTAAAATTCATACATATCAATACAAAGTAGGAACTTCCTTATAGTGTCTTCTAAATACAAATACTTGGTACTTGAAATTATGGTGAATTGGTATGAAATCATTTAGGTCTTCTAATTTCTTAGCAGGTAGGTAGGTACCCAAGTTAAAAAAACCACAATAATAAGTAAAGTTAGTAGCATAAAAGGTTTTATTTCGCTATCTTTATGTACATAGTCTGCTATGTACCTAGAAATACCTTGAATATACCCTTGGAATACTGTAGGTACATACCTACACATAGAAAATTTGAAATGTTAACTTTTTTTTTAAAGTTCTACGGCCCAAGGCCCCGGCCGCTCCTACGTCCATTGGCCGAGCGCCTCTGGTAAAGTCCCAGGGAATTTCCAGTGGTGCCCGGCGGACTTTGGCCACCTGTGTGGCCTCTTCGGGGGTTTTGTCCGGTTTCATCCCGCATCTTTAGGGCCGGGATTTATTCCGCGTCAGTGAGTGTGAAGATGTGCGTGGGGTGAGTCCCAACAGCACGCAGTCCTTCTAGCCTGCTTCTGTAAGGATGGTGAATTGCTAGTCCGTCGTCCTCAGGCCCGATCACGGAAGTCGATGGTCCTGCGCGTATTCACGTCAGTGGCGTCCCCGCCACACGCTTCAGAACGTAGCAGGAAGGGTCCGCTCCCTCACCCAGCCGCCACCTTCACGAGCATAACCTGCACGCAGAAGGAAACGGCCGCGTTCCAGCATGGATCCAGCGAGAGGAAGGTAGGTGAACGTAAAACGGTAAATCTTTCAAGCAAAAAAATACATTATAAAATGTCAAGATGGTAGATATATAATACTAGGGTAAACGACCCAATAATCGAACCCGTCTGAAATTTGGATACAAACAACATTATTAGGTCTTACATGATAAACCCAATAATCTTGCCAAAATACAAAAAAAAATGAAATTAGGTATTACTAGTCAGCTACAATAAAATAAGTATTTTCAAATAATTTTACTTTAATTATAATGGTACAGAAGCAATTGCATACAATATAAAACCTCCTCTATCGATTTCAATAATTTAAATGGGACCACCTGTGAACCCTTGAAAAGTGAATCTTTTGAAATGAAGAAAGAAATTTTCTAAAAAACCTTTTGAAATGAAGAAGAAAGAATATACATAAAAAACGCAAAATGAAAATACGAACGAATTGAGAACCTCCTCCTTTTATGAAGATAGGTCGCTACAGTTAGCAGTTAGCAGTAACACACAGGCGTACAAACAAATTTGTATGCCTGTGTGTGTGTGTGTAGGTGTGTAAGTGTGTGTGTTTGAATATGTGTTTCTCCGTGTGGGTGTGTGTTTGAATGCTGATTACATACATACATATTGTCACGCCTCTTTCCAATGGGGGTAGGCAGAGACTATGGAATTCCACTTGCTATGATCTTGGCATACTTCTTTCGCTTCTTCCACTTTCATAACTATCTTCATGCACACTCTCCGGTTATGGGTACTCTTGACCTGACCTTTGGTCATCTTATCTTCTGACACATCACAACGTTCTCGTAGCACGCTGTTCCTTACTTTATCAACCAATGTCACCCCAGTCATACTTCTCAAACTTCTCATTTCCACTGCATTTATTTTACTTTCATGCTTCTATTGCCAAACCCAACATTCACTGCCATACATAAGTTTAGGGACCAGCCCTCCGAGAAATCTTCTGACTGTTCATAAAGTTATGCAGACCCCCATTCAATTGATTTCCTGCCATAACCCTTCTTTCAAAGTCATCGTCACATCTTCCTTTGTAAACTTGAACCATACACAAACTTTTACACTTGGACCACTCTTTCTCCTTCAATAACAATCGCAGTTCGACATATTTTCGTCTCGTTCAAATACCATTACTTTTGTCTTATTTACGTTCACTTTCGTTTCCTTCCTTTTCAAAGAGTCATTCATAATATCAACTATCACAGACCTGCAACTCCTCCGCCGACGACGCAAGTATTACCTGGTCATCAGCATATAAGAGGCAGTTGATGGTCAATTCATCCATTCTTAAACCACACACACTCGTTTTCAGATCTTTCAGACAGTTATTCATGTATAGATAAAACAGCATTGGTGATGCTACACAGCCCTGCCTGACACCTCGTTCGATACCAAACCAGTCCGTGTAAGTCCCGTTTATGCGGACACAAGCACTGGAACCCTCATAAAATGATTGCACTGCTCGTTTCAGATTGCTGCTTACTCCATATATGGACAACGCTGACTACAATTCACTCCTTACCACTCCATTATAGGCCTTCTCTAAGTCTAAAAAAGCATAGTAGACCTTTTGACACCTAGCTTGACAATATATTTATATAATACCTTGGGATCAGAACTGCTAACTGTAGCAGTCTCACTAATACATAATATTTTCAGTTTGGTTTGACTATACAATCTGACGGTGACATTATAGATACGCATGAATATATGTGCGGAATACATTTCGCAGTCGTTGGTAGAGCCCCGTATAGGCAAGTTTCTTTTTTTGTAATGGCCGTGGCTGCTCCCACGTTCATTGCCGAGCGCCTCCGGTATAAAAAGAGAATATCCAGTGGCGCCCGGCGGACTTTGGCCACCTGTGTCGGGTTTTATGCTGCGTCGTTGGGCTTGAGTTGAAAATCTGGTTGCGTGCTGTGGGACGTTTTAGCCTGCTTCTGTAAGAATGGCGGGTGACTATCTCACCGTCCTCAGACCCCGAACATGGAGGTCGAGGGCTAATCGTCCGAGCCAAGACTGATCCTCGGACGAGTTGCCTAATTCGTAAAACGTATGAGGCAACCTAACCTAACCAGAATTCAGACGTGGTGAGTGGCACCTCCATCACTGTCGGGAGGACGTTGAAATACCTGGGTCTCCTACTCGACAGTCGGTGGGGGTTTGTCGAGCATTTCCGGCGGTTGTCACCAAAACTGGTGGCGTCCGCCAATGCCCAATGGCTGCAGAGGCGTCATGGTGACCTCACGTATCGTGCGACGCATATACTAACATGCCATATACGTAGGTCACACTATAAGTTTTGCGTAACTTAAAAAAACAACATGTTAAAACCAAAATATAATGTTTATTGCTTTTCAAAATACTCTCCTTTACATTTTAAACATTTTTTCATGCGATCGAACCATTTTTTAAAACTGGAGGACCACAGATCTGAAGGCATGTTTTCTAAGTGCTGATTGAACGCTATCACTGCCTTTCGGAGTTGGTAAAAGTGAAACCTCTCATCAAATCTTTGATTTTGGGAAAAATACAAACATCACAGGGTGCTAGGTCGGGGCTATGCACAGGATGGGAGACAAATTGCCCTTTTTCAGAAAGCTAAAAATGACTTTGTTTTGTTGGCCGTGTGTGAAGAAGCGTTGTCATGATGTAGGAGAACTCGGCTTTTGGGTCGTCTTTCGCGAACTTTTTCTAGCACCCTAAGTAAACAAATGGTAGAACACCACTCGGCATTAACACTCTTTTGATCTTCAAGTGGAATTGTACAGATGGGACCCGTAGCTGAGAAAAAAAACGCGATCATTTTTTTACCAATGTTTCTCGCCTGCCTCACTTTTGTTGACTTGTTCTCATTTTCAAACACCCATTCACAAGATTGCTGATTTTTTCGGGTTCAAAACAATAAATCCACGTTTCGTCTCCTGTGACAATGTCATAAACAGCATTAGAATGTCCGTGGTCGTACTTCAGTAGCATCCATGAGCACCATTCCACGCGAGCCCGATTCTGCTCCGCTGTCAGTTCATGAGAGAAGGTATTTCCAGTGGCGCCCGGCATAGAGAGAGGACTAATAAAATACGGGCAAAGTGCGAGTCGATTAAATTATCTGTTTTTTAGCATTTGTTGTAATACAGACCAAAGAAATACATCATCTGTAAAAAACTTAAATGTTTAATTATCACGGTTCATGAGATACAGCCCAAGACAGACGGACGGAAGGACGGACAGCGAAGTCTCAGTAATAGAGATCCGGTTTTACCCTTTGGGTACGAAACCCTAAAAAAGCACTTCATTCCGACGACCATTTCCTCAATATTGCAATCACTGAATTTCGAGTGTTTTTTTCATTTCCCATTATATTATGAAAACAACTTTTATTTATAACAACACAATTCATGAATATTATACAAGGAACAGGAAAACTAAATCTAAAAAATAAAAAAAATAAAAAATTATTGTATTAAATTAATTATATTATTAGATTTTATAATTATACTTTGGACTCGTAATTTTTACGCGTTCAGCGTAGAAAGCGACACAACTCCTACATTCGAAAGCCGAAGCGGTACTGTCGCCGCAGTACTGAAAGCGAGTTTTCTATACAATTAACGAGCTTGAAACTAAACATCGTAAGCGCCATTCACATTTTTATCAAAAAGTTAATAAAGATATTTAGTTTTTTGGAAATCTAAAACAGCCTTAAAAACTTAAAGGTAAATACCTATCTGATTGTGATTTTACAGGAATTTTTATTGTAAAACACGGTCGTAATGAGCATTTACATAAAATTTTAGAGGTAACTTCTGGATAATTTTCTATCGAGCAAATTTTTTAAAATCGTGTTTTAGAAACACTCATTTCCTCACAAATACGCTCGGTAATACATGTTTAAAATTTCAAAGTGAAATATTATAAAGTTTTTATGTAAAAGCTATATGAAAACAGCGAATTCACTTACTAAGGGGCCTTAAGTCGAAAAGATTTTAGAGCGATGTTTTTTATGATTTTAAAAGTTCTTTCTCTCCGCAAGACTGTGCCGCTCGTCTTCAAAATGCTTTTGGGAGAGAAGCACCTTGTTTGAGCACCGTGAGGCGATGGTTTGCTGAATTTGAGAGAGGTCGAGTTTCTTTACATGACGAATTTCGTGAAGGGCGGCCTTCAACTGCCGTCAACGAAAATAATGTGGCTACTGTTAAGCGGTTAATTGAAGAAAACCCGCGGATTACCTATGAGACAATTTGAGGACTATTGGGGATTAGTATGAGTCAAATCCAGAAAATTTTACATGAAGAATTGAAAGTTTGGAAACTTTTTTGTCGTTGGATCCCTCATGAACTGACAGCGGAATAGAAGCGGGCTCGCGTGGAATGGTGCTCACAGATGACTGAAGTACGACCACGGACATTCTAATGCTGTTTATGACATTGTCACAGGAGAAGAAACGTGGATTTATTGTTTTGAACCCGAAAAAAAACAGCAATCTTGTGAATGGGTTCTGAAAGTGAGAACAAGCCAATAAAAGTGAGGCAGGCGAGAAACGCTGGTAAAAAAATGATCGCGTTTTTTTTTTCTCAGCTACGGGTCCCATCGGTACAATTCCACTTGAAGATCAAAAGAGTGTTAATGCCGAGTGGTATTCTACCATTTGTTTACCCAGGGTGTTAGAAAAAGTCCGCGAAAGACGACCCAAAAGCCGCGTTTTCCTACATCATGACAACGCTTCTTCACACATGGCCAACAAAACAAAGTCATTTTTAGCTTCCGAAAAAGTACAACTTGTCACCCATCCTGCGCAAACCCCGACCTAGCACCCTGTGATTTCTGTATTTTCCCCAAAATCAAAGATTTGATGAGAGGTTTCACTTCTACCAACTCCCAAGAGGCAGTGATAGCGTTCAATCATGCACGTAGAAAACATGCCTGCAGATATGTGGTCCTCCTGTTTTAAAAAATGGTTCGATCGCATGAAAAAATGTTTAAAATGTAAAGGAGAGTATTTTGAAAAGCAATAAACATAATATTTTGCTTTTAACATGTTGTTTTTTTAAGTTACGCAAAACTTATAGTGTGACCTACGTATATGTACCTCTGTCTGAAATAGGCGTGAATATAATGTATGTATGTAAATTTAATAATTCGGATAAAAACAATATATAATAACATAATAAACTGGTGATCCCCGCGCAGGCAGCTTTCCCGAGCAAAGACTCCTCAGCAATCCAGCGCGGGAATATTGCCTGTGTTATTCGGCACTCTGCATAGCGGGTCCAGTTTTGCTACTTTATTTTAGATTTAGTTGTTTGGTAGGAAGTTTAGTTTTAATTTGTGTTTAAGTTTTTCTTGTTTCTCTTCTCCTGTATCCTGACGAATGTTAAATAGTTTAAAAAAGAGGTTTATAAAAGACAAATAAATACAGCAAAGAACATGTTATTTGTTTGTTGTGATGAAAATAGCTAAAAATTCATACACAAAGTCCCTACTTACGATTATTAAGAATTCATATTAGATTGACTTATTTGACTAGGACTTTCTCAATAAGTATGCGTTTTTGCTTCAAGAGCTCGCAGCGCGTGTAAGATCCAAGGAGATATTGTGTATTAAATAAATGAATTGCGTTATACCCGTTGACCCTTATAAGTATACATAATCCTTATACCTGTATTACCCTTACAAGCACCTATACTAAGAATGTATACCTACTCATACATTTATTTTGATGTACACTTTAGGCATTATACCGATGACCGAGGAACACCCAGAATTAACTATTTCTGAAACATAAGCTGTAGACAATTGAAGATTATGCCCGCGTTTTATAATCTATACCATACTTTTGTGTTAGGTGGTCGTAATGTCATACATAGGCAGTGAAAATAAACATGGGAACGAAAAAAATGTTATTTTTCATGTGAATTAATGAATTTCCGCGAACTTGTTGATTAAACCACGTATCTATTATACCTTTTGTGGTTTGATCAAAAAGCGGAGTTTTAATTTTCTCTGTGACCGATTGAATACCTATTGATATATTACCCTTTGAAGTGTTACGCTTGGACTATTATGCACCTATGCCAGCATATTGAGGTTTTCCTCGATGGTTACCGATTTGATCGTCACCAAAACATTAGTCACCGAAATTATTCCACTTTGGTCACCAAGCAACTGATATAGTGCAGGGACTAAAAACTATCGACAGAAGAAAACATTTATATCGACGAACTTTATGTACTTTCTTTTATATAAATACTTTTATATTATTAACATGTATAAAAATAATTTTATATTGTTCAGTAGTAGCGGTATAATGTAGATATATATTTATAGTGTAGAGATATATGTAGTGTGTTAGTAGTAATGCATAGGTATTGTGTTTTGTAAATGTATTGACTTATTGTATGATTTTTTTGATGTTTTTTTGACTCGCACATGGCCGGTTTTTCAGGGTTCCGTCATTAAAAAAATTAAATAATAAAACTATTCCACGCGGGCGGAATTAGCGGCCTTCAGATAGTTGACTGTGTTTATCAATGCACACTAGTTGATGGAGATGTATATAAAAAAAACATAAATTCACCCGCGCTGAAAAGTTTTCTATTTCCCACCTGCCATTGCATACCCAGTTATGTATGAAACAATCTGTGATTATTTAAGTTAAGGTAGACTAGTACACATTGTAGGTACTTAATACATAGCTGCTGCTAACATACAATAAGTCAATACATTTACAAAACACAATATCTATGCCTTATTTATTTATTTATTTTATTTTTAGGAAAGCTTACAGCTATTGAGTTTACAATCATTAATCAAGAGTGGTCAGTGACACTTGCCAAAAACAAGCTTCCACAATAGTGATGACACTATAGTCGCCGGTTTGAAAATAAACATAATGAAAACAACGAAAAAAAAAGAAACAAAAAACAAAAAAAATAATCCAAACATTGTATACACATCAACATACCGTCACCAAAATAACAAAATAAAACAGTTCATAAAAAACTAGATTGGGTCCAGATGCCTGTTCAAGGTCATCTGTCCTCTGCCGTCGCCGTCGTCGTCCCAAAGTACTCCCTATTAATTAGTTTTCTTACACTGTGTGCACTAGTACAAAAGAGGTCGATTTCAAATTGCGCAGATAAGTCGTTAAATGCCCTCACACTACGAATACTGAAGCTATTGCGTCTATAATTTGTTGATGCAAACGGTGCATGCAGGAGCGGTCGCCTACGGAGGCCATTCTGGTTGGTCTGCAGATCCGTTAGCAATGTTTATTAGAAAGCAGATGTCACTAGTGTTGCGTCTCATTTCCAACGGCAGGAAGTGATACCGCTTACAACGGTGATCGTAGTCACTACTAACACTACACTACACATATCCCTACATGTACCAAATAAAAATATTTGTATACATGTTAATAATATTATTATATAAAAGAAAGTACATACATAAAGTTAGTCTTATTCAATATAAATGTTTTCTTCTGTCGATATTTTTATTTTTTAGTTCGTGCACTATGTCAGTGATATTGCTTGGTGACCAATGTGGCATATTTTCGGTGACCAATGTTTCGGTGACGGTCAAATCGGTGACCATCGAGGAATACCTCGCATATTTTTTAATTTCGGAAAACTTTTCATACGAGTAGTTTGATTTACGTAGGTAGCTACTATGGCATTTATGTTCTACAACAATTTCTCCTATATGGCTTCAATGGTGACAAAACGCGGTCTTTCAAGGTTTTGTTCATTTTTGGAAATACAAATTCGTCGCAGTTAGTCTTGTTCGATCACGGCGCTCACCATCTTCAAATCATAACAGCCACCTTCAGAGCGCTCATACCTCTTTTTAACGGCTGTTTTAGCCAGAGGAAACTCTCCAAAAGCCATACTCAACATTACCACAATTAAGTATTGTTGAAACAAAACATACTCGTATTATACCTACAATAAATTATATTTACTTTGATTCTATGGTTTTTTTAAACTATATTCTTTACTTTTCGAATTGATTGATTATATACACCGCTAAAACTTTATTAAAAACGTATTCAAAATGGCCGTAATTGTGGAACGTTAATGACAACTTAACAAAAGAAAATAAAATGAGTTAAATCATTGACAACTGGCGAAGTTTTAAAATTCCGCTAATTTTTTGTTCAGTCTATTGCATGTACTTATTTCTGCCATCATCGTATATACCTACATATATAAATAAAATAGATCATATTTAATTCTGGGTTTTGAAACACTTATGCCTATTAAAAAAAACTTCGTTTTAATTAGGTAGGTTACTATGAGTAATTTCAATTATATCTCTCGTGTTAGACACAGACATAGGTATATTTCGTAAAGTGATCCCTCATCGAAACAATCAATTCTTGACACGTGATAGCTACGACTACAACCTTATTATATCCGTTGTCTTAGTTACGTATTCTATTTCGTACTTATAACAAACTGATATTGTTTTGTTATTCGCTTTACTTTACACGAAGATTCAAACGGGGCAAAGAGGATTAACAATCAATCCTTTGAGAATAGCTTTGATTCAACTATTCACAGGCAATATTTTAAAACCGTGTCCCAATTACAGCTTGCCATCCGCATCCTCGAGGGAGAGAAAAAGTTGGTAGTCACCGTAAAAGTACAAGCAAGTTTCTGCAATTAAAATAATGAAACGCCATTACCGACGTAATCTTACATTTTCCTTGACTAACTGAGTAAAGTAGATTATTAATTTAATTATTTAATTGTTTTGCAAGACACAGTAGTTGTATAAGTACCTAAATACCGTAACTAGTACCTACCTACGAGTATTTTATATACATTTAGTGAAACGCTGTTGGTTTGGAAATTACAAACAGACATTTAAGAAATTTTATTTATTTGTACCTAAAGGGATAATGCAATAATATAGAAGATAATAAATGTAACATTAATTATAATAATGTACTCAGTGTAAACCTTTGCTTCGACCCTTGTAAATTGTGAAGATAGGACTATAATATGTAAATAAAATATCTCTACAACAGGCCTTTTTGACCAAGCGAGCGAAGCGTCTCAGTTTCAACTCGAGGACCGGCCGATTTGGCGTTGTTTGTCTGTATGTATGTGTGTCAGTTCCGGTCTACAGCCCGCATTTTTCAGCCGATTTTCATGAAATTTGGCACAAGTGTTCTTTGTTGCAAGGCGCAACTTTTGTCGAGGGGATTTTTCGATTGGGGGGAAAATGGGGGAGAAATGAGGGGAAAATGGGGAAGAAATGCGGCATGTGGAGAAAATGATCATTTCTCATTTTCTTTTTTTCTGATACCTCTGTTGGTGCGCATATAAATAAATAAATAAATAACTGCGACTGTGTCCCCGTTTTTATTAATTCCGCGGCCCAAAGCCACCGGGGCGCTCACTCGTCCACTGCCGGGCGTCTCTGGCTCACACGCAGGAGGTATTACCAGTGGCGCGCGGCGGTTCCAGTGGCGCCCGGCGGGACTGTGTCCGCGTGGTATAGATTTCCCGTCCCCGAGGTAACACATTACCATTACCGGGATGAAAGTATAAAGTACCTAAATATAGATAGATATTTGGAGAGCACTCAGGGAAAACTTCAACTTATTATTATTAATAATATTCCGTTATTTTGTCCTTTAGGTTCTTAACCTATAAATTTTTACAATAGTTTTATATAAAAAAACAAAAATTATTATAAGAATCAGTTCAGTAAAAACAAACTTTTATCTCTTTATAACATAGGCTTTATAGCAAGCCTATATATGAATGGAGAAATTCAATTTCTCCATTCATATATTGTTTTATTGCTTTTTTAACCGACTGAGTCGACTCGTATTAGCATAGATATAGCAAGTAGTATTTTGTACGTGAACATAATTAGCGAAAGGCAAAGTTTATGTTCTATGAATAATGTATTGTTATGTAATATAATGTCTAGATCACTTTCTTTTAAGACAGTTGTTCTCTACCGCAGCTTTAAGAATCCGCTCACACATTTCATTTGTTATTTAAATTTTATTTTACGATCTTGACATAATATTATATGTATTAATAAAATAAAAGTAAAAAAAAAAATTAAAGAACAAGCTTTTATTTAATTTTCCTAAAAAGACAAAAATAAACCTAACTTTAAAACTTTTAGTATCAACTTATTACTTCATTACACAATTTATGTGTTATAAAAGCTTGGCGCGAGATTTCCTTGGTTTAAAAATTGTTATATATTCGAAATCAATTACATGAATTTGTTTATCTACACAAGAAAGTCTCTCTTAAGGTTAAAGTTTACTTTTTGGTGCTTAAATTTATATTTAACTCAAATCTCGCGACAAGCTTATATTATAACACATAAATTGTGTAATGACGTAATAAGTTGATACTAAAAGATTTAAAGTTAAAGTTTATTTTTGTCTTTTTAGGGCATTTAAATAAAAGCTTGTTCTTTAAAAGTTTTTTTACTTTTAATTAGTTTTTTACTTTTTACTTATCGCTGGACACGTTTCCAGTGTGGTCATCTCAATCAACACATCATTATTGCAAGGTCGTTTGCCGGTTAGTTTCGAACAGTCTAGTCCTACAATAAGGAGACCTTCCAATGATTTTATCCTACTTAAAGCCACGTATGCTTGACCGGCAGCGAAGAGCTTCGAGCCTAAGTATACAACGGCATGGTCGACGGTACTACCCTTGGTCCTTTGCCAAGCGCCTCTGGGAAGCGCTGAAAGAATTTCCAGTGGCGCCCGGCGGACCTTGGCAACCACGGTCCACGTGTGGCCACGGGTTTTATCCCGCGTCGGTGAGTGAATGCGTGCGTGGGGTGAAGCACGCAGCCCTTCTAGCCTGCATCTGTAAGAACGGTGGGTTGCTAGTCCGTCGTCCTCAGGTCCCGATCATGGAGGTCGTTGGTCCTGCGCATATTCCATTCTGCGGCGCTCTTGCCGCACACTTCGGAACTCAGTGGGGAGCGCTCCCTCACCCTACTGGCCGCCTCCTTCACGAGCATAACCTGCACGCAGAAGGAAACGGCCGCGTTCCACTGGCTTCCGCTAGAGACCATGGCTCGTAGCATGGTCTTCAACGAGAGGGTATCTACGCCCAGGCCCACAACGAGGTCCCGGCGCCGACTTGCCCACGATGAACATTCAACCAACATGTGGAGTGCCGTGTCGTCGCTGGAAGCCTTGCAGTGTTGAGACGGGTATGACCTCACTATGCATGGGAAACAGGTACTCACCAAAGTTTCCATGATGATCAGTGTCGCACGATACGTGAGGCCACCGTACTGCCTCTGCAGCCTCTCCTACATGATCGGTCTCCCCGCCGCGATGTGGGTGGTGGTTCCCCAATTCGGTTGCTCAAGTCGCACCTTCCATGTCTCCATGAGATCCTGGCAGAGTTTGGACCTCTGAGCCTCGATTTCTCGAGACGCAGGACTGCGTCTCCAGAAATCGACTCCAGTGCTTCCTTGTGCCATTGGAACAATGACACAAGGGCTCTCACTTCCAGGTCTCATGGAGAGGTCGCGGCAACAAGAAATGATAAAAGAGAATTAAAAGAAAATCGAAATAGATCTTGCACTCTTATTGTTCTGACGGCCAAGGTCCTCAACGATCTGTGTAATATAGAAGCGTTGTTGGCCGTCAGGCCGTCCATACGGGAGACCCGTACACGGCCATGCTACACAAATCCCCAGGTACAGTCTCCTGCAGGAAGCGTTGGGTCCCTTTTTTTCTTGCGTCAATCCCGAAGTGTGGGGTACCATTAGATAGGTCTTTTAACCCGAAGTGTGGGGTACCATTAGATAGGTCTTTTAAAAACATTGAGAGGTTTAAGGATTTAAGTATTCGTTTGCGAGATATTCAACTATAAGGCTCATTTTTTGGTAAAACAGAGCCGAAACGGCTACCCCGAAAAATCTAAATATATTTGTGGTGGTAGTCCATGTAATGAACTTTAAAGCAAAACTATAACGGATCCGACAACTCTGTTAGTTCAGGAGTTATATAGGTTATTGTGAAAAAATGAAAAAAAGAAAAGTATGAGAACATTTTTGTTATGATTGTGTACTTGTTGGTAAGTGGGATAAATTCGCAGATCTTTTTCAATAGCAAACACAGCAGTTTGTTCTTTGTGTAACATATTCATTAAAATAGCAAAATGTTCTGATTTAAGTTCACGAACTCGTAATGCATTAAAGAGATCTTTAAAAGTTTCCTCGCACAGGAGGTATTGTACATGCTAATTGAAAAACGAAGTTTATGTTTAGCATCTTATTTAAACCTGGCATTCGTATTCTCTGTAAGCCCTTTCATTTGATACCCATATTGTAGGAGTGTATTGAACATAATTAGTCCGCCTTCTTGTATGTGCCGCCATTTTGGATTTAGAAGGACGTCAGTGTTAACCATGTATTGTTATCCAAACCGAATGTCTATACATAATTTCAGCTCAATTGGCTAAGGAAATCTGTTTCAAATATGAGTTTGAATTTAGAGTGATGTCACTTTATTTTTTCGAGTTAGGCCGTTTGTACACCGCTACCGTCACCGGGACCTCACCGAGAACGAGAATATTTCGGGCCGAAATCAAATTGACGTGACGGCGATCGTTTGTCCACCACGACGATCTCGGTTGTTCAGTCAGTTTGTGATAGATTTATGATAGACAAAACAAAAATCGGGCGAACGGCGCGGTGCGATGGTAGTGTGTGGATAAGAACAAACGTGTTTTGTTTTGCCGGCACATCGGCCTGTCATAAAACCGTGCCGAGTTCTAGCGGTCACGCCAAACTACTCGAAACATCGGCGGCCGGGATGACGGCGCTCGGGTGACGAGCGTGCGGTGTGGACACATGGCCATAGTAAATGTATGTCACACAAGGGCTCTCACTTCCAGGTCTCATGGAGAGGTCGCGGCAACAAGAAATGATAAAAGAGAATTAAAAGAAAATCGAAATAGATCTTGCACTCTTATTGTTCTGACGGCCAAGGTCCTCAACGATCTGTGTAATATAGAAGCGTTGTTGGCCGTCAGGCCGTCCATACGGGAGACCCGTACACGGCCATGCTACACAAATCCCCAGGTACAGTCTCCTGCAGGAAGCGTTGGGTCCCTTTTTTTCTTGCGTCAATCCCGAAGTGTGGGGTACCATTAGATAGGTCTTTTAACCCGAAGTGTGGGGTACCATTAGATAGGTCTTTTAAAAACATTGAGAGGTTTAAGGATTTAAGTATTCGTTTGCGAGATATTCAACTATAAGGCTCATTTTTTGGTAAAACAGAGCCGAAACGGCTACCCCGAAAAATCTAAATATATTTGTGGTGGTAGTCCATGTAATGAACTTTAAAGCAAAACTATAACGGATCCGACAACTCTGTTAGTTCAGGAGTTATATAGGTTATTGTGAAAAAATGAAAAAAAGAAATGTATGAGAACATTTTTGTTATGATTGTGTACTTGTTGGTAAGTGGGATAAATTCGCAGATCTTTTTCAATAGCAAACACAGCAGTTTGTTCTTTGTGTAACATATTCATTAAAATAGCAAAATGTTCTGATTTAAGTTCACGAACTCGTAATGCATTAAAGAGATCTTTAAAAGTTTCCTCGCACAGGAGGTATTGTACATGCTAATTGAAAAACGAAGTTTATGTTTAGCATCTTATTTAAACCTGGCATTCGTATTCTCTGTAAGCCCTTTCATTTGATACCCATATTGTAGGAGTGTATTGAACATAATTAGTCCGCCTTCTTGTATGTGCCGCCATTTTGGATTTAGAAGGACGTCAGTGTTAACCATGTATTGTTATCCAAACCGAATGTCTATACATAATTTCAGCTCAATTGGCTAAGGAAATCTGTTTCAAATATGAGTTTGAATTTAGAGTGATGTCACTTTATTTTTTCGAGTTAGGCCGTTTGTACACCGCCACCGTCACCGGGACCTCACCGAGAACGAGAATATTTCGGGCCGAAATCAAATTGACGTGACGGCGATCGTTTGTCCACCACGACGATCTCGGTTGTTCAGTCAGTTTGTGATAGATTTATGATAGACAAAACAAAAATCGGGCGAACGGCGCGGTGCGATGGTAGTGTGTGGATAAGAACAAACGTGTTTTGTTTTGCCGGCACATCGGCCTGTCATAAAACCGTGCCGAGTTCTAGCGGTCACGCCAAACTACTCGAAACATCGGCGGCCGGGATGACGGCGCTCGGGTGACGAGCGTGCGGTGTGGACACATGGCCATAGTAAATGTATGTATCGCTAAATCGGCGCCGTCATCTCGTTCTCGGTGACGTCCCGGTGATGGTGGCGTTAGACAAACGGCCTTACTCTTAGTAAGCCCTTTCATTTGATAGCCATATTGTAAGAGTGCATTGAATATAATTAGTCCGCCATCTTGTATCTGCTGCCATTTTGTATTTAGAAGGACGTCACAGTGTGAACCATGAATTGTCATCCAAACCGAACGTGTATACAAAATTTCAGCTCAATCGGCAAAGGAAATCTGCTTCAAAATTGAGTTGCAAGATTCCACCTGAACAAACATATTACATACAAACATTGCAAGTTAATAAAAAGCTTGTAAAAAGGAGTACGATAGTAGGTACTATTAACTATTCTGTGTTACGAGGTGCAGGTCAATTTCTGCGTTCTAGTCAATCTTATCCTTATGGCCCGGAAGCGGAACCAGGCTTACCCTTTATTGCATGTGTGGAGCCAACAAAGTGCAAACGCTTCCGTCTATGCTTTCGAAGATATATACGTGATTTTGTTTGTGTGCACATTTAAAGAAATATCCAACTTATTTCAAATCAAATCGAAAAATGTACAGTTTATTCATTATTTACATTGCAATAGTGGAAATACAATTCTAAATACACACGCACTAGTGGCTTCACTGAAAAGAGTGGAAAATGTTTTCAATGCATATATACGAGAGATTGAAAAACTTAAGAGTCCAATAACACCAGACGGTTGTCAATTTCAAACCCAAAATGAAGAATATATTAAAAATTATGGCGTGGAATTCAAACGGACTCCTGCAGCATCGAAACGAGCTGCAGGCTGTTCTAATAACCGAACAAATTGATGTGTGCCTTATATCAGAGTCGCATTTTACAAAAGAATCTCACAGTCAGATAGACGGTTATACCACATACCATGCTATTCACCCCTCCAATAATGATAGAGGTGGTAGTAGTGTTGTTATTAAAGAAAACATCCAACATAACTTGGAATTTAAATGGGAAGAAGACTATGCTCAAATAGTAGGTGTTGATATCAAAACTAAACACTATAATATAACAATAGCTTCTATATACTGTCCACCAAGGCATGCCTTAAAAGTAGACCAGTATCGAAGAATTCTTAAAACATTCAGAAATAAATGTATATTAGGAGGTGATTTTAACGCAAAGAATACTCACTGGGGTTCTAGGCTAACTTCTACCAAAGGAAGGGAACTACTTTGTGCAGTTAAAGAAGCCAAGTGTACAGTAATATCAACGGGAAAGCCAACCTACTGGCCCACAGACGTTTCTAAAATACATCTGATTGACTTTTTTATCTACAAAAATTTATCTTGTTCATATATTGACATAGTAGAGGGTTATGATATGAACTCGGACCACTCACCTATTATACTAACCCTTAGTGAGACTATTCTGAAAAAAGAAAGTGCTCCAAGGCTAACTAACAAAAACACTGATTGGGAAAGCTTCCAAATAGATTTAAACAACATCACTGACCTTAAAGTGCCACTCAAAAATAGACATCAATTAAATAACGAATTAGCAAAATTTATTAACGATATCCAACTAAGTGCCTGGAGAAATACACCTAAACTAAAGTTAAGGCCAGCTAGTCACAGTTATCCAGAGGAAATAACAGATCTCATTGCAAAAAAGCGAGCACAAAGACATAAGTGGCAATGTTCACGATATCCGCCAGACAAAACAATTTTAAACAATCTCACAAAACGTCTAAGAAGGACTATTCAGAAGTTCCACGACGATAACACAAATAACTACCTCAGTTTGTTAACAAATAACGGCACAGCAGAGTACTCGTTATGGAAAGCTAATAAAAATTCAAACAAACCCATTTTACAAGCATCGCCCATCAAAAAAGAAGATGGAAAGTGGACTGTTAATAATGAGCAAAAAGCAAGCAAGGTTTGCAGAACATTTAGAGAAAACCTTTCAAACAGTAGGAGACGAAGAGCTTGAAGACAAAGTTAGTGAAGACTCATGCGATGACCATCACATAAAACTTGCTTCACCAAAAGAAGTTTATAACATAATAAAGACATTGTCTAGTAAGAAAACACCTGGATACGATCTTATAACTGGTGACATCCTAAAACATCTCCCGCGAAGAGCATTAGTTAAATTAACAACCCTTATCAACGCTACCATACGGATTAAACACGTCCCAAGTCTATGGAAAGTTGCGGAAGTGATCATGATTCCCAAACCAGGAAAGCCGCCTATTGAAGTAACGTCATATAGACCCATTTCGCTTCTGCCAATTATGTCAAAATTATTTGAAAAATACTGTTAAGACGGCTAAACCCCATCATAGAAGAGAGAGATCTGATACCTAACTACCAGTTTGGGTTTAGAGAAAAACACTCAACGATAGACCAGGTTCATAGAATAACCAATGTGATAGAAAAAGCTCTAGAAGAGAAGAAAGTCTGTACCGCAGTCTTTCTGGATGTTGCTCAAGCTTTTGATAAGGTATGGCACCAAGGCCTCATATACAAATTAAGACAAATGCTTCCTAAGCATTTTGTAGATATTTTAAAATCATATTTAACAGAAAGGACATTTAGAGTGAGGCATGAGAAAGAAGCAGTCCACCGGGTGCAGTTGGCTGTTAACACCATTGTCAATTGGACAAAAAAGTGGCGAATCAAACTAAATGAGTCTAAATCGATCCACATAGATTTTACAAATCAGCGATCGGATTCTGAACCGGTATATATAAATGGTCAAATAGTACCACACGAAAACACAGCAAAATATCTCGGCATGACGTTAGATGCAAAGCTTCGCTGGAAGGCTCATGTGAAAAAGAAGCGTCAAGAACTAGAACTTCGCTATAAAAAACTGTACTGGCTCCTTGGCAAAAAGTCTAAACTCTCAGTGCAGAATAAAGTACTTCTTTATAAACAAGTACTAATGCCAGTATGGACATACGGTATACAGTTGTGGGGTTGTACCAAACAGACCAATATGCAGATCATACAAAGGTTTCAGAATAAAGTACTCCGGGGTATCGTTAGCGCTCCTTGGTATGTGAGAAATGAGGACATCCACCGTGATCTAGGTGTGGACCTCGTCGTGAAGGTTATACAAAAATACGCAGAAGCTCATCAAAATAGACTTATACACCATGTGAATGTCGAGGCCACCCAGCTCCTCGATACCACGGACATAGTGAGAAGACTGAGAAGGACTAAACCTTACGAGTTAGTGTAGTGTTATAGTGCAGTGAGTGCTATACTTTAAGACAACAAGAACATAGTGTCATTATTCATTAATATAGAGACAATAAGAAACGTGCCAATGGACACATTCTTACATTTTAATTATTTAGCAATGTAAGTTAGATACAAATTACTTATTAGTCTTAAGGCTAGATTGTAATAATAGTTATGAAGTAACATATTATTACTATGTTACGACATAAACACGAGAAAATATATATATATATATATATATATTTACGAGTACATACGTTCCTACGTTCCGTTTGATTGTGCAGGAACTTTTATAACGCTACCTTGATGTTGCTGCACGTTGTATTTACAGACACGAGAATACTCTCATTGTAAATTGGAAACTTGCAATATAGATGTCGAAAGCTGATACAAAAGGCAATATTTATCGTGAATTCATCAGCGTCTAACTATTAAATTGATTTTATATTGAAAAGTGGAACTTTGGTTATTTAGAACATCTACAGGAATACCTACTGGTAGAACTTTAGTTAGCTTTTAGAACTTAGTTTTACTGTTCATTTTTATCCCGACTGCTGCTGCGTGCTGGTCCCTACACACCCCTTTGTTTCGGCTACACCATCAAATTGAACGCATCCTACTTAAGTACAAATTCAAGATTTTATGCTTTTGTAGTAGTGATGATATAACGTTATTGTAAGCACTCGTAAGTAAGCCCCGCTTCACTGAGGAATTAATATAGCTCTATTCGAATATTTGGTATTTTGTCTTCAGCGAGGTGGAAAATTGCGCTACCTGCAATGGTTTTCTAGTTAGGAAAGTATAAAGTGAATAGGAAATTCCGGTGTCTAACCTTTATCACTCGACTATTGGTTTTTTGTTATTAAGAGAAATTTGTTAGATATTTTTCTGCTGATAGTGAACATAACAGGATCTCGTTGTATGCACACGTGCGTTAATGGATATGTTGTTGATGAAATAAATAACGAATTGTGATTTTATAAATTCGGAACGTTTTATTATAAGTATACTCGTAGAATTATAACAAACAACATGATTACGCAATCATCGGCCAATAATAAACACACAACCAACACAACGTCGGAAGGTAACTCTACACTTAGTAACTTTACCGCCGAGCTATTCCCCAACCAATTTGGTCTCGACTTTCCAGTCTATAATTGCGATGCCTCCCGCTGAATTTCGATATTTAAGCCACCTGACACCAGCCTTCACAATCAATGGGCGATATCGAAATTCCCAATTAAATGTTAAAACAGTCGGATTTTGATGGGATCCAACTGCCCGAGATGTTCGTATGATTGGTACTGACGCGACTAACGTGCTCCATGTCTTGATTAATGGTCACCTATCCTAAGACAGGCCTGGCTAGATGTCGCTTAACCTTTGCATTGTGTTTACCAATTTGGTTACCACTTAGCCACGAGCCCCCTAAAATATTTATTCAACAGTAACCAAAGAATAATTGAAGAGTTAGCCTGTACGAATTGAGAACCTATACGTAACAATAAATTTGTGTAGAGTAATCTACAGAAATTTATTGTTACGTATAGAGGTCACAGATAATAGAAACGTACATAACAATGTAAATTAACATAAGTTTAACTAACTTTGAATGTAGTTATTTTAATTAATTAAAATGTAAGTAATTTCTCATCTTATGAGATGAGAAATGATCATTTTCTCCCCATTTCTACCCCATTTCCCCCCCATTTCTCCCCCATTTTCCCCCCAATCGAAAAATCCCTTCAAAAAAGTTGCGCCTTGCAACAAAGAACACATGTGCCAAATTTCATGAAAATCGGCTGAACAATGCGGCCTGTAGACCGGAACTGACATACATACATACATACATACAGACAAACAACGCCAAATCGGCTAGTCCTCGAGTTGAAACTGAGACGCTTCGCTCACTCGGTCAATAACGTAGGTACCTATATTATTGCACAATGGCGCGTGCTGAAAATACTGAGTTTATTGCGACCAAATTCGGATGCATGTTACGAAAGATGTAGGTACAATATTGTCTGTGATAGCTTCCTTGTTATGTGTCAGTCAGTAGGTATCGTTCAGTAAATTTGTGTTAATTATAGATACGCACGCACATGGTCTAGTGCGAAGAATGTATAACTTTCGCGTTTTTATCATCAGTGCCATCGTCAGTCATTTAGGTATCGATCTACATAATCTCGTCACTTTCGTGTTTATTTCCGTATAATTTTTTTGCAATTCCTACAATAAAATATAGGTACTGTGTAATGAACAAATCGACTGCATTATATACGGATTCGGGTTGGTTTAGTAAGTTTATACTTTTTGGACATGTAGGTATGTAATGTACTCACTCAGATGCTATCTGTAAGATACTTTACCCCGTGAGTGAGTACGTTACCCCGGCTCGGCCACGGGACATTATATAAAACAACGTCGCTTCTCGCTATCTGTCCCTATGCATGCTTAGATCTTTAAAACTACGCAACGAAATTTGATGCGGTTTTCTCCATTGGATAGAGTGGTTCTTGAGGAAAGTTCTATTGTACAATAGGTCAAGCGAGCGAAGCCGCGGGCGTCCGCATAAATATAAATTACAGAGCGTTGTTCATAGTAGAAGAACTTGTTGCTATACCAAGAATTTATCGATATACCATTTCAGTGTTCAATATTTGAAAGATGTGCGTGTAAATGTACCACAACCTCCAACAGCCTCCGACTATTGAGTCGCAACCTCGGTATACGACAGGCATCGCCTCAGTCACGCACGTTCCGTGACGGATTGCACAGCAAAGGGGGTCCACGACAGTTATGGCGAGTTAACCATACCTTTATGACATTGATGTCTCTATAGTGTCTGTTATTAAAAGTTAGTGTCAAGATCATAATATGCAGGAAATCGAAGTTTTAATAACGAGAGTATTAAATATCAAGTTTCGTGAGTAGGTACTTTAAAATCTCACTTGTGTTAGTGACACTTAGTTTTTACACTAAGTATGTATATTCATTAGGAAGATAAAATTTTATATTTTTAGATGGATTTTTATTTAATTAAGCGACAACTGGTTGGATATTTATGTTAGCTTAGTGGAACTTTAAAGTTGCTTTGCCTTTACCGTACACGCAAAATTTGAGACAATTTCGTAATGAAATGTAATAAATAACAAGTTTTTTTGCTTGCTTTGCATAAAATCGTAGCGTAAAATATGTGTCTGCCTAATTCTTCGGGGACAAGCGTGTGTATTTATTTAATGCAATATCAGTATCAAATATGGAAATGGCTTTACCTCAACTGAATTTTATATTTCTAGTAGCTCAGTTTTCGCTTGCCTTTAATTGACCGAGCAAGCGGAGATTCTACATTTCGAAATTGAACATTTTTATTTCGTCCATCTGACTATCTGTCTGTATGTGTTCCGGGCTAGCAGCCACAGATTTTCCCTCCGCGCATGGCTCCGTCCCAGACGCCCAATGCGGATAGCAGCAGCGAAGACGACGTACCCGAAGTCAGAGAGGGTGAGTTAGGAGCGGTGGTCCTGGCCCTCGAGGAACTCGGGCCTCGACTGAGGGGGCTCTTCAGCGCATGCCTCGAAAGGGGCCAGTTTCCCAAGGTGTGGAGGACGGGGAAACTGGTCCTGATCCGGAAAGCGGGGCGGCCGGTGGACTCACCGTCGGGTTACCGGCCGATCGTGTTGCTCGATGAGGTGTGTAATCTCTTTGAGCGAATTATTGCGGAACGCCTCGTCGAGCATCTCACGCGTGTGGGCCCAGACCTGGCGGACAACCAGTACGGTTTCCGTCGGGGACGGTCCACCGTGAGCGCGATCATGCGCGTGAAGACCCTGGCGGAGGAAGCTGTCTCGCGGGGCGAGGTGGTGTTGGCGGTGTCTCTTGACATCGCCAACGCGTTTAACACCTTACCCTGGAGTTGCGTTAGGGAGGCATTGGTATACCATGAAGTGCCTCTCTACCTCCGTCGTATTGTCGGGGCATATTTATCCGAGAGGGCTATAACTTACCCTAGCTGGCTCGAGCCAGCTCGGCGAGATGTGTCGTGCGGTGTTCCTCAGGGGTCGGTCCTAGGACCTCTCCTGTGGAACATCGGATACGACTGGGTGTTGCGGGGTGCGTTGCCTGAGGGCGTCAGCGTAACTTGCTACGCTGACGATACCCTCGTCACGGCGCGGGGAGCAACGCACCAGGAGGCAACACTCAAGGTCACGACTGGGGTTGCTGAAGTCGTGGGTCGGATACGGCGGCTGGGACTGGACGTGGCACTGAATAAGTCCGAGGCTCTGTGTTTTCACGGACCTCGGCGCGGGCCACCTCCAGGATCCAGTGTAAATGTAGGGAGCGTTAGCATCGGCATCGAGCCCACAATGAAGTATCTGGGGCTCGTACTCGATAGCCGGTGGAATTTCGGACCACACCTCCGAAGTTTGGTCCCCAAAGTGACGGGGGCGACAGCTGCGCTTTCGCGACTGATGCCCAACTTAAAGGGACCCAACGCTTCCTGCAGGAGACTGTACCTAGGGATCGTGCGGAGTATGGCCGTGTACGGGGCTCCCGTATGGGCGCCGAGTCTGACGGCCAACAACGCTGCTGTTTTACACAGATCGTTGAGGACCTTGGCCGTCAGAACAATAAGAGGGTACCGCACGATCTCCCAAGAGGCTGCATGTCTTCTAGCCGCGACCCCTCCATGGGACCTGGAAGCGAGAGCCCTTGCGGCATTGTTCCAATGGCACAAGGAGGCGCTGGAGCGGGACCACAGGCCTGCGTCTCGAGAAATCGAGGCTCAGCGGTCCCAGCTCCGCCAGGATCTCATGGAGACATGGAAGGTGCGACTTCAGCAACCAAAGTGGGGAACCACCACCATCGCGGCGGTGAGACCGATCATGGAGGAGTGGCTGCAGAGGCAGCACGGAGGCCTCACGTATCGTGCGACACAGATCATCACCGGGCACGGAAACTTCGGTGAGTATCTGTTTCGCATGCATCGTGAGGTCACACCCGCGTGTCAACACTGCGAGACTTCCGGCGTAGACACGGCATTCCACACGTTGGTTGAATGCTCAGCATGGGCGAGTCAGTGCCGGGACCTCGTTGAGGGTCTGGGCGTAGATACGCTCTCGCTGGAGACCATGCTACGAGCCATGGTCTCTAGCGAGAGTCAGTGGAACGCGGCCGTTTCCTTCCGCGAGCAGGTAATGCTCGTCAAGAAGGCGGCCGGTAGGGTGAGGGAGCGTACCCTCCCCGCTGAGTTCCGAAGTGTGCGGCGAGGTCGCCGCAGACGTGACTACGCCCAGGACCATCGACCTCCATGATCGGGGCCTGAGGACGATGGATTAGCAACCCACCGTCCTTACAGAAGCAGGCTAGAAGGGCTGCGAGATGTGGGGCTGCACCCCACGCACGCCTTCACTCACCGACGCGGGATAAAACCCGACCCCAAAGATGCGGGGTAACACCCGACCACCACACAGTGGCCACGCGGATGGCCAAGGTCCGCCGGGCGCCACCGGGAATTCTCTTAGTCTCTACCGGAGGCGCTCGGCAATGGACGTAGGTGCGGCCGCGCCCAAGGTCGCGGATTAAAAAAAAAAAAACCACAGATTTTATCTGCTCTCTACGAAACTTGTCACGATTTTTCTGTGAGTTTTTTTAAATGTGTTGAAAAAACTCCTGTATGAGCGGAAAGATTGACGTTCAAGAGGAACGCGACTCTACTGAATCGGCCACTGAGGACCTCGGCCGTCAAACAAATAACAAAACGACAGACAGACAAAAAAATTTTTAATCACATTTTTGTGTTCGGTGTCGGTCTAGTAACACCCCCTGCCATTTATTTTTTTGATATCTTCAATGTACAGAATTTTCACTTCTACAGATTTATTATAAGTATAGATAATCACAGTATTATATTTGGATGTTTCTATCAACATGGCGTCCGCTGGTTCCGCTGATCGATCGAACGACTGACATGAGTGTTGTCACTCTCTTTTACCATGGCGTTTGGAGAGTTTGTCGTTATCCAATAATATCGCAGGAAATTTCAAAAAATGTGTTAATTGAGTTACGCGTTCGGAATTTTCTGCGATATCATTGGTTATCGACAAACTCATCCGATGCCATGCTAACAGGAATCCTGACAATTACTTTGTTATATGTCGCCATGACATCACGATGTACCAACTTAGATATCGATAAAAAATTGCAAATGCAAAGAGGTTCAATATAATCATTATTGTAATCTTAACATAGTATAAAACAAGGTATGCGATACATTCTGCTGTTGCAATAACTGAGCTGAGTTTGTCGATCCGGGTCGAACTCCTAAACGACTGGACCGATCTTTATGAATTCAGATATATCGACGGTTAAATGACGTAACCTTAGACAGTTAACAAAAGCCATGTCAACCATGTTTCAAGTGAATAAACATTTCATTCATTCATTCAAGGAAATATAAGCGACATTTTGGTCAAAAATGAGTTATTATGCCATTGGACTTAAAATTTTCTGCTCTTTCGAATGCGCTTACTCCCATGGCTCTACGATGACTTTTTTGGCGTTTATGCCCAAGCAAAATAAATACAATTTATAGTGTTAATTTTGCTAACCGACGAAAATTCTGGTCATTTTTGCTATAAAGGTGATTGTGCCCCTACAAAAATGATTTATTTTGGGTTTGTTGTCGGTAATACTTTTTTACTTCACAAGGGTGCCAAGCTTTTGGTTGTTTATGCCTTTTAAGCATTTCAATTGAAAAGTACAAATGTTGCTTAAAGCTTACTTCCATTTCGTAATTTAACAGAGCTATGGCGCTTGTGCCCTATATACAAAATGCATACTTATATTACTTTGGCGGTTATCCCCTATTTCCATTCAGTTCTTAATGACAGCCAAGTCGGTTATGCTCTATTACCTAAATTGATTTTAATATGACACTGGTGGTTATACCTTACTTCCGTTTACTAATATAAATACGATTGTCGCTAATTCCATATTACTTAAATTAAATTAGATATCATGGTGTCGATTATAACATATTTCCACGTTCTACAATCATACATATACGTCGCTTATACCGCAATACCAAATAAGGATTTAATAACGAGTCGGGGCTTATGCCATTGCATACCACAAAAACCAGTTTTAAACACGTCGCTTGCCCCCCCGCAACACTCAGCCGCGCGCTGTGACAGCGTGAACACGAGCGACTCGTGCGCTCCTATATTTAATAATATCGGGACCCACAGAATTGGCAAACTATCTCTTTTTATTATTTGTGATTATTTATTATTCATGCATTGTTATCTATGTTACGCGTATTTCATTCAATGGTATTATTTTAGGTTAAACAATGGAAAGGAAAGGCCGAAAAAGGAACATTTTAGAAATGGCCTTGAAGTCAACAGGTTTACAAAAACCTAAACCAGTTAACCGAAAATATGACTCTTCTTTGAAACAGGTAAATAAGTAGTCATTTTATGCAGAAACATTGTAGGTATCATAGATAGATATTTTTTATAGCTGTCTAATGTTTCGTAGTTATTCTAGCATTTATAAGACTATTATATAGTAAGCGTTCTTAGTTGTAAGTGAAAACAATGTTTTTTTATAGTCCTTTGTTCCCATGTTTCTTGAAACGTTGTTGTTTGACAAAGATACCATGTTTTGTTTAGTTGCGAAGCTGTCTTTATTTTTGTATAATGTTTATTACTTTTTAAATGTTAACACTTTCTGTCAAATGTTGACAGCTTTATGAAGGAAAGAGACAAAACAGTGTTTTAGCTAAAATAGGTTTATTAAGCGATTCGTGTTTTTATTAGTAAGGGGTTAATTTTGATTTTTCTTGATTAAAAAGTATTAAAAAACCTCCTTTTTTATTTCAAAAAACATCACACTATCTGCTCGTTAGCAAATATGAAATGACGAGCTATATCTTTTAAATCTACCATTTAGTGTAAAATTATAGTAGGGTATACTGTAATAGGCTTCTTAGTAAGATAGATCCTTAGTATGTTTCTATGAAAATTTACTCCTAAGCAATTTCACTCTACTTTAGAAGTTAGAGACCAAATTACGGTGTCGTGTAATATCTGTTTTAGATATTTTCCTGATGAAGGATTGTGTTGGTTGCGCTACTTCATTATTTTTGGGGTGGCTTTTCATCCATATTTCTTTGCTTCGTAGCGAGATTGTGTGTTACTAATGTCTTATATCCTGGTATTGTTTTGAATGCCGACTGTTTCTTGTGCCCTATTACCTTTTATACAACCACTATGAAAAGTACCTTATCCTTCTTTTCCTATAATATTGATTGAACGGTCTAGTCGCTTATACCCTTTTACCTTGCGAAATGATAAATTGGAATGTCGCATATGCTTCTTATCCTTTAATATTTGATTTTGTCTTTTTGTATCTTATGCCATATTTCCTCATTCAAAAATTATAAGCTGTGGTTATAAGCGACAAAAACTACTTTAAATAACGTCAAATCACTAAAACTAAGAATACCAGTAACTGTTCCATTTCTATCTGATTTTATAACTGTTTCGCGTTTCACAATATCTTAATAAATGACAAAAATACGTCAGTTTTTCTAAAATTTAAAACTTTGAATGGCTCTCCTGAACATTTCACCTTTTGTCGCTTATCCCCTATTTCCTTTTAACCGTCGATATGCACTCACGGTGATGGTCACTATGAGCGTGCCAAATTTCAAAAAGATCGGTCCAGTCGTTTAGGACGAGTTCGATCACGAACGAAATACACGAGTCGCCTAAGAAAGAGCTTCGTAAACTCAGCTCAACAAGTCGTTTCTTGCCGTATGTACCAATGCCTATGCATAGATCTTTAAAACTACGCAACGGATTTTTATGCGGTTTTTACCAATGGATGAAGTGGTTCTCAAGAAAGGTTATTAGTACCTACCTACAAAGCTAGTTAAAGATATTTTCTCTGATCTGAGAATAACGTAAATACCCTTAATGTTACATTTATATCATTCAGTTTAATAATAATAATAGGCTTGTGTCCCAAATTTCAAAAATTGATTAAATCTGTAGTTTTGAATCTATATAGTCACAAAAATGTATTATTTTGATTTAAAACAATCATTTACATAGTTTATTTTGCGATCTAAAAAATGTATTTAAATTGGTAACGAAAACGCTCCAATCTGTCATGGCGCCTTGGGTGATGTCACACGTTGCGAAACAAATCAAAATGTGTTTGACGAAGCTATCCTGACCAAAAAACGAACGAAGTTCGCTGCAGCGATTAAGCCCTAAATTAGTCGTCTAATCGTAATATAAATATTCAAGCGCAAGATCGCTTATTAGTTATAGTTTTTTCACGACCAAAAGGTCAAAAGCGCCGTGAATATCATGGTGCTTACGCGTTTCCTTCAACGTATTCCAAGAACATGTCATTTGTAAGGATTATACACTATAGACTGGACACTCATAGCTTTTTACCTACGACGGAACGGAGATGGTATATGGGTTTGGGGTGAGAGGATGTTTGTGCAAATACATGTTGCCATTTTTCTCCAAAACTACTGGTCGGATTTTGATGCAGTTTTTAGTTATGGGTTCAGGTTTGATTGGTGCATGTTCTTAGATAAATGTTACGATGACAACTCACCAGGGGGCGCTACAGCGAACATTATTTGTGAAAAGCAATGTTGACAATTTTCTCAAAAACTAGTAGTTCGATTTTGATGCAGTTTTAAGTTATGGGTTTGAGTTAGATTGGTACAGGTTTCTAGATAGATGTTATGGTGACAACTCATCAGGGGGCGCTACAGCTAACATTATTTGTGATGAAAATCAATTTTGATGCGGCTTTTTTAGGAATGGATTTGTAGTTGATTAGTGAGGGTTCTTAAATAGGTGTAATGACAGCAATTTACTAGAAGGCGCTACATATTTATACTCTTTAAGAATTTTAAAATAAAAATCAAATTTAAAAATTTTGAAAAAACCCACGACGTTTAAAAAGCAATTGAAAAAAGGATAAAATAATTTAAAAACTCTTTAACTTTGATATAGGTACCTATCAATATTTTGATTATGTGTTGCCTCGAAATGCACATCGAAATAATGCGCCAAAACTGCGTTTTGTCCAATCTACTTTTGTTAGATTTATAATAATTTAATTTATAATTAACAAAAATTCGTAAATTAATAAAAACATACGAACAATTAATTTACACAAAATCACAGACACAACTTGAACAAGAAGTCAGCTCTTCATACATACTTACTCTATGGTGTGAGAGCGCAACCTGTGACGTCATATTTTCTGACTGGTGTTTGATGTCACGTGACTGAATGCCTAATATTTCCAAACTTATTTTCTAAAAATAATAGTTGTCTATTCATTGGCAATAGTCATAAGAAACATACACCAATCCGATTCATTCTTAGTGGACACAAGCCTATTGTGTCTTTTTTATCTAGCGCAACTTTGCCGGCGTGAACATTTTGTTAATAAACATTAGCAATACGCACCTAGGCCTCAAACTAAGCCCGCTATTTTTATATTTCAAACTTACAGTTAGGTCTCTTTTCCATTGGACTATGATATTCTACTTACCAGCCTGTCTATCAACACCCGCCATATGTACTGACCTGTTTCATCAACCTCCTTTCATCCGTCTTTTCTACTTGCCCAAACCATCTAAGCATCCCTTTATCTAGATCACTACACACCGCATAGTTCCCGTATCACGCTGCTGTTCCTCACTTTAGCCATACTTTTCAAACTTCTCAGTTTCACTCCACACTACATTAAAATTTATTTTACTTTCATGCTTCTTCTGCCACACCCAATATTCACTACCGTACAAAAGTGTAGGGACAAGCACTCCTCTACGCACAGCCAACCGGGCCTTCTGACCGGACCTTCTGACTGTTCATAAAGTTATGCAGTTACCCAATCACTTGATTCCCTGTCATAACTCTTCGTTCGTCATAATACCCTTTATCCCTTGTAAACTTGGACCCAAAGTGCACGAACTCTTTCACTTGGTCCACTTTTTCTCTTCAATCACAGTCACACATTTTTATATAATATCGTACAAAGTGTTGAAACTGGTCAATACCCATTCCAAAATCCAATCTTAATCATTTTTTTAGCTAGAGATATCTAGGGAAATGTCCCTCTGAATAGCAACGGGTACAGTGGCGAGCGGTGTTTGCGATATTCGAACTTATAATATTTGCACAAACCAAAATTATCATACTCGTACAAAAGTTTTGGATACAACCAAGGTTATGAATTTTACTGGTGGTTGCAGAAAGTTCGAAAAAGCAGTAGGCGTAAGGAACCCACAGATGTTAATATTTTTCGTCTTACTTCTTGAACGTTACTTTCCAGGGTGGTCATTGCTGCCAGCATTCTGGGAAGTATTCAGTCAGTGACGACGTCAATGAATTGTTCCACGAACTTTGTAAATAATGTAATTTTACTAAATATGTTTATATGTATATGTAAATATGTTTATAAATAGTAAAAAAGTCTTGTTTTCATAATCATCCACCTTTGTGACATTTTTGAAATCTGATTTTCCTAGTCGATTTATCAAATTTATCGATAACGTGTATCGACACTAGTTACAACAAAAGTGGGCGGTAACTTTTTGTATTGTCATTATAGTGTTATGATACAAAATTTATATGTATGTGTTTGTGAAAATGTTAATGTGTTATTCTTATTGTCATGTGTGAGTTTCGTAGTGGCACCCGATTGGGTTTGAGCTCTGAGAATGTGTGCGTGTCGATGACCCCCCTGCACCAAACATGGCAGACTTTTATGTATCGGGAAAATGCATAATGCCTTGTCCCGTCGTATACGGCGACAGCGTATACGACGACCGCGTTGGTCTATGTATCCACTGGAATAAAACTCTTCGTTTTCCCCGTAACTAAATATATTTCACAATAATTTATTTTTACAATTCTTTCCATTAGGTGTCAGCCACCTTGGCTTTCGTCCGAATGACATCTCTTTCTTCAATTTTGTTTTATTGAGTTTCTATTCTATAATATTCAAATTCTCAGATTTGTAACATGCCAATCCAACTTTACAATATACTTAATGAGGTCGTATGCGAAGCGTGCAAGCACCTTCACAGTACCCAATACTTTAAATTTTTAATTTTAGTTCATAGTATTCCAATTATATCTGAAATTATTACTTACTTCAATTCAGTGAATTTATACGTAAATTTCTGTGTACAACAGACCCGAAATTGAGCACATATTTGTATTACTAGTATTGGGGCCAATAGTTTCCAGTTAGTAGAGAAATCTACTAACTGGAAACTTGTCTATTGACAGTTGTCCCAACCCTATTTTTCTAGAAAATTTAAAATATTTTGTTAAAGGTGCGCGTCCATTGGCCCGCACCGCACACACGGCACGCAACGGATTAAACTGATTCGCCGACGGCATGCGTCGAGTGTGTCCGGATTTTTTGTTTAGTTTTGAGTGTTTTCTTGTCGTGAGTTGACGTATTTTGCCATGGAGATTGACGAAGATATTATTATTATTAGTTGCTTGTTGGAAGATGAAGAAAAACGTAAAACTAAACGTAGACTGTGGGTTCATAATATCAATTTAATCCTATCTCCTCCCAAATATTATCTCTTCTTTGCACATTAGAATAATGTGGATGTTTTAGATTTTATAATTCTTTATACCTTTCTACTATTATTATAAGTCATCCATTTTGTTTTTTTTTGTCAACACGTGCGCAGTGGGTGATGCCAGTGGCGAACTGATTTGTGTGACGTCAGCGTCACGCAACGCATTTTTTGTTCATAAATGCATGCGGCCAGTGCGGATAGTGGACGCAGCGCTGTGTAAAATCATACAAAGCAAACTAAAATCCGTTGCGTGCCTTGCGTGCCGTGCGTGCGGTGCGTCCGGCGCGGGCCAATGGACGCGCACCTTTAGTCGATAGATAGTTATAATATAAATACATATAAACAAGAAACCATTGTAATTTTCCCTTATTTTTCGAATTATAGACCATATTTTTTTAAACCGGCTATAACTAGGTACGTATTATTTTATATTCCAAAATCCATAATAATAGAAAACAAAAGACCTGAATTAGCGTCACAGGCCAATGTAAGAAAGAAAGAGGCTATCGGCAAGCAGTAGGTTAGTGCAAACTATAAAGAATATTAATAAAATACACGGACTTCAAATAAAACAGTCATCTGTCACATTGAACAGTCATCTGTGTTATAAATGTCCAGAGGACTGTTGCACAGAGGAGTGTTATTTTTACGTAAAATGTCATACCACGTATCAGTTTAAATATTACTTCATTACACAGAAACCGCTATAAATTATCACACAGCAATTTTTTTGTTAAATAAATATAATTGTAACACATAAAACACCGTAAAATAGACCTTCCAGAGGAATGTTCACTCAACACTACAGGGACGTGGCTCCCACACAGACGTGGAGTTGTCTCTGCACAAAATGGCGGCGACTTGTTTAACCTTCCGTGTACGAGGTGGGGTGTGACAAACCCCACTCGTCAAAACATTGCAAATATTTAAAAACGATAAAGGCGCGAAATTTCATATTCTCGGTAGCTGGAAATGCGACATTGCCGCTCCGATTCGTGTTGCTAAGTCAGTCCGGCGGCGACCGCTAAGCAAGTTACGCGCTTTTTAAGTTCGTTGGGGCGTCACACACCCCACCTAGTATGGCACGTAGTCAAAAAGGTATGATTATAATTATAAAGTTTTTTCGGGTTTATGTTGCTTTCGACTAAGTATTTTGTGAATTAAAATGTTTTTATTATTTGTTATAGATAAAAATCTCTAAAATTATAATTGTTTTGTTCACATGCATTCAATATATTTTTATTTTTTAAATACAATACAATATTTTTTAAATACAATACATAAGATTTTTCATTTTTTAAATACAACTAATAACAACCGAACCGAATCATACACGATCCGAAATTAGGACATAACAGAGGACTGTTTTTAGTGGCTTCTAGACCGAATTTATGAAATGATTATGATTCTAAATATTCATTAAGCTTGGCTCCTTAAATAACAGGTTATATATTATGTGTTTTAATAAATAAAACTATGCATTAATATAGCCAAAGTAAAAAAAAAATGCTTGGATCATGATTTTCCTGTTAGTAGAGAAAGGCCCATTTACTAGGTATGATTGCATGCTGCTAATTGCAAATGTTGAGCGGAGCAAATGTTTTCATTACATACTAGCTGTTGCCCGCAGCTCCGCCTGCGTGTAAAAGCTTTCTTGATCACCAGTTACTGATTTATTATGTATAGCTGTTGAGCGATATTGTATCTTAAGATAAAATATTATAGTATCTTAGCCGTGTGCAGCGCCCCTTAGTGAACTCCACTGCGGGTGACGTAACCTACGACAAACTTATTATTATTATTATTATTTGTGGTTGGTACAGTACTCGGGTCTAGGGATTGAACCGCAAAATTAAGTTTGTTTTTTATTGTATATACTTTTCTGGGATAAAAGGTACCCAGGGTGGTACCCAGGGTGGTGCTCAGGATATTAAAGAATAATAATTAAAGAATAAAACCAAGTTTCACCGTAATCGAACCGGTAGTTTTTGCGTGATGCCTGAACAAACAGACAGACAGACAAAAAAATTTTTAATCACATTTTTGGGTTCGGTGTCGGTCTAATAACACCCCTTTTTTGATATTATCAATGTACAGAATTTTCACTTCTACAGATTTATTATTGGGGGGATTTATTATTACTCGAGGGTTTTCACTTGACGGAATACTCCTCCTGAACGGCTGACCCGATCTTCCTCAAACTTTGCATGGTGGCAGTGACCATGCTCGTGAGTGCATATATCTGAAATCAGAAACATCGAAGTGACCACGGAGGAATAATCACCGAAAAATCTGTTCCAGGAGGACTTAGACAGTTATACCGAGAGAATTACACATAATGCGCGCCATATATAATTATGACCTTAAAAGAGGTCAAATAGACCATCAGTTCAAAAAAAAAATTAAAAAAAAAGAATTAGAAAATCTCGCTTCAGCTCAATTTTGCACTGCGACCCGCCGTGCACACCTAGTAAGTATAGATCAGCATCAGAATCGAACACTTAAATTAATTAATCGAATAAAAAAAAAATATTTTCATAATTGACGCACGTGTTTCCATGGCAATCAATTAATTATCTGGTTTTTCGGTGATTATTCCTCGATGGTGCATCCGATTTCGAAAATCGTTTTTCCGAACCCACCAGCTGCATGTCTTGCACGTGCGTGCCAATTTTGGAATTTCTAGCTAAATGTTAAAGAACTTTTTCGTCGATGTCCAGGACATTTTCGGTGATTATTCCTCCGTGGTCAGCTCTATTTTCATGATTTCAGATATATGCACTACCGGGTATGATGTCGACCAGCATGCCAAATTTGGTCAAAATCGGTCAAGCCGTTTCGGAGGAGTAGACGCATAAACGATTTACACTTGTCGCCTATAGATTGAGCTCCGCTTCGGTCCGCTCAATAATTAAGTACTTTGCATTTGCATCATATTTAGAGCTAATTTTGTAATTGAATCCTTTCTACCGATAAAATGTTGCCTATTAAACTGAAACATACCTTACTGCTTTACAACAGGCCCAAGTCGAAGCGACAATCTGCCGCAATCTACAGATTCTGATGATCAGTTTTCATTTAGGTAGACATTTAATTATAACCTTCTAAGATGTTTTTTTCTTTTAACATAATACAAATAGTATTAGGTAGATACAGTAAATTTTAACATTGATTAATTTAGCTAGTTTTGACTCCAACTTAGCAGGACACTACATATTTGAGCCGTTTGGGGTAGAGACGCTAGGACCTAGGGGTCCGAGTGCACGCGGCCTATTCAAAAATATATATCTAAACTCATGATCGACTCTTCTCAAGACCAAAAGGCTGGTTACTATTTGGCACAAAGAATAGGCATTGCCATACAACGTGGTAATGCTGCCAGCCTTCCGGAACATTACTATCGACGACGAGGCGGAGGAGCTCTTTGACGCTTGTTAGAATTTAGATACAATTTTAGTACTTAGGTACAGATTGGTAAAATTATTTAGATAATATTGAGTTCGTTTCTTGTATTTCTTTGAATAAAACTCAAAGTTCGTAGTATTTAGCTGGCCATATTAGGAAGCTATTAAAATATATTAAATTAAAGTAAAGTAGAATACTTAATCTATCAGACCGTCCAATACTGGTAAAACAAAGCCTATTTTATGTTACTTTTTTTTTTTATTTATGTCCGTGCAAGCGCGGCCGCTCTTACGTCCATTGGCAGGCGTTGCTAGTATGCACCAGAAGGTATTTCGAGTGGCACCCGGCGGAGTGGCACCCGGCAGTTTATGTTACCCTAAGCTAAGCTTAATGTACATGGGGCACACTAAAAGTTTAGCACTTCTAACTAATCGGAACTATTTGAATTTCGAATGTTATATTTTTTTAAACGTTGCAACCTTCTTAGTAATAAAAATAAAACAATTGACGGTAAATCATGTGTCAATTGTTTTTTATCACACATCTAAGTTCTACGTATTGAACGAAAATGGAATTAATTGGAAAAGATTTTAGAGCGATGACTTTTTAGGATTTTAAAAGTTCTCTCTCTCCGCAAGACTGTGCCGCTCGTCTTCAAAATGCTTTTGGAGAGAAGCACCTTGTTTGAGGCGATGTTTTGCTGAATTTGAGAGAGGTCGAGTTTCTTTACATGACGAATTTCGTGAAGGGCGGCCTTCCACTGCCGTCAACGAAAATAATGTGGCTACTGTTAAGCGGTTAATTGAAGAAAACCTATGTGATTGCCTATGAGACAATTCGAGGACTATTGGGGATTGGTATGAATCAAATCCAGAAAATTTTACACGAAGAATTGAAAGTTAAGAACTTTGTTGTCGTTGGATCCCTCATGAACTGACAGCGGAGCAGAAGCGGGCTAGCGTGGAATGGTGCTCACAGTTGCTACTGAAGTACGACCACGGACATTCTAATGCTGTTTATGACATTGTCACAGGAGACGAAACGTAGATTTATTGTTCTGAAACCGAAAAAAAAACAGCAATCTTGTGAATGGGTGTTTGAAAATGAGAACAAGCCAACAAAAGTGAGGCAGGCGAGAAACGTTGGTAAAAAAATTATCGCGTTTACCATTTGTTTACCCAGGGTGTTAGAAAAAGTTCAAGAGAGTTCAAAAGACGACCCAAAAGCCGCGTTCTCCTACATCATGACAACGCTTCTTCACACACGGCCAACAAAACAAAGTCATTTTTAGCTTCCGAAAAAGTACAACTCGTCACCCATCCTGCGCATAGTCCCGACCTAGCACCCTGTGATTTCTGTATTTTCCCCAAAATCAAAGATTTGATGAGAGGTTTCACTTTTACCAACTCCCAAGAGGCAGTGATAGCGTTCAATCAGCACTTTCTACATGCTGGTAAAACAAAGCCTATTTTATGTCACTTTTTTTATTTATACATGCCTTCAGATCTGTGGTCCTCCTGTTTAAAAAAAAATGGTTCGATCGCATGAAAAAATTTTTTAAATGTAAAGGAGAGTATTAAACATAATATTTTGGTTTTAACATGTTGTTTTTTAAAGTTACGCAAAACTTATAGTGTAACCTACGTAACAGTAAATATCGCACGTTTACATTTTGATTAGTGTTGAGTGCGAGTTCAAAAATTTTCTACTTGCAACTGTTAAGTGTGTACAATCAGTTACACTCGCACTTAACACTTTATAAAATGTAAACCAATCTTAACGCAAGAAAATCGGTTCAATTATGTCCTAAGAGACTACTTAACGTGACCTACATACAGCCAGACAGACACTAAAGCTAAAAACACACTGGTTTTTCACTTACGAAGTTGCCACGCGACGTGGGAAACAGCGATACACTGGTCCTACGTCTTACGACGTCTGACGTTTACGTTATCTACGCGCTATGACACTTTAAAGGCACAGTCAAACTCTTCCTTCACATGCGACATACACCACGCATTATGACATCTGAACAGTATCTGGCCTATACAATTCGTATGGTAACGAACACACTGGTCATTCACCACGCTGTCTTACGCGTCACCGCGCCAGATTCGCGTGTTCCCAGGCTATCCCACGCGTACGACGCTGTCACACACGTTGATCCGGTTCAGATGTCATAATGCGTGGTGTACGTCGAATGTGAAGGACGAGTTTATCCGTGCCTACCTGTACCGCAGTACAAGAATGAAAGTAAATAGGTGTATTTCTTTAGTAAGTATTTTTTTTATATCGCTCACGTTAATAACAGATAGAAAACCATTCCTGCAATCGCTTGTAGTTTACGCCACAATATTAAGTAGGGCACACATTTCCACATACAGGTATTTACGACTAAGAACAATTGCACCGTTATCTGGTATTTCGGCCAATAGCCTGCAACTGTCGCCGCGGCGAGAATTAAAATTACCCACTTACCTATGTAAATAAAGGAGGGCATCGTGTTTTGTGACGTAATTGGATTGTGACCGTAGTGATGCAAATCGAACACGATCGTCACATTGACTTACATACTTTACATGAACTACAAGATAACAGTTCGTAGATATAGGTATTATACTTAAGTACACTTACAGAAAACGCAGTAAGCTTGAAACTTGATGTATGAAAAATCTTAACAGTTTCTATATTTGTAATGAAATCGATGATTACAGATATAGGGTTTCATGTTGCTTGAAGTTGAAAAAAAAACCTAAATGAACCGTGAAATATAAAAAATAACAAACACTAAAAAATTGCGATATTATTAAATTAATTAAACCAATTGCATGAAAATAATTTAGAAATACTGTTGCAAATATAAATTAAGTATGTACCTACATAAAACAATTGTGTCACTTGCTGCAAGTCAAACAATAAATTAAAATACAAACTCTTACGAATATCAATTTAGTTAAACAATAAAATATTCAGTCGTCAATACAACTTTATTGCAGCAATTAAGCATAGTTACTGGCGGTACTTAAAGATGACCGTTTTACTGTGATATGTCATAAAACTAAAAAAAGAACAATTTCGTCGTCAATTGTGTATTGTCGCAATCTTTGCTAATGCAATATTAAATTTGTTAGAGGTACGGCTATTGTCGGTAATCCATCAGTTGTTACTGCCTCTTTTCAACCGACTACAAAAAAAGGAGGGAGGTTCGACTGTATGTTTTTTTTTTCAATTCGACATTACCTATGTTTTTTTTAAATATTTTAACTACAGATAATTTATAATTATTAATTATGTATACCTACCTATATTTTCGACAAGAAGGGATTACGTTTAAGAAACAAAACAGTGTTATTTATTAAAAGTTCAATTAGGTACGTGTTTCTCGATAGGTACTGGGAGCAGGCCTGTGTCACTCGCCTAACATTCGTAAAAAATACGTGACGTAAGCGACAACTTGAAGTTGTAAGTCAGTAAAGGTTGTCTCTTGTTTGTGACACGGCATTGACCATAGAGTTGATATTGAGGCATTAAGAGTCCTCCTATTAAATTTTACCGTTTTCGCTGATTTTACAGACGTGTTTTTACTCTGAAAATACTGTATTTTTATAAGTTTTAATGCACAACATGAAATATCATTTCAATAATGATCTAATAAGTGAGGAGGAAACACGTGCACAGGCAGTATCGTTCGGCACAGAAACGAACGTTTAAAACGTTCGGTTCTCGCGAACATGTACCTACTGTGTGGGAATGGCATCTCTGCCCGGCACGCATTGTTCGGGATCGGAAGGAAGATGGTAGGATCAGATTGAAGAGCTCTTTAGAATGCTCGCCATGGTAAATACGGTAGAATGCGGCCAAGGAAGCTATTGTTCGGCGCTGAGCTAGCGGCTCAAGGCTTCCCGTTACCTCCGGACAATCTATAATACGGATAGCTCGACGCTGCATAGCGTCGAGAGTGTCCAGCAAATACTTCGTGGAGCCGTCCCTGAGGTGAGAGCAGTATTTGACGCAGGGTCTAATCTGCGTCTTGTACAGCAGACACCTCTGACGCAGTGTAAAGAATCGCTTTACCTTATTCAGTATTCCTAGTTTCCGCGAAGCTAGACCTATAGGTACATCTTTCGATGTTGTTTTTATTATTGAGCTCTTGACGAACGTCTATATCAAGGATCTCAAGGTTGCCCTTCATTGGTAATAATGCATTCTGAAGAGAGGGTAGGGGAAGGAAAGGGGATTTCTTCGCTGTAAATGCACACGCCTATGTTTTGCGGGCATTGAACTCGATCAGGTTCTCGGTACTGTGAAGGTGCTTGCAAGCTTTGACATGGTTATCTTACTCATACTTTGTCTAAGTATGTGATAATATCCACAATTTTCATTACTTACTAAAAACAATCAAATTTACCAGACGCAGGGCATTAAGTCAGAAGAAGTAACATCCGGTTGAAGAGTAAACTAGTCATGGACCCAAATGCGATGTTTTAGCACCTTGTAAAATACTTCGTTTCATAAATTAATTTTGAACATGCTAAGAAAATATTGGGTACATTGGCATGTCATGAGATTCTGGATGTGTAGAGAACAATACACTATCATACTCTTTGGGTAAGGTGTGACTGGCAGTTATCTCAAAGTAGCAGATTCACTAGTGGTTAGTTCATCCACCCAAGCTGACAGTTAGAATAAACAATACAATACAAACAATACAACCTCTCGAGTTTCATTCAAACGAAAACCATAGTAGGTAATGATCACATATTACAATGAAAATGTAATATTTGTTAGTTTTTATTGGTCTTCTAGAGAAATGTTAGAAAGTTTGTATGCAGAGAAAAATGATTTTTTTATTTTTGTATAGGTTACTAAATGGCTCTTACAAACGTCAGTAAGTACTTAAAATAAAAAATGTCATTGCTTCTATATTTACATGTACTGCCAGATTCGCAAAGCAATAAGTAGACCGAGAGAAATAACCTGGCAATAAAACTCACTCTTTTCAAATAATTGACTCATTTACAAATTTTCTTAAGACTAAATGTGGACGAATGTACATTGGTCTCGGGTCAAAATCAAAAAGAGTGTATAATACTACAAAAAAAATATAGTCGCCTAAGTACAAAATATGCTACAATTACGGCATTTTAGGAGGCGCCTGCACCATGCTCAAGCCAGACACTTTTATCATTAAGGTAATCAACTGTCTTATAATATGCTTTTTGACATAAAGTGGTCTTTATAAAGGTTTTAAATTTACTGTCGGGCATACAAAGGACCGATTCAGGCAATTTATTATAAAAGGGTATACCTTCCCCCTTGAAAGAATGACTAACCTTGCTAAGCCGATAACACGGAGGGACTAGTTTATTTTTATTACGTAGATTTCTGTATGTAACGTCACTTACTCTAGTATAGCTAGATATATTTTTCCTGACATACAGTGTGTTATCAAATATATATTGGGAAGCTACAGTTAAAACATTAATATCTTTAAATAGCTCCCTAAGAGAATCTCTAAACAATAAATGGCACGGACTGCCCTCTTTTGTAATATAAAAATTATTTCTATATCTGCTGCATTTCCCCAAAGTAGTATTTCATAGGACATCAAGATATGGAAGTAACCAAAGTAAACTAGCCTAGCAGTAGCTACATCTGTCAACTGTCTAATCCGTCTCACAGCATTTGCAGTAGAGCTAAGCTTATTAGCTAAAATGGTGATATGGCCACCCCATTGTAATTTAGAATCTATTGTTATTCCTAAAAAGGTCAGTTAAGTAATTTGAAATAAATCCGGTTCAAACGAAACAGGAGGTGAAAGGCCGGGCACTAAACATAATTACTTAACCTCAAAAGTTTAGGCTTAATGCTTACCAAAATTAAAGAATTTATCATCATCATCTGACTGCCCTTGTCCCAATTTATATTTCCAATTATATCCCAATATATGTCCATACCATGACAACCGCTCGTTGCTCAATTTTTCATTATCTAGCGCCACGTTCAAACTCCCTCTAATATACTCGTTCCTTACCCATTCTTGTTAAAGTATCTTTCTTAAACTTATCTCATGTGTCATGTTTCTGACGGAGGAAGCAGTCTCGCAGGGCAGGGTGGTGGTGGCGGTGTCTCTTGACATCGCCAACGCGTTCAACACCTTGCCATGGAGCTGCGTTAGGGAGGGGCTCGTGTATCACGAAACCACTCTCTACCTCCGTCGTATTGTCGGGGCCTATCTCTCGGAGAGGGCCATAGCTTTCCCCAGCTGGCTCGGGCCAGCTCGGCGAGATGTGTCGTCCGGTGTTCCGCAGGGGTCGATCTTGGGGCCGCTTCTGTGGAACATCGGCTACGACTGGGTGCTGCGGGGTGCGTTGCCTGAGGGCGTCGGCGTAACGTGCTATACCGACGATACCCTCGTCACGGCGCGGGGTGCAACGTACCAGGAGGCAGCACTCAAGGTCACGACGGGTGTTGCTCAAGTCGTGGGTCGGATACGGCGGCTGGGACTGGAGGTGGCCTTGCACAAGTCCGAGGTTCTGTGTTTTCACAGACCTCGGAACGGTCCACCTGAAGGTTCCAGCATAAATGTGGGAGGCGTTAGCATCGGCATCAAGCCCTCGATGAAGTATCTAGGGATCGTACTTGATAGCCGATGGAACTTTGGACCACATTTCCGAAGTTTGGTCCCCAAGGTGACACAGGCATCGGTCGCGCTTTCGCGACTGATGCCCAATCTAAAGGGACCCAACGCTTCCTGCAGGAGACTGTACCTGGGGATCGTGCGGAGTATGGCCCTATACGGGGCTCCCGTATGGGCGGCGCGGTTGACGGCCAACAACTCAACGCTCCTTAACAGACCGTTGAGGACCTTGGCCGTCAAAACAATAAGGGGCTACCGCACGATCTCCGGAGAGGCTGCATGTCTCCTAGCCGGGACCCCTCCATGGGACCTGGAAGCGAGAGCCCTTGCGTCATTGTTCCAATGGCGCAAGGAGGCGCTGGAGCGGGACCACAGGCCTGCGTCTCGAGAAATCGATGACCGGCGGTCCCAACTCCGACAGGATCTCATGGAGTCATGGAGGGTGCGACTTGAGCAACCCAAGTGGGGTGCCACCATCATCGCGGCGGTGAGACCGATCATGGACGATTGGCTGCAGAGGCAGCATGGTGACCTCACGTATCGTGCGACGCAGATCGTTACCGGGCATGGATGCTTCGGTAGCTATCTGTTTCGCATCCATCGTGAGGTCACACCCCGGTGTCAACATTGCGAGGTTTCCGACGACGACACCGCACTCCACACGTTGGTGGAGTGCTCAGCATGGGCGAGTCAGCGCTGGGACCTCGTAGTGGGTCTGGGCGTGGATACCCTCTCGCTGGAGACCATGCTTCAAGCCATGGTCTCCAGCGGGAGTAGGTGGAACGCGGCCGTGTCCTTCTGCGAGCAAGTCGTGCTCGCGAAGGAGGCGGCCGAGAGGGAGAGGGAGCGTGCCCTCCCCGCCGAGTTCCGTAGTCAGCGGCGAGGCCGCCGCAGACTCATCAAATAGCTGTTAAGATTTCTAATAAATAAACCACTAAATAAATAAGTGGTTCCGTAGTTCAAATCTCGGAACTCTTACAGTTTTGTCATGTCCGTCCGTCTGTCCAGACAGTTAGTGCTAGAAAGATGAAATTTTGCCAGAATATGTGTAAACATTGGGCGGTTTAAGTCAGTTTTTTGATTTATGTATTCGTTTGCAAAATGTTTTACTTTATAGCGAATCTTTTTGTTTTTAATATTTAGATAGAAATTGTAAATCATTAAAACGAATGTCATCGGCAGTACCTATACTTATACATGTACCAATACAATACCGCATTCCCCTTGTTAGTTTGTATAGGGAGGTACTTGTGTACCTAAACAAACTAATAAGGGTAATGCTAGAGCATTACCCTTATTAGTTTGTTATATATAGGAAAGGCTACTCGAATCCTGCCGATGACACTCGTTTTTGTGATTTATAAGTTATATCTAAATATTTAAGAATAGTAGCAGCAAACTCATTGCTTTCCAATACAGGAATATAAATACTTACCTTCTCTACATAATATTAAAAACCGTAAAAAATTGTCGCTATGAAACATTCAATCCGGACAACTAAATGATTTGATTCTCAGTCTAAAATTTATGATTTATTTTCTTCGGGTCTTTTTGAGTGTTTGGACCTATATTTGTTCATACATTTTAAGATCCTTATCCCGATAATATTTGCCTATGGGAAAACTTTTACAGGTATATCCCAGGGTTACTTAATTCATAAATTCATAAGTAAACAGCTTAGATTCACAAGTTTTACAAATTAAATTCAATACATTTGGAATGCAAACCTAAGTATAGTTCGCGAATCGTAATCTGAGCTTTGATTTGTGTGAGTGCGGTTTACGTGGACGTATATGTGACCGGTTTTACATACACGTGTGTGGTACACACACCTTTTTTGCTCTACTTTTCGTGATCACTCACACTACTGCCAAGCTCATCTTCGCGAACTATACATACCTATAAAAACTATTTTTAGTGCATGCCACGGATGCCGAAAAATTAAGCAATTTTTCGGCTCTTTAGCTATTTAAGCAGATTTATTATGTAAAAAGGTACCTACTCTAGTTTTTTTTTTATCTTTTGTGAACAAAATAACTCTCCTCAAAATATAAAATATATTGGCACGACACGAATGTGCATGCAACATTCAGTAGTTGCAAAATCATTCACCATATTGTCGTATTTTCGATGTAGGCTGTTTTCGCACTAATCAATGTTGGACAACTGTTTAGACTAAGCAACAGGACGGTAGGTAGTCATTCTCTCTCTAACATTAGTGCATTTCTTTGAGTAAGCGTCAACAGCGAGCTGCCTTTACGTACCTAAGTACTACAAAAAGACGAAAACATCAAATACAGGCTCACCAGATGCGGTTCACTTATAATGACATTTCTTTTCATGAAGACAGCGTTTATTCTTTTTGTGGCTTACCTACTGCCTCACAGAATTTTTGGAGGAATTTTACGTATCAGTCCTCATGTCTCGCTTACAAGGTATCTTTTCCTCGTAAGAATAATCTAGGGAAATATTATAGGGTTGTCAAAGAAAAAGATATAACTATCCCGTCAAACTTCGTACTGCGTCAAATTAGATTTTACTTGAGTTTGTACGAATATTTTAATACTAAGATTAGCTAAATCGTTTCAGCCGTTCTCAAGTTTTAGCGGGACAAGCGAACGGCAATTCATTTATTATTTTTGTAGAAGGTAGACTGTCGTTCTTGATAGTGGGTGTAATGCTATATGTACTAAGTGTATCATTGTATGGACAGTAAGCTAAAACAACAAAAGACAAGTGGTTAAGACGACGGAGTTTGTCGATAAATAGAGTGACGTTACATCGAGTTTACACTGTAACTAGGTGATGCACCTAAGTGGTGGCGCGTTTTGACTAAACGTGGTTAGGATGCCCTAACCACGTTTAGTCAAAACGCGCCACCAAAATTTGTCATTTATGAGAACATATTTTTTATATAACCACTGAAATCTTTCTAATAACATAATAATATTATTAGAAAGGTACTTTAAAAAAACACATAACTGTATGTTAACTTTAAGGTATGATTTTCAGTTCCGCTATTATATAATTTCGCTAGAAAAACTCGCCGGTAGGTACACGTAGGTCACACTTAGGTACCTACTATTATAACATTATGGTCGCATGGCTTAACTTTTTATAAAAAGAGCCACGAGACTCTGTATTGTTGTTTCATATTACTTATAGCGGAAATAACTAGAAGGGTAAGTATCGATAAATAACTGATCATAACGTTCCATAGCAACTCAATTTACCCAATGCAAACACGATATCCTGTTAAATATAACAATCAAGTAATTAGTATAAGTATCCATGTATTTTGCTGTGGGAACAAATAACAATGGATGGTCATTTTTACGTAACCTTGGTGGCTTGAAATTGGAAGTTAATCACACGTATTGTGATGGGGTTCAATTTATATTCAATTTTGTTATCACTCGTCCCACTACATAATCCTTGGCCGAAAACATATCGATGCTCCCAAGCAACAACCCGGTAATCGTAAAATCTAAATTTTACAGGAGAGCAGATTTACTTATTTTATGAAATATCTTTTTAACCAGTGGGACTATTGAAGTCAATGATATATCAAATGAAAGCTATTTATTTGTGGATTTAAACTGAGCTATTAATATGATATTACTTTCATTCAAAATCTTGTAAATAACAAAAATAAATAATACCTAAAATTCTATTCATAAAATATACAGGTATAAGTACTTACGGAATTATTGCAGTAAATTTATGAAACAAAATATTTCGTAATTTTATATTAAGAGCTTCTACAGTGTTATATTTTATTATATAGGTGATACATAATGCGTTATTATGGAGTTATTGTGGTATTGTCTATAAACTCTATAAATGGTATTGATAAATAACATTATTATTGCAAGTAAGTGTATTATATATTGTATTATATACGTCTTACCTGTGTTACCCCGGCTATGTCATCGAAGAACAATTTCGAGACAAAGCCGCAGCAAAGTCGAAGCAACCGACGGCAGCAAACATCCGCCCTAACGAGGGCGGATGTTTGCTGCCGTCGGTTGCGCTGCCTAGAGAACCCCTCCAATTCCGTCCTTTGGCTGCACGTAGACCATGGCTCTATGAGCCAGATCTACGTGTGCGTCTACCGTTCCCACACAGGGGATTCTGAGACAACAAAGCTCTTCCAGTACCTCAGCGAGACGGCTGATGAAGAGCAGGTGCGGTTCCCGAACGCTGACCTAGTATTTCTAGGGGACTTCAATGGCCATCACATTGAATGGCTGGGGTCCCTCAAGACTGATCATGCGGGTAGGGCCGCCCATGCGTTCGCTCTCTCCCACGGTCTGACCCAGATGGTATGCGGGATCACCCGTATACCAGACAGGTCAGATCACGCGCCCGCTCTGCTGGATTTACTGCTGACGAGTCGCCCAGCCCAGTACAGTGTTTCGGTAAGAGCCCCATTGGGTAGTTCCGACCACTGTGTTGTTCACGCTGGCATGAAGGTATCACCTCCTGCACGTGCTGTACAAACATCACGACGACTATGGCACTACTCGTCAGCGGATTGGGACGGTCTACGCGATTATTATGCGTCCGTCCCCTGGAGCCAGCGCTACTCTGTAGGAAAGGCTCCCTCGGATAGCGCTTCTGCGATTGCTGGCGAGATCAGTTTAGGGATGGAATGTTACATCCCTTTCACTGATGTCGCCAGTATTCGCAGAGCCCATCCCTGGTTCGGGCGAGATTGTGCCAAAGCTGTTCGACAAAAACAGTCTGCATATCGCGCCTGGATCAGGGCCCGGGCTGTGCGCGACCCAAACGTGGGCCACCTCAAAGCAGCGTACAACCGGGCCACAAAATCCAGCAAGAGGGCCTTTAAGAGAGCGGATACCCAGCGCATCTCGCAGGAGCTCACTTCCCATCCCACGGGCAGCCGTTGATACTGGCAACTGGCCAAAGCCGTGCAATCTAACTTCTGTCAGCTCTCGCTGCCACCGCTGCGTTACCCAGATGGAACACTGGCTCACAAAGCCCAAGAGAAAGCG